>JARFIW010000869.1:6447500-6819914 GCA_036346225.1 Platerodrilus igneus | reverse complement strand
GATGTTATCAATACATGTATGTATTCTATTAAAAACATTATATTTTCTTGATAAAGTTTGTTTTTACATATTTGTATCGTCAACATTACCATAAATTATTAATAGACGTATTAAACTATCCTGTTTTTATTTTTAAGTTTAAAGTGGTGTATCCCGCAAATAATAAACACAATTTACCGCATGTTAGCAAAAAGTTGTGGGGAAATTTAAAGACGAGTTTAACGGTGACTTGGTGTTAGAATTTGTAGGTAGTAAGGCTAAGTCCTACTGTATTGTGCGCGAGAAGGACACGATTAAAAAAGATTAAAGGGATCTCACGAAGTGTAGTTAAGTAAAACCGAGGGTCTTACAACCTATAACGAGCATATATCCCCAAAAGGGGTGGGCATCCAGCTACGCAACAGTGCGTGGAGAATAAGGATTCTCCAATAAGAAATTAAAGTCATTGGTAATGGTAGAAATGTTAAACCTATATAGGCGATTATTAATTGTGGTTTAGTGACCGCGTTTGTGCACTCTTCGAGTGTCTTCGGCAATCTTCGATTGTTTCCAAAAAAAATATTCAAGCCTGCTATTTAATGTCGTGGTGTAACATCGTCCACGGTTAAGCTTATACATCCGTCGGCAGCAAAGTACTTAAACTCTGGGTCTTGCAGTATCGCTTTTACAAGGATAGCTTACAGCAACACAAGAAAAACAGCACGGTATGTCATTAAGCAGTAAACGTTCAACTCAACAGTTGTTAAAGGGTCTTGTACGAAACAACCAACATCCGTGTAAAGCGTGCGAGATGGAGGTGTTAAAGTCTGCATACCCTGGTCCTAATAGTACAGCAAGCTACACATGGGGCATAAATAAATAAGGTAGTTACTATATTTGAATATATTTTATTGTGTTTCCTTGTACAAACAATTAAGGTAGGTCAGTAAACACTATTAAATTGTTGTTAATTGACTTGCATTTAGCGTACTTTCCTATTAGCATCGAGCATATCTATTGTATTTCTCAAATCATATACCCGCTAATTAATAAAAAAGAAAGGCTACTTTCACTTTACGTCACATAATTGTAAAGCAATTAGTTTGTCCTCTATGCTACTTTCACTATACGTCACATAATTGTAAAGCGATTAGTTTGTCCAACAATTTAGCATTGTGCATGTAATTATGTTAAAACCATAAAAAATTTTAAGTCATGGGTTTTTGCAACATTCTGAGAAAAGCACATTACTGTTTGAAAAAATGATTTTAAATACTAAGCACTTATGGCTTATAAAGAACTCGTTTCTAAAATCCTTGCGGTTTTAGATTTCTAGGGAAATAGTTGGTTAAAGCATATGTCATAGACGAGCAAAACAATTTAAAGAGGTTTGGGAGCTTTAAAGGGGTAACTTTGTAAGGAGTAGTCCGATTTTAAATCTGTTTGCAGATTCGGGATGTGCATAAAATTCTAAGCTAATTTAATGTATCGCATGACTAAAAAAATGTTTAAGGATTGTCAGAAATCGCAGCAGGTAAGAAATCTTAAAATTGGGGTAGCTCCCTTGGGGGTGATGATAGCTGAAAAATTCCTAAAGATTCGGGTAGCTGAGAAAATTCTAATATTAATTGATACCAAACAAGATGGGTTTATTTCGAAAAATGCATTGGCTAGACAAAGAAAAGTATTTGTTAGTTTTGCTTATAAAGCAAAGTGTAAAATGTAGAGGTTTGGGAGCTTTAAAGGGTAACTTGCAAGGCGTGGCCTGATTTTAAATCTGTTTGCAGATTCGGTTGTGTAAAATTCTAAGCTAATTTAATGTATCGCATGACTAAAAAAATGTTTAAGGATTGTCAGAAATCGCAGCAGGTAAGAAATCTTAAAATGGGGGTAGCTCTCTGGGGGATGGCGCAATCTAAAAAATTCCTAAAGATTCGAGTAGCTGAGAAAATTCTAATATTAATTGATACCAAACAAGATAGGTTTATCTCGAAAGATGCATTGGCTAGACGAAGAAAACTATTTGTTAGTTTTGCTTATAAAGCAAAGAGTAAAATTTAGAAGATCAGGACTTTAAAGGGGTATAACTTTGCAGGGCGTGGTCCGATTTCAAATCTGTTTGCAGATTCGGGATGTGCATAAAATTTTAGACTAACAAGATGTATCGCATGACTAAAAAAGTTTATAAGAACGGTCAAAAGTCGCTACAGGTAAGAAATCTTAAAATGGGGGTAGCTCCCTGGGGGGTGATGCTATCTGAAAAATTTCTAGAGATTCGGGTAGCTGAGAAAAATCTAATATTAATTGATACCAAACAAGGTAGGTTTATCTCGAAAGATGCATTGGCTAGACGAAGAAAACTATTTGGTTCAGATGAAAGATAAAAATGGTTAGTCGAAGAAAACTTTTGGTTCAGATGTGGAGGAAATGAGGATGCTCATTTGTCTCGAAAGATGAAAAATTTAAGATATATTTATCTCGAAAGATGAAAAATGGTTAGTCGAAGAAATCTTTTTGGTCCAGATGTGTGGGGAAATGTGGGATTCTGGGGGAAATGTGGGCCTAGGTTTCTTGATTTTACCCTACTGGAGTTAAATCCGGTGATCTCGCCGGCCACTTAATTGGTCCCCGATTTCCAATCCAGTTTTCATTATACTCAGAATTAAAAAAATTTCTAATAATCAGAGCATTGTGGGGTGGAGCGTCATCATTTTGAAAATCATATTTTGCAAAGTAGCCAGTGGAAGCTCCATTAGTTTATCTGCCACATTTCCCTGCAATAAATCTAAGTATCTCGCAGAGTTTAAATTTGCATCATAAAACACGGATCTATAATGTACCTTCCAATAATACCAATCCAGACGTTGAATCCCCATTTAACTTGATGTCTAACTTGGTGGTTCAAATGTGGATTTTCATCTGACCAAAAATTGTATTTTGCGGTTGAACATACCACAATTCGTAAATCGACTTTCGTCAGACCACAAAATTGTATATGCAAAATTTGAATTTTCGTTGCACTTTCTGATGTACCAAGCACAAAATTCCATTCTTCGAATTTGATCTTCAGTACGCAATCCCTGCCATGGTCGTTCATGATGTGGATGGTACTTGAAACGTTTTAAAATAGCTCTTGCCGTAGAATGAGCAACACCTGTTATATTCTGAATTTGTCTAAGAGAAGTACAAGGATTTTCGACAACTGTTTGTAAAACGCTGTTTTCATTATCTTTTTTAGTTTGCCTATTTCTCTTAGACAAGCCAAAACTACCATAATTTATTAAATTATTTTGTAATCTCCGGAACATACATCTGTTTGGTTGATGTTTTTCTGGGTATTTATTTAAATACAATTCAGTGGCTTTAACATCATTCCTTCCAGAAAGAATAAAACATTCTAACATTTGATATTTATCACGGTTAGTAAAGCGATCCATTTCAAGCGCAATGCTTTGCTTAAATTTCTATGTAAATTAATTAATTGTTTTTTTAAACTGCACTACTTGAAACATAAAATAAAGCACAAACTTTGACGTTTCTCAGATGTTGAGCAATTGTTTCTCTTTGTCATAATGTAAATTAAAGCCTACTACGACCAAAACATAATTATGTGATTTTTAGTGTTTTGATTCAATCAAACATAGCCATGTTATACCTCTTTGGAAAGGGTTTTTGTCAGCATTTCAAAAATGTAAAAATCCAATATGGCGGCTATTTAAAAATAAAAAGTTGAACATCGTCACGCAAAATCTAGATGCCCTAGACAAAATCTAAGTTGAAAATGTGAAGCGCAATGGCGAATTACCATGATGTACCAAATTTGAACATTCTATTTCAATTAGTAGACTAACTACAAGCAAATAAAGATATCGTAAATTTTGTGTTTTTTGCCTCTATCTAGTAACCTATGAAAAAATTTTGAAATTTGAAAACCGATCTGAGATACCCTCATGATTATGCAACTTTTGTCCCATTTAACCAAGATCGTATCTCCTACAGTTTCCAAGATCCTCATGTACTGCATTTTATACTGTACACACTGTATAGTTTGGTGCTACCTTACAACTTACATACGGCATTTTGATAAACGTTGCGTCGTTACATTCTAATTCAAAAATTTTTACCTTGTCCGGAATTATTTCCTTAACTTCTTCCCTATCCTGTATATCTGTATTTACATCCTTCTGGTTGCACTGTTGCCTGGCCATGGCTCGTGTTACAACCATAATATTTTCTGCACATTTGGTTTGGTCAGTATTCATATCTTCTAGATCTTAGGAAGCAAAACGCGCAAGTTAGAGTAAACCAAGTATCGAATAAGCGCAAATATTCTGAGTTACAAGCAAATAGAATTTATTTTGATTCATTAAGACTAAGTTTTAAAAGCGAACAGTTAGAAGTAGGTTTTAAAAAACAATTAGATAATTTATGTAAAGAAATTGATGTAAAACTTTTGAGCATCGAACGGATTCTCCTTTCGCGATTATCACAGGAAGATTTTTTGTCTGACAAGAGTATAAATATAGTGCATTATATGTTTCCAATAGGAGAAAATTTTCGAGAATTATTGACAGAACCTGAAGAGTTTTGCGATGTATTAGAAGCAGATTATAACGAAAATTTCCAGAGCATCAGTTATTTTGTTAATAAATCGTCTCAAGTAGCTAATTTTGAACATAGGTTAAGGGAATTACGTGACGCCGCAACCGAAAAGCTAAAGAAAAAAGAACTTACACCTGAAGAAGAAAATTTAGTAAGAGTATTAAAGTAAAGAATAGATCAAAAAATTACGGAAATTCAAACCACAATTAAAATACGTAAAGAAAGTTTGGAGAAACATAAATTTTTAGAAACCAAAATCAATAAAACCACTATAAACATGTCTATGAGCGCAGTAGAATTTTTCAATTTTGCGAGTCGAATAATGTCTTCAAATTTCGACGGGTCGTCAGCTAATATGCCCGCATTTTTGGATTCCATAGAAATGCTACAAACTTCGATAGAAGGCAACGAGAGGAATGCAGCAATATACCTTAGATATAAACTTACTGGAAAGACTAGGGATCTAATTTCAAAAGAAGTGATTTTAATATCATTGTTTCAAAATTAAAGAAAGGAATTAAACCAGAAAATTCAGATTTAGTTTACTACAAGGTTATGCAATTAGGCCAGTACGGATAAACAAATACACAGTATGCCAGTGAATTGAATGAGTTAGCGTCGCAACTAAGAAGAGCCTACATTTCAGAAGGCACCCCCAGTGAAGTTGCAGGAAGTCATGCGACCAAACACGTTGTAAGGAACATGATTGAAAACGCAATAAATCATGATGTTAAATTGGTCATGCAAGGAGGTACTTTCACCAACGTGGAAGATGCGATCACCAAATATATACACATTACGTCAGCAAACGACAGAAACAATACGACAGTGTTATATTCCAAGTCAACAAATGCACCGAGAAACAAACACTCTAGCTCTATTTATAACTACTATTAAGGTAAGTCAAGGTTAAGTAGAAACTTTACGCATGCAGCAAATAACTGTATACGCGACCAGAATAGAAACTATCACGCTCAACGCAACAGTTGGAGAAATTACACAATACCTAATAACAATGCAGGTCATCAAAATAAAAATTATCCCAACAACAAAGGACGAAGTTTTAATAGGCGCACTCAGTACGTGAGAAGTTATGAAATCCAGGATCAGGGAAACGAGCAAGCCCACCAGCATCCGGAACTGGAAGAGGCAAGCCAACAATAAAAATATATACGTTTAATTTACATATGCCCAATTTCATATCAGTACGGACATCAATGACAAACCAGCATGAAATCAAACTATTGTGGATACCGGAGCCGACATAAGTCTGATTAAAGCACAAAAAATCGGCACACACCAAAAAATTTTTCTCGAACAGAATTGTCAAATCAAAGTCATTACGAACAATACTTTAAGTACAATAGGTTTAACTTCGGGAACTATAGAAATAGGAAATAGCCATTTTCAACAGCAATTTCAAATAGTACAAGACAATTTTCCAATAGCTGTTGATGGAATAATAGGTAGAGATTTTTTAGTAAGATATTAAGGTGAAATCAGTTCCAAAGATTGGACGCTAACAGTTCAAAGTAATTTCACGTCGTCAACAATACCAATAGAAACTGGAACAGAACTAGCTTCTTTTTTTATTCCACCTAGAATGGAAGTAATTAGGCGTTTAAATAATTTAATTTCAGATAATAGTGATAAACTAATTTTAAATACTGAACCTAAAGAAGGAGTTTTTATTGCTAGTATTTTAACGTATTCGAAATCAGGATTCGTTCGTGTAATAAGCACTACCGACGAGACAGTAAAGTTACATTATAGCGATATAAAAACGGAAAATTTAGAACATTATTCAATGTTTGAGATAAAAAAAGGAAATAGTAAGAATCGAAAAGACGAACTCTTTAGCTGATTTGAATAAAGATATACCAGAATATGTAAAAGATAGAGTTACTAGTTTATGTGTTGAATACGATGATATTTTTGGATTAAAGGAAGATAAGATTATAGTCAACAATTTTTATAAGCAAAAAATACGTTTATAAGATGACGAACCAGTGTACGTAAAAAACTACAGAATACCAGAGAGTCAAAGAACAGAGGTACAGAATCAGGTAACTAAAATGTTAAATGATGAAATTATTGAATCGTCATTTTCGGAATACAACAGTCCAATTCTACTGATACCAAAGAAACCAGACAGCAACGGAGATAAGAAATGGCGTTTAGTCGTAGACTACAGGAAACTCAATAACAAGCTAGCAACAGATCAATTTCCATTACCAAGAATTGATACCATTTTAGATCAACTGGGACGAGCAAAGTATTTTTCGACAGTAGATCTCAAATCAGGTTTTCATCAGCTACCACTTCAAGAAGAATCGAAGGGCATCACAAGCTTTTCTACAGAAAATGGAAGCTTTCGTTTCACAAGAACACCTTTTGGACTCAAAACCTCACCGCCAGCTTTCCAGCGGATGATGAATTTAGCATTTGCAGGTGTTGGACGAGAAAGAGCATTTATCTACATGGATGATTTAATAATTATAGGAATTACAGAGCAACGTCATTTAGACTCAATACGAGAAGTTTTTGAAACATGCAGAAAGTATAATTTAAAATTAAACCCTAGTAAGTGCATTTTTTTTAAAACAAGTGTTACTTTTCTAGCGCACCAAGTAACAAATCAAGGAGATAAGCCCGATCCATCAAAACATGGCGTTATTAAAAACTTTCCCACACCAAAAAACGCAAAGGAGGTAAAACGATTTGTAGCTTTTTGTAATTTTTATCGTAAATTTATTCCTAATTTTGCCGAAATAACTATACCACTAAATAAACTAATGCGAAAAAACGTACATTTTGTATGGAGTGAAGAATGTTCTCAAGCGTTCACCACTCTGAAAAACACATTATTAATGCCAACCATACTAAAATACCCAAGATTTGATAAGGAATTTATACTTTCTTGTAATGCGTCGCAAAACGCATGTGGAGCAGTATTACAGCTAAAATTTGGCAAAGATTTATTACCGATAGCATTTGCATCAAAATCTTTTTCAAAAACGGATATCAAGAAAAGTACAATGGAAAAGAAAATGATAGCCATACATTGGGCTATCGGACATTTCAAACCGTATCTTTATTGCAGAAAATTTAGAGTTCTCACAGATCACAAAGGATTAATTTATCTGTTTACAATGAAAAACCCTACACCAAAGCTAGTACGTATGAAGCTAGATTTATTGGAATACGATTTTGAGATAGAGCATATCCCAGGTACCAGGAATGTTCTAGCCGACTGTTTGTCGCGATTAACTATAAAAGATTAATTAAATTTGAATCTAATAGATTATCAAATTCTTCTAGCTTTTTATACAGCTTATACGACATTCCATAATGAAACTAACCTATTACACTTTAAAATTCTAAAAATGATTTGCTTAATTAACAAATAATTGCTTAGCGATTTCATACTTTATTACAATTGTACGACACTGCGTTACTTCACCTCTTCGCATATTTGTAATTTCAATTTGTTGTCACACAATTTGCATTTTTGCAGCTTTATTCTGATTACTCAATTTTTTATATTTACTTACTAAAATGTATATGAAACCTATGATAATTAGAACAACTATAGTAATTAATAAATAATCCGATACTTTTAAACCATTATTTAATTCTTGCTTAGCACTATTGGTGCATACTCCCGCAGTTTGCACAATAATTTCTTCTTGTTTAGACTGCGTGGTGCCCATACTAACAATGAATTCGACAAATTTCTCAAAATAAATATTTCTTAATTCTACAGCGGTATATTGCAATCGGATAACTATTCAGCTTAAAAAATTCTCTGCGTACTAATCTAGGCAATTACTTACAGCTTGTCATGGCGGTGGCATACATAACTTATTAGAATATCTGATCCATATTTTTTAATGTACTCGAGGTACATACAACGCCTAGTTAATAGATAATGGACTAGCAGACTTTGCAGAATCATTTGGGCTGGCAGGATCAGTTGGTCTGGCAGAATCGCCATGTAATGTGGTTCGCATGTGTTAAACTAGATCGCCAACATCGACACACCTATTTACTATGTACTAGAAGAAAACACATCTGACTATATTTATTTATTTAACTTAATTCACAATAATAATAATAATCTACGCGTATTACTACTTTTCTCTACTCATTCTACACTCTCTATATAATTATATTTATGATTGATTCTGTTATGCACTTTACTGAAATATATAACCTTAAGTAGATAATTAGGGAACGCTGACAACTAATAACAATATTATATTAAGTAGTTCTGTAGTTTAGGGTATTGCAGAATGATGTACACAACATTCCTATGTTACTAGGTTAGATTGATTAATAATTGCTCTACACAACTAGTAGGTTTCATTGCCGACCATAATTACTTAAAAGACTTAAGCTTACAGAAGCAGAGGAAAGAGCTAAAATTTTGCTCGAAAGTGATATTCGAGCGTGTAATTTTCTTTTCAGCGACGTAAATAACCATAATTATTTAACAGCTCTGGAAATAATTACATGTCATCCAGACCGGTATGTGAAAGACGTGTTGCTTGCGCGTTCGCTTCAGCAAATGTGTAGACAATGGAAAGCTTCGGATAATTCTGGTGATGACACCCGTTCCAGCACATAAAGGTTGCGCTTAGATCTTAGTTTTGAGTTTAAGCTACCGTTTAAGCTACCATCTGCACGCAAAAGTTAATATTTACGCTTCTGCGAGAACGTGATAGATGAAGTTCCGTTATTTATAAAAATATTATATATTATTGTTCCTATATCGTAAACTGTAAAAAGGTATACATAGAAATGTTTTTGAGAATGCGTCAAAATTATTCTATAAAAAATGGAATACTTTCGAATAGAAGTTTTGGATGTGGGATGTATGTCGGATGTGTGTCGGACGGAGGTTAATGTTTCCCCAATAAATGTGCTGTGTAATGTTAGTAAATACAAGACCGCAACTAATTTGCAAGCTTTGAGTTAGATTCTTTCCCATTTTTGCAATTGACAGCGAATAGATACGCGCATTTCGGAAGTTTAATTTTACTATCTTCCAAAAAAGAAACGCAGTTCTTTAATGTATTATAAACATAATCTACCCTATAACAATTTGCAATTCAGTAGTGACCTACCGTTGCTTTTTGTCTCGTAATGCCGTGTTTCTATTAAATTAGATCTAATTGTATGCCTTAAAAAAAACATCTACACAGGTAATAAAATCCACTACATGGTTCTATATCTGCTTGCTAGTGCCTGGACTGGTCACTTGGCATATACATTTGTTATATATCTTAACGCGTGTATTGAAATTTATCCACGTTAAGCTGTCTTTGTCGGCGATTTATTATCATTATTCAAAATCGCGTTATTGCATTCTGTATATTCTCGTTGGCGGATAAAGTAAAAATTATTTGTTAAGTATTCAGCCACTTCTGACTTTTAAATACCCCACTGTAATTTTGGGTTATATCCAGTTTCAAGGGATAGAAACAGTAATTTAGAGAAACGAACTCGGTCAAGTAGTTTTTGTTTCTCATTCCACCACTTCCCCTCTATCTTCGCATATTACTCACGTGGATCAGGCTCATTCAGGATCTGATGATGTTGTCCGGATAGTTTCTGTTCACAATCTTATTGGTAATTTCGTTTGTCCGGTTAATAAATTGATCGCTGTTTTGGTGATCAATTAACTCTACTGTATTTTTTCATTTCCTTTTTTCTTTCTCTCTTTCTCTAGCGCAATTTCAATTCTAGCTCAATTTTAATTACCACCGGGGTAAGCTGTTGCCCTGGTTTAGAGGAATTACCAAACCTTTCCCTACCTTCTTTTCTTTAAAAATAATATTTTAGGTGAGTGGCTATGTTATGGCCCAATTTGTGTAATTGTAAATAAATACTTAATCGGTTCTGCTCATGTCATAGTGCGGTGGTTTCTAAGATAATCTGATAGGTTGGTTGTGAATTTTTAAAGGAATATCCCGCTTAAAAGCATGCATGATACACAATTTAGTACAGAATGTTTGAACCAAGAGAATGAATTACTTTAATTCGAATGTACCATACCTAATTGGAGTTTATCGTAACTGCGTTTAATGTTTTTCCAATCATTCCTTAAAACCAAATCAATGGTTCATTGCTCAGCCTGAGCAATTATATTTGTATATTATTTCTTATAAATTAGGTTAAGCCGTGTTACTGAACTTACTAAAGGGTGTTATCTGTCTAACAAATTTCGTTTAATCTGGTGCAATAAACTGAAATTACTATAAAGCATTTTATTTTATATTTGTTAATACAAATTTATTGTTTTAAAAATGGGGAGAAGTACTATATTGCCGCGGTTTCGCTGGTTTCTTGTATATTACTTCGTGTCCCACAGATGGGCTCTATAAAATTGCTCTGCACTACCCTTTTGCAGAAATTGTGCCCCACGAATTGGGCGTCATAATTTTACTGCGCACTGTCCTTTTGAGCCCCAATGTTCGGTTGCCATAAAATTGCTCTGGAATCTCGTGAACCTTGGTGATTACTTCATGCCCCTATACTTAGGTTGATATTACTGCTATAAAATTACCTGTCTATTAAAAAAACTTTCACTAATTCCCACCTAAATAACTTTTGAATTCAAGCTTTGGATCAAGAGATGTTTTAGTCGAGTATCTTCTGAGGATGCTTTCCAAAATAACACCCTATGGCTAGCTCTGCTTACTGCTTCTTCTACTATATCCACCACAGCTGCTCATTTGCTCTACAACCTTTCTAATTAAAAAAAAAAAAATAATTCGACAAAAAACATACAACCATTTTATTCTGACAAATAAATAATAGACTCACACTATCTCAATATTTACAAATTTTATCCAAGTTAAAGATTTCATACTCCTACTCGATAGTAAAAATCATCAACTTACTACTCCCACGATTTTCTGCTCGTCTAGATTTCATTCTGTTATTGTAAAGTAGATAGGCCTATCCCGAAACCTTACTTTACTTTCCCCTGGTCTATGGTGAGCTCAGTATATACCGTTTTATATTTGTGTGCAAAATTTTAGCACTGAAATATTATACAAAAGACCCGTTTACCTCTAACATCTGTGAAATATTCGTAATTATTATATTCAAGTATTTACACCCTCAGATTTCAAAAAAATGTCCTTTGCATAGGTAAATGAAATTAATTTTCGGTTCATAAATTTGTCACCAAATAAAACTCAAAATCACTAATAGTTTAAACAAATAAGCACCAGCACAACAGCTTCAAAAAAAAATCATTACCTGGAAAGTATTCTTCATCCAGATCACCACCTCTGAAGTTGCTGTCCCCTATCGACTGCACGTACCAGGGTCACTCCATATTGCTGCCTTCCATTGGGAACAGCAATTAAATCTCGAACCCGCTGGGCATCCAAACCATCAACAATCCCTCAGGGCTGCCGCTACAGATCTATACATAACCTCTTCCTACACGCAATGTGCAACAAGTACCCTCATTCAATTTGCAAATAATTTTCTACTTACAAGTCATTCTGCTTCAATTAATAAAATAATTTACTACGGTTCACCCTGTTTATACTAACTTGCACCTACTTTTGCATTTACGACACTTGTAAATTTAATTTCGGACTACACTTGTCGCGTGGTTTGGGGCTAGGATGATCTTCCGAAGACTTAAAAACTAAGAGCGAACGCCGCCTCCAACAATGCTTTTATAAACACAACCACTCTTAAGTTGCGCGTATTTTTGTTAAACTTGTCAACGACCACTCAATTCCACAAACAAACGTGCACGAAAATACAACCGTCTTTTAAAACTCGGAAATTTTCAACACAAACACTTCATTATCGTGAAAAACTCCGTAAACTTGCCAACCGTCCTAATTTTCCTTGAAATCTGCACTCTTCGGTTACCCCCAAACAACTACAATCACGCCTCTCGTGTGCGCGTACATACTACTATTGTACTTCTGCTTTCATAATAACATCTCCCAGCTTTGTCTTTTTATCCTACCGAAATTGTCTAAGTTATTTCTACATTTCTGGTATCTTTGTCTGCACCATGTCTTCTGTCTTTATTATAGTCCTTTTATTACAATATTGTTCACAATTGTTTCTACCTTCCTTTATGTGCGCCTTGAAAAATCAATACCTTCTGCAAACATGTTGCATATTTGTCCCGCTTATTGACTTTTAAAATATACTCGTTTTACAAACGTTTGAAAGTTATTGTCACTTAACCACCTGATATATTCCATCTGTCTCTGTTACATATTAAATATCGTCTACCGCCTAATTTTATCGATGTTTTCAACTAGTCGACCGTTGCTGTTAGCCTTGTATTTTCAGTTAACACATTTTACCTAGAACTATTTTCTCAACGTATACCAGCTTTTATAGGAATCGTTTACTTAACGCACGTCTGTTCCATGATATCCTTGACCGTTGTAGCTTGTTTTCAACTACTAAACCTTGTAACGTTCGTCGAATGCTTTAGCTTATGCTACGTTTAATAAATGTACCTTGCTTAAATTAACGTATAAAAATTAAACCTACATAATCTTATCTAACCTTACTCCAATCTAATTATATTAAGCGTTTTAAATAAATTATTGATTTCTATGTACAGGGTACCTACAAATAAATAAATGTTGACTTATTTACATATATCTAAGCTTACCAAACCACAGTAATATGTAATACACTTTGCTTTAATAGTTGGTTTTTATTTAATTTTTGTTTTTCTTTTATTTTTAAATAGACGTTTTAGCTAGTATTAAAAGACCATTTAGAAAAGTTCCGGTAACTTGAAATTCCATTGGAAATTAATTATTTCTTAACTGGCCACAAAACTCACTTGTAACATAAACAAATAAGTAAATAAGCAAATAAACTTGCACATAAGTAAATCTGCTAAAAAGCCGGTCTGAAAATAAGTAGATTTAAAAGTAGGTAATTCTCCAAAAATGTGAAAGTGCAAAGAATTAAATAAACAATAAATACATAAACAAATAAGTATTCAAATAAGTACACAAGCAAATAAATAAATCTGCAAAAGGTAAATCAGTAAATAAGGGAAAAAATAAATTTCAAAATAAAAAATAAGTTCTGCTTTTTCCTTCTAACTCCTACCAATGATTCGTACCAACAAAAACTAATCAGGGTTTAAGAGTAAGATTATTTTAATTAGCAAAACGAATTACGCGTTCATATTTATCAGCTTAATCACTTTTTAAAATTGCATCTGCATGGTGTTATTATAGGTATGTAGAACTGGTTTTGAAAAAATTCACTTTAAACAAATAAATGCGAGACCAGTGTAAGTGATGCATATTGTTTAAAAGAAGATACTCTTCGCTATTTTAATAGCTTCATTAGTTTTATATGACCAAATAGATAACAATAAGTATATCCGCACGTTTTTTAAGATAAAAAATACAAACTAAGAATTTTTTACCTGGAATATAAGCTCTAAACGACCCATTAGACAAAGCTTCAATTGTAACATCGGGAACTATAAATTTTTCTAAATTTTCACTAAATATCGAATTACAAAAAATAACACTAAACTCGGAATTATTTTGAACATATTCTTACTTTACCCAAGACTGTGTAATCACTTACTACGACGAAGTTTGAAAACTCGTTATTATTGTTGTGAACTAAAATGTGCTTATATCATTGGCCTTGCGTAAGCAATTCCTTCAGAAATGTTAATATTTGTTTTAATCAACAGACTATTCCAATATCAAGGAAATCCTGAAAATTTGTTTAATAAACTTTAGTATTTGAAGAACAAAGTACGATATACTTTGATACTGATAAAAATGACGTCACATGACAAATTTAGATCTGCTTTGAGGGGACGGGAACCCCATAACAATCTTAGGGTACACCGGTTAAATACAGTGGCGCGGAGTGGAGTTCTATGGAAAAAATGATAAACCTTATAAAAGTAAACATGTAAGTGGCTGAAATACAAAACTACTTTACAAGTACCACTTGCTTGGTCGTCAAAAGTAAGGGGCGCCAAATCGTCCTGTCCCAGCAATCCCTTTGATACCTTTGCTACCCGAAAGACGGTTATTCCAGATAGGTTTTCTTGCTCTCAGTTTTTTAAAATTTACCACACCAAACTATACGTTTCTCTGCAATACTGTAAAAAATTCATCAACTGTTTGTGAAATTAAAGAAATTTCTTAAATAACGGGACTCTTCAAGTACGGCTTTATCACTGCGGTGGCTGAATATCCCTTCACAACTATGCATCTTTATCAATATTATAAATAACTTTAAACAAAAATTTACCTAAGCTTAAACTCTAGTAAAAAAATTCTGAATATATATTCATGTAGACTAACTTTAAAAAATAAACTTTATATAACATCAAACTGGCCAGGTATTACTACAAGAAATTCTTAAACAAACGTTAGTCCATTAAAAATACTAAATTTTTACTGCTCAACTAACAATACATTCCACAAATAAAACCTGTGCTTAAAATTAATACGCACACATCTTTTTTAACGCTTCCACGAATACAAATTCCACAATACTCACATGCTTGAGCTTTCTGGTCTACTTATTCAATATATTCAAATATATGTATATATATATATATATATATATATATATATATATATATATAGTGTAATGTTCAAGGTTAGATGCACTAATTTACCACTCATATTAATGAGATTTCTAATTTAAAACGGATGATAAAGGAGATCGTAGAATTAATTACTTGCTGAATTTATATCGAATGCTATTTCCGTGTGATGGAGCTTTTGAGATTTCAAATAGGTGTTTAAGTAATTTTTTTTTTTAAATAAAAGTAATTCCAATTGAATAAGCTTCTGTTGATTTTATTTAACGTTTATGTTCACTATTTAATGGATACTACTGTTCTTGAAAATAATATGTACCATAATACCTGAAATATAATTCATTTAGCATGTTTTGGTAGAAGTAAGTAGTTATAGGATGTAGAAAATGTTTGTTTACAGTATTTAACTCTTATGTTCGCTATTTAATGGATACTACTGTTCTTGAAAATTATATGAACCATAATACCTGAAATATAATTCATTTAGCATGGTTTGTTAGAAATAAGTAGTTTTAAGATTAATGAAAATGGTAAACAAAATTTAACCAATGACAAATAGAACTCAAGTGATCCAAATGAAATGCTTCTGTAAAGAGTAAATAGATCTGTTTGTGATAGTTGATACAGGAGTGTAGTATAGTAAGATTTTGTATCGAGTAGGCAAGTAGGAATTTTTAGAAGATCTTCTAGGTGATAAGTAACGATGTACAACTTGATAAAAAGACTTGTTAATGTTTATTAAAAAAGAATAGATGTGTTTTACATGCTCTCGAGTTTTTTATTTAATAATTTGAAGTTGAGGTAATTTGAAAAAGTTTTAACAGTGAATTAAAATAGGCCTTGTGCAACGGGTAACAAATTTCAAAGGTTTATACAACCATTTGATGCCAAGAAGATTAATTCCTCCAGTAAAGGGAAATGTGTGTACAGCTTACAAGCTGATGTGAATTGAAGCACAAGTGAGCTCCAAATATTTCGAGTGGATTCCCAATATTATGGACAGTGTTCCAGCAGTGGTGGTAATTTGAGAGGGAGTTCCTAGTTAGATCGCCGGTTCTGAGTATATTGTTTCTATAATATTATTTTAGTATCCCTAAAGCCTGAAAATAAAGCGTAAATTCTTTAAAATACAAAATATTAAAACTTACTTTTAAACAGGTATTGTGAACTTCAAGTTTCTGTAACTGTAGGCATTGAAGAGGTCCATTCTTGTAAACTCAGGCGACTTCAGTGGAACTACAGGTATTTAATAAATTCATTCTCATATTTGTAACACCTAAAAACTGCAGAACTGATTGAAATCTCAAAAATTTTATCAAATTTAAGAATTCTGGGCTTTGTTTACATTATGAATAAAATTGCTAGTATTGTCACACTTATGACGAGTACTTTTAAAATATCTAGAGGGCGCTTTGAATGGCAGTGGTTATTATATCTGCATATAGTTTTTGTACCCACACTGTTTGCAGATTATAATTTTAATTAAATTATTAATCCTCAGTTTAAGAGTTTCAAAAAGCCGTGGCATATATTAGTTAACATCCATTATACATTTATCAATTTATTAAATATATAAATAAATACAACACACCTACAGATATATAAGAATATATATATATATATATATATATATATATATATATATACATACATATTGCTGTGATAACACCTCGCTTTGGACATTACTAAAAGAGTGTATGACATAGGTACAGCAAATTGTTAATTTGAAATTACTGACTTGCCTTCTTTTCTAATTTTTCTTTGCATGGCTAGCTCAATGGAAATTACGGAATGTACAAAATGAAATCAAACACAGCAATACCATAAAGCATATATACATTCAAAAACAATTTTCTCTCATACAAAAAATATAGAACATTTACAGCATAATTTTTTTTAAACATAAGATTATTCCTAACAAGTACCTATTTACATAATAATTAAAATGTTTCTCACCTAATCTTGGTTAAAATTTACAAAACTCAAATCCATTCTCTTGTGGATAGTTTACCTGACTTTTACTCATACGCTTGTAAGGTTGTTTGGTCAAAAAATCCTTGACAAATAGTCTATTTAAAAGTCAAAGTGCTTCGAATTCTGACTACAAACTTTCTAGTAAATATCTTCAGAAAAAAATATATGATTAAGAAGAAAACTATTAGTTGTACGAATTCGATTAAATGTGGAAAGAATTGCCTTTCGGAGAGCAAAAGAAGACAAAATAAAATTGCCGATATCTTCTTTATCTATAGAAATCTATTATCGAGTAAAGTAAAAAAATGTATACTCAAGCTCCCCAATTCAAAGACCCAATGTGTACAAAAACTGTTTCTACTTTTGTTTTTACTATTATTTCACCCTCAATGCGCCAGCTTACCACAAAAATATTGGAACATCGTATACAAAAGCGATTTTGGTATTGGGTCCATATTTCTAATTAGTCCGCAGGTTTCTTGACAATTTTATATTTGTTGGGTTAACTAATTCGGGTTAGAAATTTAAAACGTATTTATATTTTTGTAACAGGAACAAATTTTATTAGTAAGGAATAGCGTAATAAATATTTGTAACTAACAAAATTGTAATTTTTCTATCTATTCTAGCACGTGCTTTTAATGGTCATTTAAGACAGTCTAAGGACCATTAAAATACGCAACTATTAACTACTAGATAATGTTAAATGGCGGTGATTTTTACGTAGTCCACTTGCAAAGCTGCAGAACTGCCACTCCAACTACTGAGCCATGTAGACCGTTGTTCAAAGAAGTCTCTTATAAACTTAGGTTCATTATTTGACCATGGCTTTGGCGTTCCCGCAGAAGTGGAACCATCTGGAAAGTCAATTAGACCACCAACCGCTACTCCAAGCGAAAGGACGTACTGAAATATTTAAAAACGTTAGTGCAAAACAATTCAAATATAAATGAACAAGTTATATATACTTCTTTATGGTATGGAGCTTCGGGAGAGTTCCATTTACTTCGTATGTCTATATCAGAACCCAAACTTTTAGTCAAATCTACAGAGCCGTATTCACTATTATCAACACTAAACGTCATCTTTCCTACAATCCTAATGCGATATAAAACTTATCTCGCCTGACTACTAATTTTTAGTTTTACCTGGTTTCCATTCTACAGAATATGTATGAAATTCTTCGTTGAAACGATGAGGGGAATGTTTTGACACTAGGTGCAACTTCCGACCTGCTTCAGAATGATAAAGAACAGGTCCAGCAAGAAGCAAATGAGCACCTATATCTTTTCCATTTTCGTTTAACTGCTCATTTCCTCTACTATATGCTATCCATATTACAGGAGAACTTTCGCTACTTTCTTTATCTTTCTGTTGTAATTGAATAACTGTGGACAAACAATTAGTGAAGATCGGATACAAGATCCAACAAATAAAGTAATCACCTGGAACTAACCATTCGCCAGCTGGAAATTTTGCTCTAACATCAATTTTACCGTATTTAAAAGATACTTTGGAAATTATTTTAGCTGACTGCGCTGGCGGTAAAAGTGACCATGATCTTGAGCGCATTAGGCATTGATTAGGTTCCTTGGAACTGCATCTAAAACAAAAATATGGGGAAATGAGTTAAAGGTTCTTGAAAAAAAGAAGACCTTATTATCGACGGAAATAGAGACACGATTTTAGTATTGAAAGATTTATATAATGAAAAACAAAACTTGTAAAAAATAATCTCACAAAATAGATTCATTAGACTTGTTAGGAAAATATACGAAAATGAGAAAATACCGTTCAGTTTTACGAAAACTGATCTTTTAATAATGCGAAAAATGGGTAAAGCAAACTAGCAAACATATGTGAAGTTTAAAAAACGATTAGTTTAACACCATATGCGTCAAAAATTATAACTAGCGTTCTTGAAAGGGAATAGAAAGAAAAAGAAGATGAATTACGAAAGGATACATCGATTTCAGAAAAAGTAGGGTACAAGAGAAGTTGTTCTGTGTCTGAAAGAATGTTCAACAAAGAAAAATAATCTGGTACCTTTTGCGTTGGTAGATTTAAAAAAAGTTTTTGAAAAAATCGAATAAAATAATATGTTTGATATATTACGAACAATTGGTTTGAAGTATAGAGACGGGGGGAGTAATTGTAAAGATTTACCTAAAGAAGAAACAGAAAATCACAGTAGGCGATCAATTAAAGAAGATAAACGTAAGGACGGTGTGTTAGACGAGAATTTTCTTTATTTCTCCTTTGTTTCAATTGTATAGAGCAAGCAATTAGTAAAATTGAAGAACAAGTGAATGTTGGAATAAGCATGCAAAGCAAAATATATCAGATGCCAAAATTTGCAGTTGATGTAGTGCATTAGTCAATAACATAATCGATTGGAAAGTATGTCTATTAGTATTCACAAGTTTTAAAGGAGAACTACAACATAAATATACATACAAATAAAATAAAAACAATGAGGCAGTTAGAGCAATAGAATCTACCATTGATATATACCAGTTCGATACCCTAGATTTGCTGAAGTCTGTGACTTTTGTATTTAGGATACAAAGGATGGGAACAGTAAGACATAAATAGTGCAAAATTTTGCTAGAAGAACGCATTCTCTCTCTCTAATACAATTTGTGCACAATAAACACTAATTTAAAAAAGAATGAACTTTTAAGAATATTTGTATAGAGTACAGAACTGTGTGGATCTGAAACGTGGAGAATAAAGAGAAAAGGAACAGAAGATTTTAAAATGTGATGCTATAGAAAAATGTTGACAGACAGATACCAACGCAGAGAAGCTAAAAAGAATTGGTGAGAAACGGACTATTTTGGGAAGTTCATTGTTTCTGTACCTGAAGTATCAGGTTGCGTCTGGAATACAAAGTAGTCGTTTCCTTTTTATTTCTGACATGAACTCTGATTAACCTTTAATTATAACCATCATGCATCAAAATTGGCGTGAAAGAAAGCAAGTTCATCGTAATATTGATGTTGCTATTTTGCTCTTCTGTGTACTAGTTAACAGTCATAATATGAAAACTTGGTTAACCGAAAAGCCGTTCGAAGTTTAAACACGTACGAAACTTTCCTAAACGCAACGTTTTTGTCTCGTAAGTTCCAAAAAAAGTATATGTATTTTGAATCCGCGTGTAACGGCCCAGAATAAGAGATATTTCTATACAAATTCAATGATAGATTTATAACGTGGAATTCTGAAATTAGTTTGTACGAGGCTTTTCCAATAACGAAATTATTTACAGCAATTGGTGCTAAATTACTTCCAACTAATTCAACTCGTCGCTACATAATATGTATAGACATATATTCTAGGTCAGACAATGATTTGCTACTAGCTGTTGGTCAAGAGTTACTATGTTCGCCGTTACTTCTTCTGAATTTGATTCACTTTCTTTTCCCGCAGATATCGACTATAACTAGTTGTGGGACGGCAACGGTCCGGTCAAGTTGAAAAAAATTCTTAGTGATGAACTATATCAGGAAGAATTGGGTCTACCTTTTTGTTAAGTTTTTGCAGTTGCTCATCGCACAAATAGTGACATCATGGTGTTGAAATTAAGCTTACTTTCTCAAACTAGCGGAACATGCTAATGAAAACAGCTTTCTTATTTAGGTAATACGTATAATTTTTTTCTATACAAAACTTAGAGCACACTATTATATATGTGAATGTTTTTTTTACATAATTTTTTTTTACAGCTGCTACGGAATGCATTTCGATCAACAGATTATTTTTTCCTCATTATTTGTCGACACTATGTAAGTATACTTGCTTTTGCATGCCTAATTTTAATGGCAAATGTTTGAAAATTGCACTAAGTAAGTATTTAAATTGCTCTTTAAATGAACATTTTTTTATTAATAAAAAGTTAACAATTGTAGTAAGCAAGCGGCAGGAATCAGCCCATAATTAATTTTTTTATTATTCTTGTTCTAGGTTAAAGATTAATTTGACGTAATTGAGTGTACTAATTAATTGCGTAGATTTTTGTACTGTACATCGTCCGGGATACGACGGATAAATGCTTTTTCTATGCGAGTTGGTTTTCTTTTTATAACATGTTGATTTCTTAAGGTTTGTACGTAAATTTTCTCTCTTAGAGTTTCCTTTTTCTTTCTGTGTGGCCCACCCCACTCTAAGACTTCTTAGTTAGCACGGCATTAATTCTTTGGATTCCCCATGTTTTTGTTGCGGTATTCGACGCGAACTATTTTCTTTCTTGTCTGCAAGGATTAACGTAACATTATTTTTTTATTTAAGTATCAATAATTACTTGTGCATAATACGCAAGTATATGGTGGTATGACTATTTGGATACCAAAGATTTAATATTGGATAACCACAGGACTGGGAACAACGCACTATACATATGTTTGTTTAATTCTTTTTATATAAATACTAGGATTAAAGTAGAAAATTAGATTAAGGTAATTGAAGACGGGTATTAGTTATTTATACGAAGATTTTGCACTATGTAAGACGTCTGAAATATGCAAGGTTTCTATACGAGGTCTCCTTTTTCCTATTGTGTGATCTACTCCGCTACGACGTTTTTGGCTAGCACGGCATTACTTAGCTAGGTTCCTTTTCTCTTTTTTGCTGTTGTGGTATTTGGTGCGGGCTGATTTCTTTGGTTACTTTACTTTTTCCTTCTTGTCCGCACGGAATACTGTAAGAACTTATTACGTTTATTGTCTGATAGTAACTCAAATATAGAGGTAGTGTTAATATAAACACATTTCATAATACATTACGCTTATAATAAGGTATTTTAACGCATACATTCACCTTCACACACTTACAAGCTAAAAAACTTTAAAAGTATAGTTAAAACACTTTTTACATATAACTTATAAGTATATATTGCTATGATAAGAAGGTAGTTTATAGGTAGATTAAGTCATTGGGGTCGTAGGATAGATATAAATAACTTTAAATTTAAGAAAATCAAATAATTCCATCAATGATGGGCGTAAATCGACTATTGTACATAAAAGTCAATTGCGAGGACACTGTATATAAAGGATATTTGATCTCATGCATGAGAAAGAAGCTCATTTAGTAATAATCCGATACCACTTAATTATTAATTATAATTTACAAGTAAAGATAAGGTGTTAGAAGCAACTAATTGCGTCAAAATAAATTATCAGGACACATAGATAAATTGGCATTCCAAATATTTAATAATTACGTCGAAAATATCAACGCATGTATAAGAAAACGCATTCTAATACGTCACTAAATACGTAACTAGAAAGAATATATTTGTTCAGAAAACCAACATTCTGTAACAAACAGATAAACACCAGGCGGTTCATAATGTGATAAGTTTTGGACTTATAAACTACAAACATAAAATGACGTGATTGAATGTGGGTAATAATTGGGAATCCTGAGAAATAACCATATAATACAGAACGCTTACGTGACTGATAAAGCATTGTCACCAAGAATTCGACAAGGATTTTGAGAAAATACCAAGTTCTGTCAGAAATAAGGCAAAGTACAAGCATTGATCAATACACACGCCAATGAAAACGATTGGTGGGAAGGGCTTATAAATACAATAGGAAATGAATAAAGAGTTCAGTTCATATCCAACCAAGCAGAAACTATGCTCAAATGCAGTAGAAATTTACGTGATGAAATTAATTAGTAAAACGTTAAAATTCAGAATAAGGAAAATTAGAAAGTGATAAAATTGTGCGAAGAAAATTAAGCCGATCTACAAATAGAGGTAAGTTAAACAATTAATTAAATTTATTTTTAATATTTAACAAAACAGTTGATGCCACTTTTGTTGATGTCAGTTTGTTGATGTCATATGTACTAAGTTGATGTTTATATACGTCTGAAAGTGCGATCAAAAGAGTACGCAAAGTTATTCAAGGAAAAATACCAGAAATCAACAGTGGAAAATCCTGGCCAATAAGTAGAGCGGACATAGCAAGGGATGCAGACCACAGACACTATGAGGTAACCCCAGTGACTGTTTCAAGTTAGCGATTTTTTAACATTTTATTATTTAAAGACTGTTTCAATTTAATATTTTCTATACATTATGTATTTGTAAGAGTCATCAAAAAGGTCATTTGAAAAGATGAAAACAGGGAAAGCATCTTAGAACGTTCGAAGATACTTGAGAGTAATTAAAAGATATTTTTGCTGGTTTTCAGGAAAGCATAAATTTAGTAAAGGTAAATATTCTATACAGGGTAAAATTTTGAGGTGACACAACATTGTACGTATTATCAATTATTATATTATGTGATTTTGAACTGCTTAATTTGAATCCATTTAAAGGGTAAAATAAGATTTATTAGGAAGTTGAGCATTCAGTGAGCTAGTTGTGGTAAACAAATAAAATATAACGTACAAATCGTGGGGCGTAATAAGGGATATCACAGCAATATAATGGCACCCATCGAAGGGGCTTGAAATCCAAAAAAGCTATATCACATCAATCGTGGGACATTCCATATCAAATATAATGACAACCCAATCATAGAATGCGAGAACACCACTAAGGGAATATTAGAAATTCAAAAAAATCGTTAGGACGCGAACACTACAAAAGGAATTTAAGAATTTAAAAAATCGTAGGGGTGAGAACACCACAAAAGAAATTTAAAAATTGTAGGAGCGAGAAATTTAGAAATTTAAAAACCGTAGAGGCACTAATAAAAGTTAATTTAAAAAGCATAAGGGTTAGGAAATTTAAATTATGCAAGAAATTTTTGAAATATTAAAAATTTTTGAAATTCAATAAAAATGGATAAAAGAATAAAGGAAACTTGAGAAGCATCAAGGAATCAAGGGGTAGAAATAGGGTCTCAAGAAAGCGTAATTTTACATGATACACCGACGGAAATACAAAGGCGAGAATTAGCACGAACTCAAAGTGAAGAACAGCAGATATCACAACAATCCGAAATAATGTCAATTTTATTAGCGTTAAATAGAAAAATGGATAAACGCGAAGAAACCATGAAAAACATTACGATGCAGATTAATGAAAATGGAGAAAAGTTACGTGCCGAAATAAAAATTTTGAGTGACGGATTAAAAGAAACGAATCAAACGATCGCGGAAATGCAGGTACAATTTCAGAATAAAGATAAATATTATGGACGATGTGGATAAAGTTAGGGACGAGGTTTGAAAAATCAAATTAGATCAGGAAACGTGTGAAAAGGAAACTAATGATAAGATCACAGATTTAGGTAAAAGATGCAGGAAATTCAAGGAAATTGTGAGATACGATTTAATGATGTAAATAGAGAATTAGGTAATTTAAAATCAGAATTCGAAAATGTTGGTAGGGATCAGGGGCAATACACTAAGATAAATAGACCGGAAATATTAGGTGAGCAATATTCAAAATTTTACGGAGACAAGGCGAATCCAAAAATGTTTCTGAATAATATAAGAAAATTAATACAGGGATCAACGGATGAAAGGTACAATTTAAATTTCGTTAGGTCAATGTTGAAAGAAGGTGCGGAAATATGGTTTGACTTGATAGAAAATGAGATAGGAACATTTCAGGAATTTGAGAGTAGATTTCTAAGAAAATTTTGGGGGGACAATCAACAATAGAAGGCAAGAGATAATTTAATTACGGGAAAATATAATCAGAACTTAAGTATGACACGAGAGTTATACGCCATACAAAAAACTAGTATAGCAAAGCAATTAGATCCTCCGATGGAAGAAACGCAAATTATAAAGTACTTAGTAGGACATTTTGGAGAAGAGGTGAGACATTATGTTACTATTCAAAATATAGTGAATGGGAGATCTTCTTGGAATATTTACAACGTTGTGATGAGTTGGGACAAAGTCATGTGGCGGAAGGTAGGATACAAAGGCAACAAGAAAACGTAGTTAGAATGCAAAGGAGCACTGAAAATAATAGACCAAATTATAGAGAAAATTATAGGAGAAATTTTTATAGAAATAATTATAATAACTGCAACGATAATAATTTTAGACGGAATTGAAATACAAGAAACACGCCAAGAAAAGAAACAGAGCAAACGAACCACGACAGGAACATACATCAATATACAGAACAATAACAACATAGGGAACAATCAGCATACCAATAAGAACGAACCGCACCTATGCAGAAGTTGCGTGTCAGGCAAGACCATCTACGGCGAATCAAGATTTT
Source organism: Platerodrilus igneus (assembly GCA_036346225.1). Lineage (NCBI taxonomy): Eukaryota > Metazoa > Arthropoda > Insecta > Coleoptera > Lycidae > Platerodrilus > Platerodrilus igneus. The sequence goes on along the minus strand of JARFIW010000869.1, from coordinate 6,794,553 downwards.
TGAATGAGGACAAACCAAGTAAGCCCTTAAGAATTAATGGATATGAACACCAGCGGGAATATATAAAATGTGAAATGCAAATTGATTTGAATAAAAGCTTATTACCGATAATTAAATTGAAAGTTGAAAATAGTAGAGGTGGAATACTTATTGATATGGGAGTAGAAGCATCGTTAGTGTCTGAAGATTTCGTTAAACGGGAAAGGTTAATGGAAAGAATGATGCATATTAGGAGGTTTAATTTAATAGCACCGAATAGCAAGAGATTTGCAAGTGTGAATAAGTAATTAGTAATGAAGCCACATTTATGAAAAAAATTAGATTAAATCATAGGGGAAAACACGTACAAAATAAAGAATGTAGATTCAAAGGCGATCTGGGGAAAATTTCATGCAAATTTAAAGCAAGTGTACAAACTGTAACGTAAATTAATGTAATTAGGGAAGTTAAATAGGAACATAATTATAAATTAGGATAGGTATAGATAAAGGAAGTTAAATAGGGACATAATCATAAGTTAAGATAGATGTAGATAGGATTTATGATAGGAGTTTAGAGATAGGATCAACCAAATTTTGTAGATAATATTGGGGGAACAATTTGAAACAAAGGAGACATGTAAATAGTAAACAATAAAATAAAAATATAACAATTTATAATCAATGGGGATTTAATTTCACGTTGGGCGCCAAAAAGGGCATTGATTAAAATTTTCTATTTTAATTTAGGGGAATAATGCTATGATAAGAGGGTAGATTAAGTCATAGGGGTCGTAGGATAGATATAAATAGCTTTAACTTTAAGAAAATCAAATCATTCCATCAATTATAGGAGTAAATCGACTATTCTACAAAAAAGTCAATTGCGAGACTACTGTATATAAAGGATATTTGATCTAATGCATGAGAAAGAAGCTCATTTAGTAATAATCCGATACCACTTAATTAGATTAATAATGTGTGCGTTGCATAATATGTTTAAGTATAATTTACGAGTAAAGATAAGGTTTTAGAAGCTACTATTTGCTTCAAAATTAATTATCTGGAGACATAGATAAATTGGCATTCCAAATATTTAATAATTACGTCGAAAATATCAACGCATGTATAAGAAAACGCATTCTAATACGTCACTAAATACGTAACTAGAAAGAATATATTTGTTCAGAAAACCAACATTCTGTAACAAACAAATAAACCCCAGGCGGTTCATTATATGATAAATTTTGGACTTATAAACTACAAACATAAAATTACGTGATTGAATGTGGGTAATAATTGGGAATCCTGAGAAATAACCATATAATACAGAACGCTTACGTGACTGATAAAGCATTGTCACCAAGAATTCGACAGGGATTTTGAGAAAATATCCGAGTTCTACCAGAAATAAGGCAAAGTACAAGCCTTGATCAATAAACACGCCAATGGAAAGGATTCCACCAATCCTTATAAATACAATAGGAAATGAATAAAGAGTTCAGTTCATATTCAACCAAGCACAAATTATGCTCAAATGCAGTAGAAATTTACGTGATGAAATTAATTAGTGGAACGTAAAAATTCAGAATAAGTAAAATTTGAAAGTGCAAAAATTGTGCGACGAAAAATAAGCCGATCTACAAATAGACGTAAGTTAAACAATTAATTAAATTTATTTTTAATATTTAACAAAACAGGGCTTTTGTTGAGACAGCTTTTGTTAATACCACTTTCGTTGATGTCAGTTTCGTTTATGTCATATGTACTAAGTTGATATTTATATGCAAATCCATGTTCATGTCCATATCTAAGACTTAACACAAATCTAAAAATACGTCTGAAAGTGCGATCAAAAAGGATACCCAAAGTTAATTCAAGGAAAAATACCGGAAATCAAAGATGGAAAATTCTGTACAATAAGTAGAGCGGACATAGCAAGGGATGCAGACCACAGACACTGTGAGGCATTTCCAGTGACCGTTCCACGCTAGCGATTTTTAAACATTTTATTATTTAAAGAGTGTTTTAATTTAATATTTGCTATACATTACGTATTTAAAAGAATAATCAAAAAGGTTATTTGAAAAGATAAAAACAGGGAAAGCATCTTAGAACGTTCGAAGATACTTGAGAGTAATTAAACGATATTTTTTATGGCTTTCAGGAAAGCATAAATTTGGTAAATGTAAATATTGTATACGGGGTAAAATTTTGAGGTTACACAACATTGTACATATTATCAATTATTATATTGCGTAATTTTGAACTGCTTTATTTGAATAAAATAAGATTTATTAGGAAGTCGAGCATTCAGTGAGCTAGTGGTGGTAAAGAAATTAAATATAACGGACAAATCGTGGGGCTTAATAAGGTATATCAAAGCAATATAATGGCATCCGTGGGCTTGAACTCCAAAAAGACTATATCATATCAATATAATGGTACACCCAATCGTGGGGCATTTCATATCAATATATATATATATATATATATATATATTATATATATATATAGAATAGTTGGTCCTAATTCAAAACGCGACAGACGTATTTTCCATGTGTAAAATACGTCTGTCACGTTTTGAATTAGGATCGGCCCTATATAATTTCAATGTAAAATAGTTGTGAAAACATTTGAATGTAAAATAGTTGTGAAAACATGAATTCTTCTATACTTTCAATGTAAAAATACGTCTGTCACGTTTTGAATTAAGACCGGCTTTATATTACTTTCAATGAAACACACACGTATGTTGAAAAAATGTAAGTGCAGAGAAGAATGTGTGTAGCTGTTTTGAATTCGGTTTTCTAGCGAGAAGTTACACGTGCACCGTTTTGAATTAGGATCGGCGTTATATACTTTTAATGTAAAATGTGAAAACCTGAATTCTTTTCAAATGTAAAATACTTGTGGGCACGTTTTGAATTAGGATCGTCTTTATATTACTTTCAATGTAACACACGTATGTTGAAAATGTAAGTGCAGAGAAAAATGTGTGTAGCTGTTTTGAATTCGGTTTTCTAGCGAGAAGTTACACGTGCACCGTTTTGAATTAGGATCGGCGTTATATACTTTTAATGTAAAATGTGAAAACTTGAATTCTTATTATACTTTTCAAATGTAAAATACTTGTGGGCACGTTTTGAATTAGGATCGGCTTTATATTACTTTCAATGGAACATATTTCAAAACACACGTATGTTGAAAAATGTAAGTGCAGAGAAAATGTGTGTAGATGTTTTGAATTTGGTTTTCTAGCGATACAGTATGACAGATGCAAAATATCGCATTCAAGTCAATTGTGTTTTAATTAAAGTGGATTCTGATTTATGTTTAGAGGCTGCAAATACATATGGGCCGGTTTCAATTCAAAATGTGTTCACTCTTGTGATAGGTTGAAAAGTGGGTTGGCAAAGTTCTCAGATGGTGGTAATCTGCTATATAAGGAGATTGCTCCTGATATTAATTTAATTAGTCGAAGTTTACTGCATATATTTACATACAAACATGTATATAATTGATATTCAGGGATTTAAATACAAGAAAAACGAGTTTGTGTGTAAAGAAATTGCGGTTTTGGACTTGTTGAAAGGTGTTGTTTGGCATCAAATTTTAAACTGCCAATGCAGTCCAGTTGTTTGAGCCAAGATCATATAAAACATAACGACTGGGTGACAAAGAATATTCATGGTCTTTCTTGGGATGAATCTTCAACGGCTGGAATGGGTTTATCATATATAGCGCTTTATTTGAAGCAAATTATCCTACCCGGTGAAGAAGTATTTGTGAAGGGTCTAGAAAAGAATAAATTGATTGAAACCTAACTAAAGCAAAACGTTGTAACTGATATGCTTGCACTATGTTGTCCTAAGATATCGGAGTTAAAATCAACAACCGTTTAAAATATAACATCCATTGTTGTAGACACAGCAATAATAATCTGCAATGTGCAAAACAAAATACCTTGTTATTAAAAGAATGGCTTGATAATAATAAAAACAATAGAAAGATTGTGTCTGTATTATTTATTTTAATATAATTTTACAATGTTAGCCGAAGCAAATTATCCGACTCGGTGAAGAAGTATGTGTGAAAGGTATAGAAAAGAAGAAATGGATGGAAACCTATCTATTGCAAAAACAAAATACTTTGTTATTAAAAGAATGGTTTGATAATAATAAAACAAATAGAAAAGATTGTGTATGTATTATTATTGTAGTCAGTAAGAAATCTTTAATGCTGATGTCTGCAGAAAAACAATTAAACTCAGACAGCACGAATGGGACTCTCAACCCTGAAAGCAATTATAATTGATCAACGCAATAGCTCTTTACTGGTTTTACAACATTTAACAAATTGTACAGATATCTCGAAAAATTTACCAAAGACAGACAAACAGATAGGCAGACTGACTGCACCAATTTTCTCATTCTCGCTTTTAAAGAATAACAAGTCGTAGTTATTTAAATCGCGAACTCAGTTTATCTACAAGAACTATATAAACGTGGAAATTTATGAAATGCTCCAACTTTAAAAAATCCACTATCATTATTCTTTCCTGACAAGGGTAATTTTAACAAAAGTTTTCATTTTTTTTTTATTTGTTCTATAGAACACAACTACAACTTGACAATAAAGATTGAGCGATTATCACACACATATCTTGAGTATATATATATATATATATATATATATATATTATACTCATATTTAGACCAGGGTAGAAAATTAAATAATCACATCAAATAATTTTAATCACCGTGTATAAGGAATTTCATTAAATAATACGCTTTATTAAAACCTTGAAGCATAAATAAACTCGGTCGTTTCAGTAAAAATAAGAAATTTAAATTATTTATAAGACGCTTTATATCAAAAGAAGCAGTATTGAAAAGCTCTGCGTGTGATGTAATTATTCCTAAACAAAGAGAAATTACGTGCAAAGTTTATATTAATTAACCCTATTTTAAGTAACCGGTAGTAAAACAAAGTGTACATATAATAATTAATATTTAAGTTGTATTCGCTAAAAATGAAAAGGATAGAAATCAATTTTAATTGGAGTTAATTAAACCGTTAATAACATATAATACCTATAGAAACTTGTAAAAACCCAAGATTAAAATACCACGGAATAAAGCTCTGAGAATTAATATTATTTTGAACACCTGCGTAGTTTAAATATCACATTCGGCGTAAATTCTGCAGATAATTAATGTTTCAAAGAATCTTGGGAAAACGTCGCATAATAGTTACGAGAATTGCTAAAGCTGGGTATTTCACACTCCATGTGGACTAAAATAATCGATAATAAAGAATATCAAGTTGCACCAATAAGAACACGGTAGAGAAGGAAAGAGAAAATGCGTCAAGCAAAGACACATATTGTAGAAGGCGGGATTTAAGCAACGTCACGGGGTCACAATTGGTTAAAAATAGGATGCAAATATCAGAGGTAGAACAACAATTTCTGTACAAAATCAATTAGTTTTTCTCGGACATGCTTGCGTGCCGTGTGGAAATTTTCTGAGATTTGAATGGGGCGAGTGAAAATTCGTAAAAATCAACGTGCGAGCAACAGACTGGGAACATAGAATGAGGAATTCTTTAGAATTACCCGTTTTAGAGACTCGACCGACAGACAGGCTTTTTGCTATATATACCGAGATGAAGATAAACAAGCTCTCTTAGACTTTTGACGATTCGATGCGTTAAAAGCTCGTACATACGCGACTTGATTGAAGATGTTAAACCGTGCATTTTAGTTTGATTTAAAGTTTGCTAGTATATTTTAGTGATTCAAAATAGCTTGTTATTTACGTGCTAACATGAATGTACTTCAGTGCACTCAGATACAAGGTAATAAAATTTAGTTTCACTGTACCAATCAGCAAAATTTACAACGACGAATGTATACACAAAAGTAGGCAGTTTTGGCGTATATTGCTGACAGAAGCAGGAATTTCTTTGCTATTTTCGGGGGTGTTAATAATTAAATGGTTCAAATGAAACAAGGGTCAGATAAACACAGAGGAGTTCCGGAAAGGCCCAGCAACGACTTTGAAGGGATGGTGATGGAGAAAATTTTAAAAGCGTAGAGAATCAGAAGCCGTAAATATAATCCTGTTGAATGGTGTGATTAACTAAAGAAACGATACTTTGAAGCTATGAGGACAGTAACCTTCAGGTAAATTATACTATTTTGTTTGACATTTTTGTGTGTATTGAATGACTTTATAATTGATTTACTTTAAATGGACATTAGTGAAATTGTTCTAACCATAAAAGTTTAATTTTAAGATGAAATTTGCTTGTATAAGTAAAAAGGGGTATTTTGTTTTGATGTTCGGGAATATGATGAAAATTTGGGTATGTCTTTGAGCTCAATTAGACAAACCTGGTTAATTAACGTAAAGGGTGGTAGATGCTCCCTTTATACTCAGACTCCGGTCTGCTTATATTGTTATATTAATTACTAGGCATACAACAAGGACTTTAATTCTGGATGCACATTAAAATGATAATAAAATTAATCTTGAAATTTTTTTGAAAACTGAATTTTATGCTGAAATTTAATTTGAAAATTTAATGTATTCTGAATATTGATGTAAATAGAGTTAACGTTGATGTTTGTGGTAGGAATGTGTTTGTTTTTTATGTATGAGGATGAAAGCTATCTAGAGGAGCAGTCGAGGCGATTAACAGAAGAAAATCAACGGACCAGGTGATCCAAGAGGTTTCACAGCAATATATATATATATATAAAGATATTAAACAATAAGAACAGCAGAAAATTCAACCCATGTCAGACAGCTTTTTTCTTGTCAACGATAGTCTAATGCTTCTTCAGCATTTGCATTTCCATATTTACGTACTGAAGGCAACTCTGCAATTTTAGATCACATGCATTTCTAATTTCAATTACAAAAAAAATATGAAAGCATCTATTTGAAATGCATTTCTAACTTTAATCGCAAAAAAAAATGAGAGCATCTATTCGAAATATACACTCAGATTAAAAGTCAAAATTGCTTTACACCGTTCTGTAAACTGAGATTACGTAGTTATTAAATCGGGAGTAATGTGAAATGAAACACACAATGTATGTTTCTTTATTGTAATCTATAAAATACATATATATATATATATATATATATATATATATATATATGTACTCTAGAATAAACATACTATAATTCACTTAAGTTTCCCAAATATAAAAGAACAGTTCTAACTCACTCCAACTCTGAACGGTTAAAAAAAATATTGCATTATCAATTCTATGAGGGCTGTCTTCTTCATCTTTGACGCGCGGTCGTTTTCTGGTTGTTCTTCTTCGTGTTAACTAAAAAAAGATTCAAATGAATATTATATATCAAGTAAATGCATTAAGAAAATTAAATCTATATATTAAGCTAACGAAATACATACTCTGTATTGGTGTCATTAGGTCGTACGTTGCAATTGGTGGATCTGCTCACGGCGTCAACGATTTTTCAACAGTACTTAATTTGGATTGACTATAAACTACTCAATAATTTTAGCCCAATCACTATTATTATTCTTTCCTGACAAGGACAATTTTTAAAAAAAAAGGTTTTCATTTTGATTTGTTTTATAGAACACACAACTACAACTTGACAATAAAGATTGAACGATTATCACACACACACACATATCTTGAGTATATAAGGATATTAAACAACAAGAACAGCAGAAAATTCAACTCATGTAAGCAAGAATTTAATGCTAAGGTATTGTCTAGATAGCAATTGTAGAAAAATATGAAATCTATAGAAAATTTAATAAAGCCAGTCATGTATAAATTTTTTTAATGCTGACATCCACAGGAAAAATAAAAAGCGAGAAATTTAATGCTAACATCAACAGAATAATAAATAAATTAGTCAGCATTAATGGAAGACCGGCCTGGCTTCGAAACTGTGCACGCGTATATACCATATTTTAAAATTAAAGTTGTCAATTGCAAAACAAAAAAATTAAATTTTATCTAGAAATCATTTTAAAATATTTACTTTTTTTCAGTACAACTGAAAGAACTCGACTTTTATACATTTTTTTAATCGATATCATAGACTTTTCTCTATACTGTTGGTGAAAAATCTACGTGAAGTATTTATATTAAATAATAAACTGACCTGTTAGAAAAAATTAAAAATTTGCATCGTTTTCTGAAAAAATTGCGTACTTTTTCAGTACAAATGAAAGAACTTGAGTTTATACATTTTTAATCGATATCAGACTGTACAGAAACAGTAATGTTTAATTATATCAGTCAAAAACATGATGTGTTTACTATTAAACAAAACAAAATTGTTCTTAATCCAAGAGATGATAAAAGAATTCTTAGTACCTCAACCACTGATACATACGACCAGCGAGTACTGTGTTAAAATTGTTTTCGTTGCAGAAAGTAACATCAATTCCGTCAATATTACTGTATTTGTCGATTAAGGCATGAGTTAATTTTTTTACAACGTTTCTTTTTATTCGCTTAGGGCAATGCAGAGAAAGAAGTTAGAATTGAACACATTTTTATAATAAAAATAAACCTTGATACAAAAAAATCACATTCAGTTTTACTGAAAAGTTACAATTTACATGCATATATAGGTAATTTGTGTGAAATTCTTTAAAACCATGAGTGTGTAAAAATTATTAAACAAAGACGGTTTAATCTGAGACATTTTTTTCAAAATTTGCTTTGTTATTATTTAAAATATTTCATATGTAATCATAATAAAAAAATAGCGCTGTAATTATAATGTATATTCTGTACACATCATAAATCAAAGGTCGTATAAAAACGCAACTGAATGAAAAAAAATGATGTTGTATGCTAAATTCCTTTTGTAGTGGTTTGTGTATGTAAATATTGGAAATGCTGCATAGCGAATTGTTTGTCATAGATATGTACTGAAAGCAACTCTGCAATTTTAGATAGCATGCACGATTCAAGCTTGAAAATCGTCTTGAATAAAAACGTAAATATAGGAGATTTTTTTTTAACAATTTGCATCCAAAGCAATTTGCTATGCAATTATTTCTTTTACAGTTGTTTTTTGCTTACGCGTTTTTCCGTAAAACTCAGCTGAATGAAAAAATTAAAATTCATACTGTCTCGCTAGAAAACCAAATTCAAAGCATCTACACATTTTCTCTGCACTTACATTTTTCAGCGCTTTATTTGAATCAAATTATCCGACCCGGTGAAGAAGTATTTGTGAAGGGTTTAGAAAATAAGAAATTGATTGAAACCTTCGCAAGTACGCATTTTTTTTCGTTTTTTGGATTTATCTAAAAATAGGATACCTTTCAATCTACCCGAGTTTAACTATATTAGCATAAATGTATTGTAGAGAAAAAAGTAGTAGTAACCGTTCTGTTTAAAAATCCAGTTTGTTATTGTTTAAAGATGAGTTAGCATAAGGTTGATGAGTATGTTTTCAATATTAACAATTGCATTATCGAAGTAAACTTTTCACGCACGTTCAGTATTTCACTATTCATTTTACATTTTAATTAAATAAATGCAGTCCTAACGATTGTAGAAACAACGGCTGGAATAGTGTTATCATATATAACGCTTTATTTGAAACAAATTATCCGACCCGGTGAAGAAGTATTTTGTGAAGGGTTTAGAAAAGAAGATATTGATTGAAACCTATATATAATGCAAAACATTGTAACTGATATGCTTGCACTAAGTTGTCCTAAGCTATCGGAGTTAAAAACATCCATTTTGTAGACACCGCAATAATAATGTGCAATGCACAAAACAAAATACCTTTTTTATTAAAAGAATGGCTTGATAATAATAAAAACAATAGAAAGATTTTGTCTGTGTTTACTAATCCTCACACTGTCTTTAATTGAATATTTTGGTATTTTGGTTGCAAGTTTGATGTGGGTAAATGACGATTTAAGAATAGTTTTTTTTTTCATTTGATTTATCAACTTTTACTAAAAGTGCGTGTAAAAATTAATAAACAACATTGACGGTTTTAATCTGAGACATTTTTCAAAACTTGCTTTAATTTTTAATAAAATTTTTATATGTAACCATAAAAATAGCGCTGTAATGATGGTGTATTTTCTGTCACACAACATAAATCAAAGGTAGTATAAAAACATTTGATTACTATACTGCAAGCAAGCCGATTTTTCCGTAAACGCAGCTGAATGAAAAATAAGGTTGATGAGTATGTTTTTTCACGCACGTTCAGTATTTCACTATTCATTTTTTTACATTTTAATTAAATAAATGTAGTCCTAACGATTATAGAAACAACGGCTGGAATGAAGTTATCATATAGCGCTTTATTTGAAGCAAATTATCCGACCCGGTGAAGAAGTATTTGTGAAGAGTTTAGAAAAGAAGAAATTGATTGAAACCTATCTAATGCAAAACATTGTAACTGATATGCTTGCACTAGATCGTCCTAAGCTATCGGAGTTAAAAATCAACAATCGTTTAAAATATAACATCCATTGTTGTAGACTTCGAAATCTTGTCTAATACGTTCTCCTTATACCACCGCTTGAGATTGGTATTTATATCGATGTGACGATTTGCAGTAGGAAACGTCTTCAAATCTATTTCGCCAGTTGTAGGCTTAACAAAGTTAACGGTCAATATTACATTAACTTTCAACATTGACTTTTTAAGCAAGCAACAATCTTGCGTTTAAAACTAGCGAACGCCTTGTCTAAGAACACTAGAGGATCTCTATAACTTAAATTGGTAATAAGTCCCGTAATTATTCGACTTCCAAAACATGATTGTACATCATGCCAAATCAGATTTTTTCGAATATGACCTCTAGAAAGCGTTGCATCAATACCTTTACCTTGATATTCCAAAGAGCGTTTCAAGTACCTCAATCGTACAAGGTAACTTTTAAGATGTGCCAAATTAGATTCCAGCCTACTAGGATTTTCCTGACGGTTGTCTTCATATACCTTATTTATAATAGCAAGCTTCAATATACTAATATTTGCTTTGATTATTATAATGTGTTTCGTTATTGCATCGACTGTTCTGATTAGATTCACGCATTTCACAGTTAATTTCAGCGCTACTAATTATTAATTTTTACACGCACTTTTAGTAAAATTTGATAAATCAAATGAAAAAAAAAACTATTCTTAAATCGTCATTTACCCACATCAAACTTGCAACCAAAATACCAAAATATTCAATTAAAGACAGTGTGAGGATTAGTAAACACAGATAAAATCTTTCTATTGTTTTTTATTATTATCAAACCATTCTTTTAATAAAAAAAGGTATTTTGTTTTGTGCATTGCAGATTATTATTATTGCGGCGTCTACAAAAATGGATGTTTTTTAACTCCGATAGCTTAGGACAACTTAGTGCAAGCATATCAGTTACAATGTTTTTGCATTATATATAGGTTTCAATCAATTTCTTATTTTCTAAGCCCTTCACAAATACTTCTTCAGCGGGTCGGATAATTTGATTCAAATAAAGCGCTGAAAAAATGTAAGTGCAGAGAAAATGTGTGTAGATGCTTTGAATTTGGTTTTTCTAGCGAGATAACACTATTCCAGCCGTTGTTTCTACAATCGTTAGGACTGCATTAATTTAATTAAAATGTAAAATGAATAGTGAAATACTGAACGTGCGTGAAAAAGTTTACTTCGATAATGCAATTGTTAATATTGAAAAACATACTCATCAACCTTATGCTAACTCATCTTTAAACAATAACAAACTGGATTTTTTAAACAGAACGGTTACTACTACTTTTTTTCTCTACAATACATTTATGCTAATATAGTTAAACTCGGGTAGATTGAAAGGTATCCTATTTTAGATAAATCCAAAAACGAAAAAAATGCGTACTTGTGAAGGTTTCAATCAATTTCTTATTTTCTAAACCCTTCACAAATACTTCTTCACCGGGTCGGATAATTTGATTCAAATAAAGCGCTGAAAAATGTAAGTGCAGAGAAAATGTGTAGATGCTTTGAATTTGGTTTTCTAGCGAGACAGTATGAATTTTAATTTTTTCATTCAGCTGAGTTTTACGGAAAACACGTAAGCAAAAACAACTGTAAAAGAAATAATTGCATAGCAAATTGCTTTGGATGCAAATTGTTAAAAAAATCTCCTATATTTACGTTTTATTCAAGACGATTTTCAAGCTTGAATCGTGCATGCTATCTAAAATTGCAGAGTTGCTTTCAGTACATATCTATGACAAACAATTCGCTATGCAGCATTTCCAATATTTACATACACAAACCACTACAAAAGGAATTTAGCATACAACATCATTTTTTTCATTCAGTTGCGTTTTATACGACCTTTGATTTATGATGTGTACAGAATATACATTATAATTACAGCGCTATTTTTTATTATGATTACATATGAAATATTTTAAATGATAACAAAGCAAATTTTGAAAAAATGTCTCAGATTAAACCGTCTTTGTTTAATAATTTTACACACTCATGGTTTTAAAGAATTTCACACAAATTACCTATATATGCATGTAAATTGTAACTTTTCAGTAAAACTGAATGTGATTTTTTGTATCAAGGTTTATTTTATTATAAAAATGTGTTCAATTCTAACTTCTTTCTCTGCATTGCCCTAAGCGAATAAAAAGAAACGTTGTAAAAATTAACTCATGCCTTAATCGACTAATACAGTAATATTGACGGGAATTGATGTTACTTTCTGCAACGAAAACAATTTTAACACAGTACTCGCTGGTCGTATGTATCAGTGGTTGAGGTACTAAGAATTCTTTTATCATCTCTTGGATTAAGAACAATTTTGTTTTGTTTAATAGTAAACACATCATGTTTTTGACTGATATAATTAAACATTACTGTTTCTGTACAGTCTGATATCGATTAAAAAAATGTATAAACTCAAGTTCTTTCATTTGTACTGAAAAAGTACGCAATTTTTTTCAGAAAACGATGCAAATTTTTAATTTTTTCTAACAGGTCGGTTTATTATTTAATATAAATACTTCACGTAGATTTTTTACCAACAGTATAGAGAAAAGTCTATGATATCGATTAAAAAAATGTATAAAAGTCAAGTTCTTTCAGTTGTACTGAAAAAAAGTAAATATTTTAAAATGATTTCTAGATAAAATTTAATTTTTTTGTTTTGCAATTGACAACTTTAATTTTAAAATATGGTATATACGCGTGCACAGTTTCGAAGCCAGGCCGGTCTTCCATTAATGCTGACTAATTTATTTATTATTCTGTTGATGTTATCATTAAATTTCTCGCTTTTATTTTTCCTGTGGATGTCAGCATTAAAAAATTTATACATGACTGGCTTTATTAAATTTTCTATAGATTTCATATTTTTCTACAATTGCTATCTAGACAATACCTTAGCATTAAATTCTTGCTTACATGAGTTGAATTTTCTGCTGTTCTTGTTGTTTAATATCCTTATATACTCAAGATATGTGTGTGTGTGATAATCGTTCAATCTTTATTGTCAAGTTGTAGTTGTGTGTTCTATAAATCAAATCAAAAATGAAAACTTTTTTTAAAAATTGTCCTTGTCAGGAAAGAATAATGATAGTGATTGGGCTAAAATTATTGAGTAGTTTATAGTCAATCCAAATTAAGTACTGGTGAAAAATCGTTGACGCCGTGAGCAGATCCACCAATTGCAACGTACGACCTAATGACACCAATACAGAGTATGTATTTCGTCAGCTTAATATATAGATTTAATTTTCTTAATGCATTTACTTGATATATAATATTCATTTGAATCTTTTTTTTAGTTAACACGAAGAAGAACAACCAGAAAACGACCGCGCGTCAAAGATGAAGAAGACAGCCCTCATAGAATTGATAATGCAATATTTTTTTTAACCGTTCAGAGTTGGAGTGAGTTAGAACTGTTCTTTTATATTTGGGAAACTTAAGTGAATTATAGTATGTTTATTCTAGAGTACATAACATTATATATATATATATATATATATATATATATATATATATATGTATTTTATAGATTACAATAAAGAAACATACATTGTGTGTTTCATTTCACATTACTCCCAATTTAATAACTACGTAATCTCAGTTTACAGAACGGTGTAAAGCAATTTTTGACTTTTAATCTGAGTGCATATTTCGAATAGATGCTCTCATTTTTTTTGCGATTTTTGTAATTTTGTAATTGAAATTAGAAATGCATGTGATCTAAAATTGCAGAGTTGCCTTCAGTACGTAAATATGGAAATGCAAATGCTGAAGAAGCATTAGACTATCGTTGACAAGAAAAAAGCTGTCTGACATGGGTTGAATTTTCTGCTGTTCTTATTGTTTAATATCTTTATATATATATATATATATATATATATATATATATATATATATATTTATAGATCTGTTGGTTTCTTGGGATGCATTCGAACGAATGCATCCCAAGAAACCAACAGATCTATAAATATTATTACCGTTCGAAAAACTACCTATATTATATATATATATATATATATACTCAAGATATGTGTGTGATAATCGCTCAATCTTTATTGTCAAGTTGTAGTTGTGTTCTATAGAACAAATAAAAAAAAAATGAAAACTTTTGTTAAAATTACCCTTGTCAGGAAAGAATAATGATAGTGGATTTTTTTTTTAAAGTTGGAGCATTTCATAAATTTCCACGTTTATATAGTTCTTGTAGATAAACTGAGTTCGCGATTTAAATAACTACGACTTGTTATTCTTTAAAAGCGAGAATGAGAAAATTGGTGCAGTCAGTCTGCCTATCTGTTTGTCTGTCTTTGGCAAAATTTTCGAGATATCTGTACAATTTGTTAAATGGTGTAAAGCCAGTAAAAAGCTATTGCGTTGATCAATTATAATTGCTTTCAGGGTTGAGAGTCCCATTCGTGCTGTCTGAGTTTAATTGTTTTTTCTGCAGACATCAGCATTAAAGATTTCTTACTGACTACAATAATAATACATACACAATCTTTTCTATTTGTTTTTTATTATTATCAAACCATTCTTTTAATAACAAAGTATTTTGTTTTTGCAATAGATAGGTTTCCATCCATTTCTTCTTTTATATACCCTTCACACATACTTCTTCACCGAGTCGGATAATTTGCTTCGGCTAACATTGTAAAATTATATTAAATTAAATAATACAGACACAATCTTTCTATTGTTTTTATTATTATCAAGCCATTCTTTTAATAACAAGGTATTTTGTTTTGCACATTGCAGATTATTATTGCTGTGTCTACAACAATGGATGTTATATTTTAAACGGTTGTTGATTTTAACTCCGATATCTTAGGACAGCCTAGTGCAAGCATATCAGTTACAACGTTTTGCATTAGATAGGTTTCAATCAATTTCTTCTTTTCTAGACCCTTCACAAATACTTCTTCACCGGGTAGGATAATTTGCTTCAAATAAAGCGCTATATATGATAAACCCATTCCAGCCGTTGAAGATTCATCCCAAGAAAGACCATGAATATTCTTTGTCACCCAGTCGTTATGTTTTATATGATCTTGGCTCAAACAACTGGACTGCATTGGCAGTTTAAAATTTGATGCCAAACAACACCTTTCAACAAGTCCAAAACCGCAATTTCTTTACACACAAACTCGTTTTTCTTGTATTTAAATCCCTGAATATCAATTATATACATGTTTGTATGTAAATATATGCAGTAAACTTCGACTAATTAAATTAATATCAGGAGCAATCTCCTTATATAGCAGATTACCACCATCTGCGTACTTTGCCAACCCACTTTTCAACCTATCACAAGAGTGAACACATTTAGAATTGAAACCGGCCCATATGTATTTGCAGCCTCTAAACATAAATCAGAATCCACTTTAATTAAAACACAATTGACTTGAATGCGATATTTTGCATCTGTCATACTGTCTCGCTAGAAAACCAAATTCAAAACATCTACACACATTTTCTCTGCACTTACATTTTCAACATACGTGTGTTTTGAAATATGTTCCATTGAAAGTAATATAAAGCCGATCCTAATTCAAAACGTGCCCACAAGTATTTTACATTTGAAAAGTATAATAAGAATTCAGGTTTTCACATTTTACATTAAAAGTATATAACGCCGATCCTAATTCAAAACGGTGCACGTGTAACTTCTCGCTAGAAAACAAAATTCAAAACAGCTACACACATTTTTCTCTGCACTTACATTTTCAACATACGTGTGTTACATTGAAAGTAATATAAAGCCGATCCTAATTCAAAACGTGCCCACAAGTATTTTACATTTGAAAAGAATTCAGGTTTTCACATTTTACATTAAAAGTATATAACGCCGATCCTAATTCAAAACGGTGCACGTGTAACTTCTCGCTAGAAAACCGAATTCAAAACAGCTACACACATTCTTCTCTGCACTTACATTTTTTCAACATACGTGTGTGTTTCATTGAAAGTAATATAAAGCCGGTCCTAATTCAAATCGTGACAGACGTATTTTTACATTGAAAGTATAGAATAATTCATGTTTTCACAACTATTTTACATTCAAATGTTTTCACAACTATTTTACATTGAAATTATAGGTCGATCCTAATTCAAAACGTGACAGACGTATTTTACACATGGAAAATACGTCTGTAGCGTTTTGAATTAGGACCGGCCCTATTTACCTACTTATATATATTATTTATATATATATATATACATATATATATATATATATAAATAATATGTATATACCAAATTTTAAACAATGCCACTTCACAAACAAATTAATTTAGTGTGCGTATTCGTGTGCATATGCGCGTACGTGTCGGCGTGAATGTGTATGAGTCTGTGTGCGCGCGCGTTTGTGTGTGTATTTATGCATTTGTAATACTTCTGTTTTAAGGTATCGTGTGCAGTAAACGCATTACAAATATAAACATTTTTAGAGGTAACTAATCATTTAATTATTATTTTACCTTCGTATACTTGGTAATGTGGATATCTTACCCATTACGTAGATCCAAAGTTCCTCGAAGTTCATCATCTGTGTTATATGCAGTTGGTTTTAAATATAGAATGCCATCTGTGATGAACCTTGTTGAGTCTTGATCAATATAACAATTGAAAAAGAAGCTCTGCAAGCAAATCACAAAAGTTTTGTTTAAATTTCGTTATGACTATTGTGTATTACAGCTGGAAATAAAGTTTTCAAAATAAAATTTTCACAAGTGACATAATAGACCGTGGTGGGGAAATAAAAAATTAATGCTTAATAACGGTATTGCTTCGGATTCTTTCCAATTACATATACAATAGGGTTAATTATGTACTTCCGGTAAATTAGAAAATACCCCTTCGTATGCCGCTATGTGAAAAGAATAATAAATTGTGATCAAACTCCTGTTTAACTGTTCCACCAAGTTAGTTATATTTAAATATTGAAAAAAAGCAATTAATTGTCGCGTTAAAATTGCTAAACAGTCATTTTTATGATACAGTTTTTGAATTTGCTCGACTTATTTTACAAGTGACAGCATTGTTGCAGCACTGCGCCCTATTTTTCTTGTCCTCTATACTTTGCGATAGGGTGGAATTAGGGTGAAACAAATAAATCACCTTTGATGAGCCATTATATTGTACTCCTAATATCATACACGCTGCGAAACTGTTATTAAGCAACAACAGCCTGTAAATGTATTAATTCTGGCGGGACAAAGTTAGTGTCCATTTACTCCTGTAATTAAATTTTAGTTTTTTTACTACCGAAGCAATATCGATGGCATTTGTTTTTTTTTCAAAGAGTCATACTAAACTTATTTGACTGATCGTGCACAAGTCCAAAATACAAACCACTTGCATCACTTTCAAAAAAAATCTTGCACAACACGCGGATACTTTTCTTAAGAAAAGAAATATAACTTCAGTCTTCAAATATATTTAGAATTCTTTCAACCGTTGGCAACAGAGGAAGAAATGTGGTCCTGCAATACTAGACTATTTTTCTATATTTCATATCTACATTCTCGCTGAATTCCTTCACATAAGTTACTCGCACCATGTCGATATTAAAATATTGCTATATTTTCACAAGAGCTTCAATTTCGATTGGCAGACCATCCACGGCAGATTAAAGCATAATCTACCTAATATGTGAACCGCATCCAATGCCGACGATAGAAACTCGAAGTTCCAGTTTGTACCGGATGTAGACGATGTTTTGCCTTTTTCTGCTTACTCCTCCAAAATGTGTATTGCAATTATTACCGCAAAATGCAGTTGTCTTTTTTTTTAACGACAACGAATGCCTTTCCGACTGAACCTGCACCTTGACGAAGTTCTAGATTACTAGAACAGATGGAATGGCTTCCACGTTCCAGTGATATAAAAAGCCAAACTATAAGTACAACCAAAGTAGTAGGGTCTCTAATGAGAAACCAGACTAAGACAGGTGCCCGAAAGAGAGCAACTGCTCTTTCGGTACTTAGATTGGCAAAGACCATAGGGGTCGGTATAGCATTCTAAGATACACTACCGCGATGTGGAAGGCAAACGGAAACCACCACATTACCTCTCAAGTACAAGCGTACTTAAATTGTATTTAAAATGATGGCATACTCTGAGATAAAAAATTCCAGAGATAAAATAGTCCTTACATTTGATTTTCCAATGCTCCACCCGAAGGTACTACATTAGCCAGAAAGCGAGTTTTTTATCTGAAAAATTTTGAATTTTGCCGAACCCTTGCTGTTCCAAACAAGGTAGGGATCTTTAACGTGCATGACAACACTCACACACGCGACCTCCATTTCACCTCTCATACAAACGAGGGTGTGTTTTTGTGAAAAATGCTCGCCTAACATTTTTCAAGCGGACCGTGTCGGGATTTGAACCCGGGTAAAATAGTTTCGCATTCGGATTTCCGGGAGGGGACTATTTCGGAGGATGCGATCGGAAAGTTCAGAATAAGAGTCGGGATCATTTTGCGAGTCAGAGCGTGGAATGTTAGAAGTATGAAGCAAGTAGGTAAGCTAGAGAACCTGAAAATTGAAATTAATAGGTTAGCACTAGACATAGAAGGGATTAGCGAAGTTGGTGGCTAGAGGCGGGTGATTTTTGGAGTGGACACTTTAGGGTAATTCATATAGGAGCAGAGGAAGGAAATTCGGGTGTGACAAACGAAAAAGTACCCACGGTTAGATTAGAATCTAAACCGGTAAACACAGTAATAACACCAGTATAAATGCCCACCTCTAGCTACAGTGACGAAGAGGTATAAGCTATCTACAAAGATATCAAAGATACGTAAAAGAACATGAAAATTTAATATTTACGGGAGATTTTAATGCAGTGGTAGAGGAGGGTAGGGAAGGAGCGGTAGTAGGGATATTTGGTTTAGGCACGAGAAACGACAGGGGCAGTAGGCTGGTAGAATTTTGCGACAAGAACAATTTAATCTAAAAGATAAAGATACCCATGAAATATTTGTAAAAAAGTCAAATGAATTGGTGAAAGATAACGGCAAAATCCTTAATACTAAGGAAGTAGAATGGATAAATCCAGCATAGACATGACGGTCAGAGATATTCTGGGGTATAAACAAAAAGAAAATAAGAAACCATGGATAACAAAAGATATCCTGAATTTAATAGAAGGAAGACAAAAATACAAAAATAGATCAGACAAAACGGGATTTGTGAGATAAAAAGCCATAAAATGGGAAAATATTCACAAATACAGGAAAGCTAAAGAACTATGTGTACACGCCTCTTGGAACGACAAGGGGCGCAAATAGAAATTGCCTGGAGTGCAGTAGGCAGTAAACCAGGGTTTGTAAGGTAGAACGTGGACTGTATAGAGTAGAAGGAAATAAACATAGAATTTGAATACAAGTCACATAAATATTTAAAGCACTTACCGAAGCACAGACATCTGGAGCACTAACGCGGCACCTTTCAGTACTGTTTCTGGCCAGAGGTAAATAGGAACGGAGTCAGGAAATGGTTATTTTAGGAAAGAGATTAGAGAAGTTAATATTGAGAAATTGAATGAACACGTTCGCGTTCGCGGATGGTTGCTAATCGACTCTTTTAAATTATGGTATTCCTTATCTCGCCTGGCTTGATAAAGAATACCACGTTGGGAGAGCGAAATGGCGCGAACATAACCGCCCACCAAAAATTAACATTTTTTTTTAAAAGAGATATATTAAAAACTTGAAAAGAAAATTGTATTAGAACTGGGCATTTCCTCCCAGTAGTGGGCTACGGTTTACCCGCCGATGCTCGGGATAGAAAAAAAGCAAAATAAAACGCGAATTTTTTTTTAAAAACTAAATCTAAGTTTGAGAAAGAAACAAGAAAAAAAATTACTTTTCTAAAGGAAGGGGTATTATTTTATTTACCGGCCGAGTGAGGGAACCGTGGATGGTTTTTACCGACACCACGCGAACAACACCATCGCTACCGGGAAATAATTTAGTAGTAAGTTCGGAAACTAATTCCAAGTGAACTGCTCTCGTGCACATGCACACGAAAACACAAAGATATGATTTGAAAGAAGAAGCATTACGCCGAATGGAAGACTTAACAAGCAACGGTCCTGCAAAGTCAACTCCAACATGAGTAAAGGCACGAGTTAATTGTACACGGGACGGAGGCAAATTAGACATAATGGGTTGAGAAGGCTTGGAATTAAATCGGAAACATGGTATGCATTGATGTATTCGTTGTCGTATTAACGATCGTGATCCTAAAATCCAGTATTTTCTTAGAATAAGAGCTTGTGTGGTAAGAGGTCCGGAATGCAAAGATAACGCATGATAGTGGTCGCAAATAAGTTTAGATAAAGCTGCCCTTTTAGGCAATAACAGAGAATGTTTGCTATCATAGCTCAATTGTGAATGCTGTAAGCGACCGCCCACCCTAAGCAAACCTAGAGTATAGATAAACGGCGATAATTTTCTAAAAGAGGCGGAGAGAGGTTTTTTATTTTTTATTTGCAACAATTCTACTGCAAAAAACTGTTGTTGAACAAGTTTCACGCATGTTTGTGATGCATTATGTAATTCATCACGTGAAATAGGACCTAGAATTTTTCCCATGGGGTGACGGCAATTATAAATAAAACGAATAATATATGCCGTTGCATATTGCAAGCGACTTAAAGAAGAAAAATTTCCCTTAAAAGGTTTTAACAAATATGTAGGAGTACGCAACCATGTAAGTACGACTTGAGAGTCTGAATAAAGTTTAGTTTCCGAAATAGGGTATGGAAATTTATTTGAACGCATAGAATGAATTAATTTGGCTAATAAAAGAGCTCCAGAAAGTTCTAAGCGTGGGATAGTAAGATGCTTTAGAGGAGCAACCTTGCTCTTGGCTTGTAAAAGATTACAATCTATAGATTTATCATTAACAACATACAAGTAGACACAAGCGACGTATCCCCTTTCGCTTGCATCGCAAAATCCTAGCAATCGATAAGTGCCGTGAAAATGAGACAAGATACGAGGAATTTTTAGCTGGGATAACATAGTAATTTGGTTACAAAAGCCTTGCCATTCCTGACACCACTTATGATCAGGGTATCATCCCAATCAATTTGTTGAACCCACAGTCGTTGTAACATATGCTTTACTACAAATATTACGGAGTTAACCACCCTAAAGGGTCGAATATGCGGGCCATATAAGAAAGTACAGAGCGTTTTGTAAATTCACCTTTAAAGGGTATCACGTTATAAGTGAACACGTCTATTCCAGGGTTCCAGACTAAACCTAGTATCTTTAAACCACTAACGTGATCAGAGAAAGGAATTAGAGTTTCTAATTCAGTTTGTTCGAAATCCTGTAACAATTCCTCAGAGTTACTAGACCATTTGCGCAAATCAAACTGGCCTAGAGAAAGAAGTTTTACTAGCTCGTGCTGTAGTTGCTTCGCTTCAGCAATACTTTCAGCACCGCTAATTACGTCATCCATATAGGTATGATACATAATAGCTTCAGAAGCCAGGGGGTAAGAGTTTCCTTCGTCTATAACTAATTGCCGAAGAACTCTTTGAGCTAAGAAAGCGGAAGGAGCTAAACCATATGTAAGAGTTCTAAGCTCGTACTCAGAAATGTTGTCTTGTGGAGTTGGTCTCCAAAATATATGCTGAAATTGACAATCTTCCTTACGAAGTAAGATCTGCCGGTACATCATGCGAATGTCCGCACAAACAGCAATTTTATGCGATCTAAATGTATTTATTATATCTGGTAAATTGCACTGTAATTTGGGACCAGCATATAATCTATTGTTGAGAGAAAGACCTAATGAATCCACGGCAGATCCATTAAAAACAACGCGTAGTTTGGTAGTACTACTTGTTATTTTCGAGATGCCATGATGTGGTAAAATATAATCGGATGGATTTTCGGCTAAAATCATATGACCAAGATCAAAATATTCTTGTAAAAACATATTATAAGAATTTTGTTTTTCAAGCGAACATGAAAGACGTTTTTCTAAATTTGGATAACATTTATAAGCAATATGTCGATTGCTACCGAGAGGTTTAATATTGTTATTGAAAGGGAGAGCGACAGTAAAACGACCAGAGGCGTTTCGAGAATAATTTTCTAGAAAATGAGATTCACAAATAACATCTTCTTGAGAGGGAACTTTGGGCATTTTGACTTCTTCTAATTCCCAGAAATTCCTTATATCATTATCTACTGAATCAGAAATAAAAAGAAAAGTTGCATTAACTGCGGTGTTAACCTTAGGAACCTGTCCCAATAGCACGTAACCGAATATTGTTTCAATTGCTACTGGTTGGCCAGGAATGATTCTAGTGCGATCAGAAAATAGCACTTCGGAACATATTTCAGCACCCAGTAGTATATCTACGGGCAATGATTTATGAAAATTTTCATCGGCAAGCTGCAAACATTTAAATTTATGGTAAATACCAGAAGGCAGTGAGCAACTGGGAACGTTTCCCGTTATTTTAGGGAAGATTGAAGCACAGAATTGAAATTGATGCTTCGAGTGATTAGAAGACAAAGTGCATATTACAGCTCCTTTGGATTTAATTGCAGAACCTGAAATGCCACCAACTTGGCGAAAATCATGTTGACGCTCCAAACCTAAGCGTTGGACACAAGAACTTGAAATTGCGTTGATTTGAGATCCGGAATCTAAAATGCATCTCACAGATTGTAACTTATTGTTTATATCTAAAACACGAGCTACCACCGTACCTAATAAAACAGTGTAATTTTCTAGTGAATTTGTGACGTTGCATGTCGAAACAACTTCAGTTGCGAGTGCGGCTTTCGAATTGTTAGATTCATTAATGTGTTCCCTAGCAAGTGGTTTATGCAACAGAGTATGATGAAAAGAGGAATGACACAACTTACATTTACCATCAGAATTACAATCACGAGGAGTATGACTGCCGAGGCATTTAAAACATCGATTTAAAGATTTAATAGCAACTTGACGATCGTCAACGCTAAGCTTTCTAAATGCCAAACATCCATAGATTTTATGGACTTCCCCACAATAGGGACAAATTATACTAGCGGTTTTAGTCGCCACTGAAGTCTGCGAGTTTTTAACCAAGAAGGATTGGTTTAAACTAGATTTAAAGCGAAGGGGTGCACCTGGCCTTGGCGCTCTTTCCTTTTTAATATCTTCATAAAGCTCTGATGTTTTGCTTTGCAAAGTAAAGAAATCGAACAGTTGAGTACAAGTAGGAACTGCCGAGCCTATGTTTGAATCAAATGCGTTTTGAGTTTTGAATTCTAGGTTGCGATAGCATAAAGAAAACAATAAAAAATCAGCCAAATATTCAACTTTATTCGCTACCTTTAACGTGTTAACAGCATTAACATAAATATTAATAAAGTTTGAGAGCGATCCAGAGTTTTTAAATTGAAGTATTTTATTTAAGTAGTAGCTCGTAATTCTACGAGGTGAATTGTAGCGATCCTGAAGTTTCGTAAACGCTTGTTCATATAAATTGGCATCTAGAGCTAAATCCGAAATTAAAGCCAATGCTTCCCCCCTAAGAAGCATTCGCATGTAATGATACTTCTGGATTACGGGAATGTGATCGTTTTCATGGACTAAACTTTTGTATAACGTAATGAAATTTTGCCAATTGTCTAAACAACCATCAAACGGATTTATACTAAGAGGTTTTAAGTAACTGATAACAGGTTGAGATGCACTTGCGATAACTGCTGTATCGCCGGCAGAAGTAGAAGCCTTTTGCTTCATCGTCGAAAAACCGAGAACGAATAACATCTATTAAATTGTCGAAGGAAGATCTTTGAGAATTTATTTCAACCTTTTCTTCTACAGTGGAATTATAACTTAAAATTTTATCGTAAAGAGTATCGAGTTGTTGCTCAATACTTTGCATTCGAACATATCTCGCTTCGACTGCTGAAAAGCGAGTAGCCGTTTTGATATAGTCTTGGATTTCCGTTAAACGAGAAAAATAATCCTCTAATTTCTTTTGTAGAATGTTTCTGGTAGTCATGATTAAACGTTTGTTACACAGAGTTTATTGTTTGTATACAAATACAAATGTCATTGTTTTAAACGTGTTGAATGGCAACGCGATAACGAAGTTATCTGACTAAAGTATAAATGCAGTATTTTTAAAAGTACACACGTGCAATTCAAACTGGAAACTTTTATAGCAATTTAATTATCTTTAGAATTAAAGTGTTATGATTATTCGAAATTACAATTAATGTTGGACATACGTATTTAAGTGCTTGAATTGAGGATGTGAGACGAAGAACGAGATATAACGTAGTTCTTAATTCGGCTCGTACGGATCAAAAAAACTATGTACACGCCTCTTGGAACGACAAGGGGCGCAAATAGAAATTGCCTGGAGTGCAGTAGGCAGTAAACCAGGGTTTGTAAGGTAGAACGTGGACTGTATAGAGTAGAAGGAAATAAACATAGAATTTGAATACAAGTCACATAAATACTTAAAGCACTTACCGAAGCACAGACATCTGGAGCACTAACGCGGCACCTTTCAGTACTGTTTCTGGCCAGAGGTAAATAGGAACGGAGTCAGGAAATGGTTATTTTAGGAAAGAGATTAGAGAAGTTAATATTGAGAAATTGAATGAACACGTTCGCGTTCGCGGATGGTTGCTAATCGACTTTTTTAAATTATGGTATTCCTTATCTCGCCTGGCTTGATAAAGAATACCACGTTGGGAGAGCGAAATGGCGCGAACACTATGCATTGATGAAAAGTGCAAAGAGGTACAAACTAAGATGGAAATAGGAAAGACAGACGAAGCATACAAAATAATTAGAATGAATTTTAGAGATATAAAACCGTATAGCAAAAATATAAGGGCCGCGAGAGGAAACGTCATTATAGAAAATGTAGAGAAAGTGGTTAGATGGCAGGATTATATAGGGAATTTATATGCAGGAGAGGAACTAATAGCATTAGAACAGGAATCAGACATTGAAAATGATGACTTGGGATATACTATACCGCGACATGAGTTAGAAAAATAGTAAGGCGCAGGGTACAGATAAGGTGCAAGCAGAAACTCTAAAAGCCAACTTGTGAGCTATATGCATGAGACAGGCTAGATACCCAAAGATTTCAAACCTAACATCACTATACCAAAAAGAGAGGCGCGGATAGATGTGAAAATTTATGAACAATAAATCAAAAATATTAACCAGAATTGTCCAACGACGAATGGAAAAATGAGCTGAAAAAATATTAAGAGAAGATCAATTTGGGTTTAAACGAAAGAGGGGAACACGTAAGGCATTTTAGCTCTGAGGGTGATAATGGAGAAAACAATAGAAAAGAGTGAAAGGGTGTATATAGGGGTTTAGATCTGGAAAAAGCGAAAAAAATGTTCGAAATACTCAAAAAGATTGAAACGAGTTTTAGGTATAGACGGATAGTACATAGCTTATACAAAGAGCAAACAGGGGTAAAAGAATCAGAGCAGGAACGTAGAGAAGTAAATATTAGGTAAGGGGTCAAACAAGGATGTGCCTTATCCCCATTAATTTTTAAGTTGTACATTGAAGAGGCAATGAATACTGTCAAATGCAGGAAGGCATTTGGAATTATTATGCAGGGCCAAAAGATTGATATGCTTAGATTTGTAGATGATATAGCGGTATTAATATCTAGAAAAGAAGAGTTAGAAGCTGCGCTTAATGAAATGGAAACAGTTCTGACAGAGAGATACGGTATGAAAATTAATAAAAAGAAAACTAAAGCTGTAGTATGCAAAGAAGGGGAAATTAAACTAAAAACAAGAATACAAATAGGTATCGACAACTTACAAGAGGTTAAGGATTTCTACTAGCTAGGAAGCCAAATTGCGCAAGATGGAAAGAGCACAAAAGATATAGAACCATGATTAGCACAAGGTTATGCTACATTTAACAAGAAAAAGCAACCACTGTGTTCAAAGACAACAAACAGAAACTAGGGAAAGATTGCTTAAAACATAAGTGTGGAGCACAGCACTGTACGGCTGTGATGCCTGGATAGTAGAAAAGGCGGACAAGAAAAAGGTAGAAGCCTTTGAAATGCGGTGCTACAGATGTATGATAAAGATATCATGGACAAACAGAGTTAAGAACAAGGAGGTACTAGAAATGATAGGGGAAGAAAGAAATAGGTGGAAGGCAGTAAAAAATAGGAGATATAGGATGATAGGCCACATACTAAGACATAACGGAATAGTGCGGAGTATAATAAATGCAGAGATAGGAAAAAGATAAGTAGAGACAGACCTAGGTTAGACTATTTCACACAGATAGTGAAAGATGTAGGATGTGGGAATTTCAGGGAAATGTGTAGGCTAGCTCAGAATAGAAATCGATGGAGGTACGCATCCAACCAGTCCCAAGATGGAAAAATTGATGACAAAAAAACTAAATGTACTTAAACTTGATGATTATTATAAACAACTACAGGTATGGGTCTTGCAATATTCCCAACTAATGTTAATTGTCCGAAAGTATTCACTGGAAAACTATTAATTCGACAAATGTATATGTGTTGGAGGATCCTTGCCAACCACAGGCTGCTTAACCCCCTTCACATACCTTTCATGTGATTTTCGAATGCTCCACCCGAAGTACTACATTGGCCAGGAGGCGAGTTTTTATAGCTGAAAAATTTTAAATTTTTCCGAACCCTTGCTATTCCAAGACAGGTAGGTATCTTTAACGTGCATGACAACACTCACACACGGGACTTCCATTTTACTTCTCATCCGAACGAGTGCGTATTTTTGTGAAAAATGATCGCCTAACATTTTTCAACCGGACCGTGTCGCGATCCCACTTCACATGCCTTACATGTGATTTTACTATACTCCACCCGAAGGTATTACATTGGCCACGAAGCGAGTTTTCTTTACCTGGAAATTTTGAATTTTGCCGAACCCTTGCTGTTCCAAGCAAGGTAGGGATCTTTAACTTGCGTGACAACACACACACACAGGACCTCCATTTTACCTCTCATCCTAATGAGGGCGTATTTTTGTGAAAAATGCTCGCCTAACATTTTTCAAGCGGACTGTATCGGAATTCGAACCCGGGACCTCCTACTTTACATACCACTGAATCTCGTTGAAATAGGGCATATAATTCGAAAACAATAGAAGGGAAATCGAGCTGTATATAAGCTGTTGTGGGAATTTCAGGAACTGTGTAGGCTAGCTCAGAACATGAATAAGTGGAGATACGCGTCCAACTAGTTTCAAGATAGAAAATCTAATGACGAAATAACTGCACTTAAATCTTATGATTACTATAAACAACTACAGGTGTGGGTTTTGAAATATTTTCAACTAATGTTAATTGTGCGAAATGATATCTTGAAATCTTGAAAAACTATTAATTCGACAAATGTTCAAGTGCTGGGGAAACGTGGCAGCCACAGGCTGCTTAGTCCCCCCTTCACATACCACTGAATTACGGAGAAATAGGGTATATAACTGTATAACAATAGAAAGTGACCGAACTACATCTAACCAGAAACAACAGCGGATATGCTCAAAGACAACAAACATAAAGACAAGAAGAAAATTGTTTAAAGCATATGTGTGGAGCACAGGACAGTAAGACTATGAAATAGGGATAGTAAGAAAAGCAGATAGAAAGTGGTAGAAGCCTTCTGGAATGTTGTGCTTCAGATGTATAAGAATGATAGCATGAACAGACAAGGTTAATAACAAACAGGTTATAGAAATAGTAGAAGAAGAAAGATATCTGTGGAAAATAAAAAAATAGTGGAGAAATAAAATGGTAGGATATGTTCTAAGGCATTTTTGGGGAATAGTACGGGATATATTACAAGCAGAGATAGGAAAAGAAAGTAGAGGTAGACCGAGATCAGACTTTTGCACGGAGACAGTGATAGATGCAGGTGCAAATTTCAGGGAAATGTGTAGGTTAGTTCGGAATAGGAGAAATGAGAGTACCAGTTCCAGGACTGAAGACCTAATGCCGAAAATATCTTTACTCCCAATATTTCCAATGCCTCACGGTGAACAGACCCACGCCGGCACCTTTGTATGTACAATTTTCAATGATAAAAGGTTTTACTTCTAGTCCATTTGAAGTACTCTTTTGTAAGTGAACACGTAACTCTTCCACCGTCAAAGATGCCAGAACAGTTAAGGTTAGCGCTTCGCTTTTGGTGCTTGCAGGGCCAAATGTTTGTTGAAGGCATTTTGAGATCAATTTGGACGTACAGTCAGAAGTTTTCAAGCTCATATTATGCATAGCTGAATGAAGAGCAAATGTGACCACTTCACTGCAATAAGAAAACCATCTTGAACAGAATCATCGTTTTTCAAAATTGTCTTAATAAATGACGTGCTTGAGGCAGCCGTTACACTAGCCCTCTATTTCGCACACTTTAAACGAACTTTTTAGTCCGATCACCAACCGTGTGCAATTGAATGTTCTGAGAAATATTGCTAGCATTCAAGAAGTTTTATAAAAATGAGTCTTTTGCAGTTCATTCGTAAATTTGAAATTTCCTTTCGGCATTTTAAACACAAGTTTAAATCTTTCAGAATAAAACAAAACTTAACAAAATTATGTAAATAAATTACTCGCTGTTACCTTCACCTAAGTGAAACGCGATTACATTGCAACTGACGGAGCTACACTGCTCACGCATCGCAGCCGTTCCCGCACGCCTCCCTCTTATAAACTACCGGAGCTGTGATGTGGCGCAGCACGACTCCAATCACGCGCATCTCACGGCAGTAATGCCGTGGCTGCGATGACAGGTTAGGTTACTGTTAGAAATAGATATTATTATTAAAAAACACAAATTAGATATTATTATTAACAAATACAAACACAAATCATTTAACACGCATATCAGAACAGTCTGCAATAGTTTTAGAACAACTGTTCTGATATGCGTGTTAATGATTTAGTTTTCAACGAACTTCGTTCGTTTATGAAATCTATTTGTCTGTGTGTCTGTCTGTCTGTGTGTCCGAGGCCTTTTTAATGGTCGGACATCAATGTGTGATACATCAATCGATTCAGCTCGGTGTCCAGAGCTTAAGTTTTGATGTCAGTTAAAATCGGGCCACGGGGACGCCGAGCCCCAGGAAAATCCACAGGATAATTAAAATTTTAAATAAGTTTAAAATCAATATGCGACACATATTTGAACAATTTATGGCATTTCATGCCAATTATTCCAATATTATAGACATTGTTTGAACTTAAATTTTGATTACAGAAAATAATTAGATTCATATAAAAAAAAAAATTTCTTATCTTATTGATGAGAACTAATATATAGCTTTTAAAATATTTATTCAATAAAATAAAATATATTAAAAATGTCTCTTTTGTTGTTTATAAATTTTTGTATTTTATCTGAATACTTATAATTATTACAACATAATAATTTTAATTTCTTTAAATTGTTTTAAAGTAAGTCTACATTTGGAAGTTCGTTGCGACAATGCCTTGCATTTTCAACTTGTTTAATAATAATATCTATTTCTAACAGTAACCTCACCTATCATTGCAGACACGGCATTACTGCCGTGAGACACTCGTCTCCAATCTATCTTATCGGCCTTGTAAAAACACATGCGAGCAAATAAACATTACTGGACAACGTTCAGTCACATCAACAATGTTTGTTTGTTTACAATCATTTTTACAAGATCGATAAAGTAAACTGGAGTGCTCTGTGACATCTTAGTTCTGTAAGCTACATACGGTCTACGGTCGATCATTTAATCATTTATCCGCAAAGTAACCGGGATAAATGCCACACCGACCGAGACTCCAAGACAAATGGCCGAAATCACGACAATCCCAGTTAAACTGGGATGCACGGTAGCACAATTTAATAGGAAAACTTACCGGTGGTGTATATGTGGGAATCCATTGTTCCACGAGCCATTTACTGCCCTGGATCGTTGGATCTGAAAATTGTTCATCTAGTATTACATCTTTAACACAAGTTTCTCTTCCGTTTGTGACTGTAGAAGCTTTAACGCACCTAGACTTCAGCAAAGGATATTCATTCAAAAGTTCTGGAAAATAAGCATGTCAATATTTAACACCCTTCTATATTCTGCTATTATATACCTTCAACTGTCGTATTTAAACCGTCTCGTCCGTAACCTAAACGATTTACATGACAAAATATCCAATAATATATTATGTCTCCAACTTTTACGTGTGCGTTTGGAAAAGAGACTATCCAAAAATCCCCAGTCTTTTTTGTGGTTTCCAAAAATATATCTCCTGGGTCTTGTATTACTATCGGTTCATTTAGTTTGGCATGAAATGCGAAGAAACTAAGACCGTTCGAATCTGAAACAAAGCTAATATAGTTTGAAGTTACATTTTTAGAAATTAATATTGAGTCTTCTTTTATGATATCAATCAATTGATAGAAGCGTTCCATTGGTAAATTTTTGTAAGATTTGGGCTATAAATATAATTTTATCATATTATTATAATATTGGTATTATTAATTATCGTGCACTTTATATAATATAGGGGCAAAGCTTCAGTTATAGGTGTGACAAAAATAAATTCTTAAAATAGGCTACACGCAGATAAGGGGCTGACTCCATGCACTCAACAATAGAAAGGAAATAAAAAACAATGTGGTATATGTTCATGCGAATAAGTCTTGTATTTGTTTGAAAACTAGAAGAATCCAGAACCTTACAAACACATCCTTACACTTGAATGTTTCAAATAATTTAATACAATTCAATATTGTTCTTCGATAAAACCAAGAAAAAAGAAAGGAGACCCCCCAAGGTATTTTAGTAATAACAAATTATCATACATTAATATTTACGTGTTGTTAATGATTTTAGATGGCAGATTTGAGAACAATCCAATATAGTTCATTAGGGCAAACACATTATAAATTAACATTTACAAATAAGTGGATCGATCCATTACCCCAAAGGAGAAATAATGTAATCCCTCAGATTTTTGTCATTTGCCTCAATTACACAATCGTAAAAAAATAACAAAACGTAAATTTCTAGATTTGCAAGAATTAAAAAATACACTTTCATTCGATTATCATGCTTTTTATGACAACCTTACCCATGAAGATTGAGCTCAAACTTTTCAAGCACAATGTAATATCCTTATTTTTAAAAAGTGATTAACTATTATTAATTATTAGAAAAATAAATTAATAGTACGTTTTTCCTTAATCTTGTGATTACTAGCAAACTCAACAGATTAATACAATGAAGTATTTTGCAAAACGGCTAACTTCTAATTTGTACTCTAAACCAAAAGCAATTAATTTTAGCTATCGTTATTTATTTATTTATTTAATGAATAAGTTGCTTCAGTTCTACAAACAAGAAAATAAAATTTTATTTAAAGGGCGATGATAAAAAAGCCGCCGATATGACAATTAAAATGCCATTTCAAATGGATTAAGGTGCTACCTCGCTGTTTTTATCGTCAGTTTCAAGCCGCTTCAGTCAAGGGGAGGTAAATTTTTGGATTGACTTGAAAGGTTCAAGCTTCTTCAAATTATAACCCTGTATTTTTGTCAAAACTTGATTTCATTCCGAATTGAAATCACAGATTTAAACGTACTTAATATCAATCTCAATTTTCATTTCAATATTATTTATAATATAGTATTAGTGAAGAATGAGACCGATTGACTGAAAGATCCACCATATGGGATCCATATGAACTTCCTAAATACGTCGAAGGATACATCAAGTACGGTCTGCGAAATGCTGTCAATAAATCTGACAGTTATTTTATAATTATCGAACGGGTTCAGGCCTACAATTATAATTTTGGCAAAAGATTTTGTTATGGCGTATGGTTTTTCAAATAGCAACTTGGCTTGCTCTAATTGTTTTGCTGCGTTTATACATTTTTCATGCTCTGCGGTCGACTACTTCTCCAAATCCTTAAATTGCTGCCACTTAGTGTCTGTAATATCTAGTTCATTCTGGAAATAAATCATCTCGATGAGCTTCTCGTTGTGTTTGTCTATAAATACATCAATTAAAAATTTGGGTTGAGAAGTTGTACCTAGGTTGACTGTTAGGTAAAAAATTTTGTAGAATGGAACGCCCATTGAAAAGATTTAAATAGAATCCAAAAGCATCGAAAAAGTTCTGGAGTAGGTTTTTCCCTCAATTAAGGGTACTGTATGGGGTTGCTTAGCCACAGAGTTGAAGAAAACTTATCACGCAGCTGTGACGAAAAAACCCAGCGCTGGATCCTGTGGATCCGGCGGTGGATTCGGTGGACCCGGTGGATCCAACGGTGAATCCCATATGGTGGATCTGTCCGTCAATCGACCTCATTCTCTACTATTATTTAAAAAAATATTAAAAATGTAACTTCTAAATGAGAGATGTGATGCATCATAGAACATTTGCAAATGTTTTAAGACAATGAAATTAACGTAATATTATGGACGATGCTACTTTGAGACGCCTTATATTCATTATTGCATATTTTTGTATATGACTCTGAATGTCTCATAAATTTGAAATGTTTATTTTTTATCGAAACACCGACCACAACTGTTTAAAAACGTATCAAAAAGACAAAGTCGCATTACGTATCAGAACCTAAAATGGGTAATTCCGACGAAACTCTGCATTTTAGTGTCCTTACCTAAAATTTTGAAATTTAGACGTTCTGAAAAACGGTTCTTAAAATTGTCCTAAAATATAAAATGTCCAATATTAAGATTTTTTCGAAATATAATATTGTTGCACCATTAGCAATATGTGAGATATCGCTTCCGTTAACTGTTCCCACTGAGTTAGGTCTTACCTAACATATAACCGAGTATCTAGATAGTATTTATATTCTAAATCCTATATTGCATTCAATATAAAGTAAAAGCTGCCGTACCTGTTTGTGTCCTCACATCCCATATATAAAGGTAACTGCCAAATAAAGTAGCAGATGGCACCACAATGCTAGTATGCAACATGCACATGAATATTATAACAACACTGTTATGGTGGTGTGCACTTTTGACATTAAACTCTAGCATTTTGATGTATTTTTACTGTTTTTAAAAAGTTATCTGTCCTGGTTAAGCTTAAAACTCACTTCTGTTAATTGGAACTTATAAGGTATGATAATTACTTCACAATTTATTGTTAGTATTGCATGCTTGCTTTACATATAGTTAGATTTTTTGAGGTTAGATAGAAGTAAAATGATAGCAGTTGAGGAAGTGCGATAAATTTGAATAATATTCTCGCTACCGTTAATCTCACCTACATTAATTGGGCGAATTAACGAATGTGAAAATATATTAACCAAAGTGATAGTACATGTTTTCTCCCGTTCTGTTTGTAGTAGTTGTTCACTTATTGTTTTAGTTAGTTTAATCAGTATGGCCACAACCAAAAAAGCCCGTATCTGAGAAGTCAAGAAAGTTACAAAATTTTAAATCTAAAGAATGCATTAAAAAATTACGTGAAAAATTAAAAATAATCCAATGCTGTATGAAGAGCAAAAAAGAAAAGAGAGGGAAAATATAAAGCTAGAGGAATGCTGGAAAAATCAAATTGATTGGAGAAATGAATGAGAGAGAAAAAGGAAGAGTTAGGAAAGAATGGAGAACTAGAAGCTAAAAATTGTATAATAATAAGAAAAACCAAAAATTATTACAACAAACTTTAGACGAAAATACTCCGCCTCAAAGTCCTACACCTCAAGCAGGAGTTGCAGCTGACGAAGTTGTAGCACTCCAAAGAAATAGAATTAACAATGTAACAAGACAGGCAATTCAATGTAAATTAACACAACGCCGAAATGGGGAAAATCTAAAACTAAGAATCAAACGTCTGCAACAACAACTTAGTAGCAGTAAAAAAGAGCTAAAAAATATAAAAAGAAAGCACATAGTCTGCGGAGAAAGTATGAAAACAAGGCACTGGAGTCACCACCTAAAAAAGTAGACACCATGCTGCAAGGGCAAGAAGTGACACTTGAAGTAAAAGGAGTTTAGTTTTTTCCGAAGTAATTAAGTACCAACTAAAAACTAATTTCCGTGAAAAAAAAGTGTGTCTGAAAAGAGAAATTTCATGTTAAATGTGTCAGAGCCCATAGTCAAAATATACAGATTCAACTCACTATTAGGTTTATCAATTTCTAGAAGTCTGAGTAACATAAATGGCAGATCTGAAATATTCAAAAAATATCAAACTATGTACGAAAAGATTAAATGTATAATTGAAACTTATTTCTGGAAGACTCAAGTAGTCGGCAACGCTCAGAGAAAAAAGATACTATAACTTATAGAAAGGTAAAAAAACAAAAAAAGATATGTAAATGCAACTCTTTTGAAGACGTACAAACAATTTAAAAAAACATGGTGGAATAAAGGTAAGTTATCAAAGTTTTTGCAAATATAGACCATTTTGGGTCTTAAAACCTAATATCAGACTTCGAAACACTTGCCTGTGCATCATTCACGATAACATGAAGCTTTTGACTGCAACGGCAGAGGCACTTAATAGTATTAGAGCAAAAAATCCGGATGAGTTAGTGCAAGAAATTTGCTGCGATCCACGAAATGACAATTGCTTATATAGAATATGTATTGTCTGTATGAATAGACGAACTAACATACTGGTTTATGAAAAAGAAGAAATAGCTGCCTATGAAAAATGGATTTCTAGAAAGGTGGGAGTCTTAATTAAAGGTCATACAAAAATGTGCCAGAAAACCGAGAAAAATGTAGTTCGTTGCAGCAAAGAGGAGCTAGTAAACAATCTTAATAATTCATTATTCCAATTTATGCTTCACACAAGAAATATTGTTCTTCAGTATGCTGCTGTAGATTTTATAAAGAAAATCTTAATTAAAATCAAATACTCATCCATATCGATTTCCCTGAGAACTACATCTGCAAATATTCTAACGAAATCCAGTCTCTTCATTTCGGTGGCTCTAAATCAGAAGTGACACGGCATACAGTGGTTATGTATAAGAACATTGTTTCAAATGAGACAGAAATAACACTGCTAATGTCTTTATGCACGTTTTCGGACAGCACGCGCCATGATCCAGTGGCTATTTGTGCTCATTTGTGCTCAATTAAAGAAGCTCTTGAATTGGTGCCTAACCTAGAATCAGTATTTTTCTTGTCTGACGGCCCTTCCACACAATACAAAAACAAAACAACGTTCTTTTTACTGTCGAAAGTCCTTGCAGTACATTTAAACATGCAACAATTACGCTGGATCTATAGTGAACCTGGACATGGTAAAGGTGCACCAGATGGTGTGGGCGGGTGTTTAAAGCGCACACCAGATAATTTGGTAAGCACAGGCACAAATATTCCCAACAGCTTGCAAAAAATTGCAAAGGATTAAAATGCTTGACTATAAATAGCACACGAATTTCTGAAATCGATGAAGAATTGCCGTTAGTATTAAAACCCTTTAAAGGAACTATGTTAATACGAGAATTGATTTGGAATAAGTATACACCAAATGTTCTGTTTGCTAGAAAACTTAGTTGTTTACTTTGTGATGAAGTTTGCAGTCATCATATACTTAAATAGAAACTACGCAAAAACACTAAAAGCTAAGGTAAAGTAAATGATTATGCTGTTATACAAATTCAAGAAAAAAAACATGCAAAACTTTATTGCAGTAATTGTTGATTCACATTCCGATACCGAATATATAGCCAAATTTTTACGCAAATGTGGCAATTTAAAATTTTTATTCCCAGAGAAAGATGATACTTCAATAATATTGAATAATGAAATTTTGTTTATTTTGCCAAATCCAAATATTAATCAAAGACAGCAGTATGTATTTAAAGATTTACCTTTACACCTCCAAAAATAAATAAACAATTGTCCTAATTCCTACTTAACATTGGTGGACCTTCTAAGAAGGTACTACACCCAATGCTAATTGAGGATGTTGGTCTACTGAAACTAATATGTTTCTAGCTACTTAATAATTAATAATTTTGCCTAGCATGGGGAAAGTAATTCGAGCATAGAAAACGAAAATCAATATAAATTGTTGGTTATTTTGCAAAAATGACCGGTTTCACCGTTCTTGCAGATCATCAGACGGACGCACCTCTTTTTACAAAACAACCAGCCGCAATACCTGGACAGGACGCTCTGAGCGTCGTTATGGTGCCTTACAACTCTAGAGAGTTTTTTGGCATGTTGGTGATCTTCTGGTTGTTGTGTTGTTTCTTATAAGTTGATGTTCTTGAGTATATATGTAGGTCTGGATTCCAAGAGACCTGCTCCTGGAATCCTCTTATTTTGATGCAGTGAGCAGTTTCCCGGATCTTCCCCTTGGTTGTCCCCCAACTACACGATATCCGGATGCTGGGTACACTGGCCTGTGGTTTTCGACCGACAGGATGGCTACTCGCCACAGGTCGCTCCATGGTCAGGTAGCTCGTCTAAACAGAACTGACGGATGTGCATCCCCGACGACTTCACTTGTGTACCCATTTCTCGGCACCCCGCATAGCTGTAGAACTCCCTCAGGTCGTCTCCGTTCCGCTGCTCACCTTTGATTGCCCGGAGGCGGTGGCAGATGATTGATGTTGCCTCGTCGGCGTCTGGGCAACAACTTGCAAAACAACCAAGTTCTGGGATTACACAAATATCAAGGTGTATTTATAATACAAACAGTTCCTCATGCGCCCTCTATACTCAAATGTAAGCAACTATCCATCGGTAACTTTTACAAGTCCCAATATGATCATCATAGATGAAGTTGCCAGACAAAATTTTTAAAAACTTAGTCAAAAGACAAGATGAAAAATAAATAAATAAATGGCCGAATTCCTACTTAATATTGGCGAACTTTATAAGAAGGTACTACACCCAATGCTAATTGAGGATGTTGGCCTACTGAAACTAATACGTTTTTAGCTACATGATAATGAATAATTTTGCCTGGCATGGGGAAAATTTAAAAATTTTGTCTGGCAACTCCATCTATGCTGGTCATGTTGGGACTTGTGAAAGTAACCGATAGTTAGTTGCTTACATTCGAGTATAAAGGGCGCGTGAGAAACTGTTTGTATTATAAATGCACCTTGATTTGTGTATAATCCCAGAACTTAGTTGGTTGTTTTGCAAAAATAGATGCGTCCGTCTGATAATTTGCAAGAACAGTGAAACCGGTCACGGGCTTTTGTTTTTGCAAGATAACCAACAATTTATATTGATTTTCGTTTTCTATGCTGGAATTACTTCCCCATGCCAGGCAAAATTATTCATCATCTTACACTTTGATATATCATAAAGTACAATCTTTGATTTAGAATACAATTCAATATTTCTGTTAAGGTTGTTGAAAGATATTTTTCTTAAAATACCAAAAAAGTATACGTCCACGTTGTATTTATCTCACTTTCGTTAATTTCCTCCTCACTTCCGTTAAGTGCATATTTTTATTTTTCCAAATATTTCAAAAAATATTAAAGAGTAAGCTCCGTTTTATGTATTATGAGTACTATAGTGCAATAAACTTATACAAACACCTCATACATTTGTCACTATTGTTATTTTATAAAAAATGATCAACAAAATGCAGGGTTTCGTTGGAATGGCCCAAATAATAATATTACGAGCTACTATTAGGCAACCCGTCAAACACACAGGCGCCGTAAGCAATGTATATTCTCCAGAAACCGAGAATATTTGAGCACATACTAGAGAATGAATCATCTATTTTAATTCAGGGTATATATAAGACCGCTGATAAATGTAAGAGTTTAGTCTATATCAAAATGTCGAATATAAATTATATCGTGTAAAGTTAAATAGTTAAGCTTTTGGAAATCCAAGAGTAAACATTAATTTGTATTATGTGAAAGTGTATATTGCACCGACAGCTGAACATAAATAGACGAAAGTGTAATAAATAAATTATAATAGTGTTAGTGTTGTTAATAGACCTATGGTTAAGAATTTAGTTTAAGAAGATATTAGTGCTTGTAAATTCATTAGTGTGATAGTGCTTCATTGTTAATTCGACTGAAAACATCTATAAATAAGGCATATACTGTTAATTAGACTTGCAAACAGTGAGTAATAAAGACTTTTGTTACTACTTGTTTTAAATTAGTGAAACGCGTAAGTAGTAGCCCGCTACAATAATCTAAGACTTAAAAACTAGAATTGCATAAAATAGAATACGAAATCGGGATATGAAGCTCAAGTAATAATGCATCAACACACGCGGTTTCTTTTATATTCCAATTCTGTAAACGAATAATTATAGAGACAAGGTCAAGAACACCTATTATTTAAAATTATGAACGACGACTATATTTGTACATAACTTATTATAACTGTCAATATCCGGAGAAAATAGTTTAAAGAACATTAGAAGGAAAATTCATTTTACCTGTAATATAAGCTCTAAATGATCCATTCTTTAAAGCCTCAATGGCAACATCTGGAACGATGAATTTTTCCGCATCGGCACTCACTACGGGATCACAGAAATGTAGTGCAAAAGCAACAAATATTAATTTAGATATTCCCATACTTGAATGATAAAGAAAAGATTACTACTGACAAGAAGTAGTTGCACTCTCGGATAATACTCTGGTGGAGATGTGCTTATAGCTTTGACCTTGTATAATAAACAAGTTCTTCAGAATGTTCTGTTTTAAATAAATGATCACTAAAAGATGAATGTAACACTGCAATTTATTTAATATACTTCCGTTTATATGCAGCATGGAATTACGACTACAAACAATTTGAACGTATATAGTAAAATACGCAGCGTGATGTTGAATAAACGTGTAGCGATGTTACAAGTAGTGGGAAGTGATTACACATACCGTAATTTATTACGACTTGCCGCGGGCGGCGGTCACAGTGATTGTGTAGGGGGATTACCCTTCTGGAACAACGTTACCGAAGAACAGAAACGGATGCAATTGATGATGATTTTGTTTTACGTCTGTTACCTAATCAATCGTTTGAAAATTTTTTGTTTCAACTCATCTTTCAATCTATATTATTATTAAGGTTCTTTACTAAAATACGCCAGTGATTGGTTAATAAATACGATGAAACATGCATTCATTTCATTTATAATAAGGTCGGAAACAGTTATTAAACACAAGGTTTAAAATGAATTAAGTTTTTAAATGTATGGATAAAAAAAAGGCGGCAAAACTGCATTTATCACAAAACGTTTAAATTCTGTGCCGCTAGTTTCAAATATGCAACAGCGTGTAAACTTATAAAAATAGCACAGAAGTTGTTTAAATTTTCTAATTAACCGAATTGAAGTAGTAATTAAAATTAATTTATTGTGAAAAATTTGACACAAGCTTGAAATTTATTCACTCCTACTTGGAAATTAACAATACGAGTAACCATATAAAATTGTAGTGGGAAATACCGTTGTCTTAAACCTATGCGTTTGCCGTTATGACAGTATGTGTAGGAAAAGGGGAACCCAAATTATATGGAATTGTTACCCTAGCGAAGTACACGTGCTGAACTCAAAACAGAGGCCTAGAAAAATCGAATTTTCCAACTCACTTTTTGTGCTATCCTAAAAGTAGCAAATCTATTGGATGCCCATTCCACTAACCTTTTTTCAACATACCTTGCATAGGGGAAGAAAGAATATAAATACGATTGAGAATCCAGCAGACAGGGCCGCGCCAAGGCTATATAGCGCCCTGGGGCAAAAACATTAAGGCGCATTTTTTATTGTAGGAGAATTTTTTTAATGGAGTAGAGTAGGAGCGTGTTGCTTGCATCTTAGCTTCTCTTACATTATTTAATTTTTTCAAAAAATTGTGCCTTTGTAACAAAGGCTTTGTTCTTTACTCTGTACATTATTTTCAAAAATTTATAAAACTGCCTGGCTAGGGACAAATATAAATAAGTACCTAGAACTAAAATTTTTTCATAATTTGAAATAAAAGTCGTATATCGTTTTATACTATACATAAACTTTATAATAAGATACACGCTAAAAGTGTATTATCACAAAAAATATTTTTTAAGTAGCACCACCAAAAAAGTAACAATACGATATATTTTAAAAAAAAACAAAATATAAACTTATAAACATTTTAATCAAAAATATATCTTACATTTTTACAATATTTTTTAAATTATACATAGCTAGAGTGTATATATAATAGCATAGTAGTAGTAGCATTGCACTAAACTAAATCGAACTTGACTTTGCGTGCTTTATTTTTGCAATTTATTTATCAATTCTTCAGTTTCTAAATCTTTTAGTAGTTCAGATTCAATTGAAATAATAGCAAGATTTGCCAGTCTTTCCTGAGCCATACTGGATCTTAGATAGTTTTTTATCATTTTTAATTTTGAAAACGAACGTTCTGCTGTGGCGACAGATACTGGCATAGTTAACAAAATTCGTAAAGCCACATAAGTGTTTGGAGAGGATTGTTTCAAATTATTATTAATAATGTAATTTAAAGTTTCTGTAGGAGTGGAAGTGTTCACTTCACCTAAATTAATAAACTGAAATTCGTTTAGGAGTTCTACACCACTTATGTCACGTTCATTGTGATTTAGATCAGTTAATACTATTTCAAGGTCTGTACATAACTTTAACTGCTCCTGTTTAGAATATTTGGAAAAATTGGAAATGTCCCACAAAAAGTTAAAATGATTTGAATAAGCTGATAATAATTGAAATCTTTCATTTACAGATTCTATAGTTATATCTAACATATTAAAAAAAGAATTTACTTTAAACTTTAATTTTTCATCTTCAGTGGGTTCATCATCATGTTCGTAACTGAATTGTTTCTTAACTTTTCTTACCCTCAAACCATCTTTGTTTTAAATTCAAAATCAACGTCTAATGAATCAGCTATTTCACGAGCATCGACTAACAAGTCGTTGAATCCTTTATCTGATCTGTATTCTGTTAACCAATTAACTAAAGTTTTTAAATTAGCACAGGCCTCTGCTATATTAAAATCCTCAGTTTGTAAAAGTTTACTAACAATATTGACTTTATTTAAAATATTATAACATAAAATCCACATACATATAAACTCAACTTTTTTTATTTTTTTGGCAAACGATGATGCCGTATTTTTTGAATTATTGTCAAAAGCTTTATTTCCCTCACTAGAGATTTCAAATAGCGCATCGTCTATATCTCCAAGCTGATATCTTAAAGGAGTTAAAGCATCAACTCTACTAGACCATCTTGCATCAGATAAGGGTTTTAAGGTTAAATTTGATATATTTGTTTTTAAGACTGACCAACGGTTAGTTGAAGCGGAAAAAAAATTATAAAATTCCTGTACTATAGAAAAAAAATTTACACTTGAAATATTTGATTTTGCGGCATCGTTCACAAGGTTTAAACTATGGTTGCAACAAGGCACAAAGAATGCTCTTGGATTTATATTAAGAATTTTTTTTTGTAATCCACTATGTTTACCGCGCATGTTTGCACCATTGTCATATCCTTGGCCGCGTAAATTATAAATATCTAAGCCATTTTTTTCCAATGTTTCTATTAAGAAATTTTTCAAACCCTCACCTGTACAATCATTTATAGGGCAAAAAGTTAAGAAATGTTCTTCGACGACAATTTTATTTGTTTCTGAATTAACGAATCTAACACATACTGATATTTGTTCTTGATGACTAACATCCGGGGTACAATCAAGTACAATTGAAAAATAT
The DNA here is from genome assembly GCA_036346225.1 of Platerodrilus igneus. Classification (NCBI taxonomy): domain Eukaryota; kingdom Metazoa; phylum Arthropoda; class Insecta; order Coleoptera; family Lycidae; genus Platerodrilus; species Platerodrilus igneus. Next base: position 6,752,313 of record JARFIW010000869.1, on the reverse strand, counting down.
TTAGCTGTTTTAATCATGCCTAAAATTTTTAATTTTAGATTTTCTCCTATTAAATTAATTATTTCGTTTTGAATTTTGTCCCCAAGATAATTAGGCATTTTTATCTTTTCTTGCATTTGGATCCTTCTTGTGTGCTCATATATTATAGGATCAAAATTTGCTAACATTTCAATGCATTTTAGAAAACTGCCATTATTTTTTTCAAACAGTTTGCTATTGGTACCACGTAAAGCCAAGTTTTGCTCAGCAAGAAATTGAATAATATAAAAAATGCGCTCGATAAATCCATACCAATATTTTGTTTCTATATTAATTAAATTTTTAGCGGCAGAATCAATAGTTGCCATTTTTTTAAGCGAGTGAAACATTCTGACCATTTTTTCAAGTTCTTTCTCAAAATGAAATTTACTTTTTTCATGGATACTTAAATGTTCACCAATGTGGTGCCAGTCATTATACCCATTTTCATCACTTAATTTAATTGTTTTTAAAGTATTTGAAAATATTCTACAACAAAAACAAAACACTGAATTTTTTCTGTTGAATATAAAAGCCCCTCCCGTTCGAATTTTTCATTATTAGACAAAATTCGTGAATAATATTTATTCCGAAAACCTTTGGCCTGATATTTTATCATTGGGAAAATTTATACAATTTTTACTTCGATAATGAGTAGGCCCGTTTTCAATTAATATTTGTACATCTCTAGGAGACAATATTTTTGGCCACAAACCTGGATCTTGAGGAAGTTGCGTATCGTCCACTTCCGCAGAAACTACGTCTTTGTCTTCCTCAACTTCGTCTGTAGATGTTGATGGAATCTCTTGTAATTTAGACTCGACCCGATCCTCTCTCGAAGTGGATAGAAGATCTGCATCTGTTTGTATATTTGTGCTTGAAGGTGAAGGAAAAAATACCGTAATTCTGGAATTCGTCTTTTCCAGTTCTTTTTCCCGCTTTCTTTTTTTCATCAAATTTTGATATCTTGAAGGCTTTTTTTTTTCTTAATTAAACATCTATAATAAATTAAAATAGACTATTACAGAATTGAAATTCCGCTAGATACGCCAATCTTAAAATTTATTTATTATTTTTGTATTCATATCGGCAACAACATACAATTTACGAATTTTTGAAATTATGAAGTAGCGATTTTGGACACCCTGTATCTCAAAAACTGACTGTTAAACTTACAGCTTTGTCGCAATGGACACATTAATTCATTAATAGGTTAAATTCTGCAACATATCAAAATTTCGTCAAATTCTGACCGAAGGGTATTTATTTTCCATTTAAAACGTGCCTTTTCTATCTAATTGTAAAGTAAAGAGTAAAGTTAGAAACTTACCTTTTACCTTGAATCCTCTAATAATGTAAAATATCGAAAAACACTTAACTTTTTTAATTCAGGTGCACAATTTACAGTCTTTACGACACTTCGATACCCAATGTTAAATGAATTGTTTTTAAAAGCGCAGCGGTATTTATAAAGATTCAACAGGAAGGAATGAACGGGAAAACTTGCAGAAACAAGAATAAACTCACTTTCTGCGTTCTAGTCAACATATAGGGATGACCGCGAGCGCTGTTACGGCAAAACATCGATAACCGATAATTATCGAATACATAAACATAATAAAAATAAATTTGTGCAACTAGCGCAACGTCGCGATATTGGAGTGTTGCTCTAATATTGTAGATCATCATCGGTTGAGAACATCTGATACAAAACATCGATGTTCCGATAATTAATGGAATTTAATTAGTTATTCATAGCGAATGCGCGCGTAAACGTAAAGGGGACCTTTGGGAAGTCTCGTGTCTCAAACAAAAATAAGAATTTTGGTAAGTTTTAAATATTACCGTGAGGCGCCTCACGGAGCCTTTGGACTCTTGGCGCCGTGGGTTTTTGCCCTTGTTGTCCTTATGAACGGCGCGGTCTTGCTAGCAAAATTCAGTACACAAAAACTCAAGGATACGCATAAATAATTATAATAATTTAATCAAACGCATGGAAACAAAAAGGGAGCTTGCATGCATAGAAAATCAATAATTTTAAACGCAAATGTTTCCATTTGAAAAGCTAACGCTCGTTTATACAAATACTAAGAAGGGAAAAAACCGAGAATTGTTATTTTAAACGGTCGGTTGTTTCAAGAAACACCTGTTGCTTAAATGTCACGTTCAGGGAACTTAAATAAACGTTAAAACAGAATTCCTATGAAATTGTTTGCAACGGTCGATTTGACCAACTGCTTTAAATATCAAATGCCTTGAAGAGTGAGTGGAATAAACGATCGATAATGTAAGACAGACAGAGAAGCGTATAAAGTAAGCGTTGGTTACAAATCACGTCTAAATACACGGGTAAATGTGAAGGACGACTACGATATCGATTTTCTGTAACTTAAGAGTGGTTCTAAAGGAGACAACAAACATGCGTGGAACGGAGATAGATAGCGAATAGGTGGAGCGCTGTGACGAGGGAAAATTATATCGTTGGTGGATGTCGAGCAGTTTTCAAGAAGAGCGCGTTCGTTAAGGTAGTAAACAAAATTCTATGTAACAGCACGACGAAAGTGAGATTTTGGAAAAGCTGATGTTCGTTACGTTCAAAATTTTAAGAAGCAGCTTCGAAAATAAGCTTTTCAAGTGAAATAGGTTTCACCGGGGGGGTTTTGAAAATGATATAAATACACAAACAAAAATAGTAAAGCTCTCTTTCTCTTTCCATTTAGATCTGAGACCGTGCTTAGATCTGCAACGTAACAATAGTAGTAAATGCTCATACGGTTATTAATTATTGTGTTTAGTCAGTAAAGTTGCATATAACATCCTGTTTAGAAATTATGAAAGCTGTAGTAGCGTACCGCATGTTGTAAAGTGATATTGCACGAGTTGGTGCTCTTGTTTAGATAAAAGGTGCCGATACTACAACAAAGCTATCAAATGCAGGGATGATATTTGAGATAAGCGAAGTCTAAACCGTAACTTGTATGCATGACGTATATTTGGTATGGAATGTTGCGTTTGAGACCAAGCTAATATCTGGGGAGAAAAACAGTAGTGGTAGCGGAGATTTGGATGGTGGGGATCTGTGGAACCAGGCATCATCGTAGTAGATAGACACATTGACGAGGGTTTCAGGTAACCATCTTCAGTGGTGACGAGGAACGAAGGCGACTCCAGGTAACAAAACTTAAATTTCTGTTTTTGTATAAACATTTGTGTTGATATTTTTTGTGTTTATGTGTTTTGACTTATTGGTGGCGTATTTAGTACCATAAAACTTGTATGCTTAAAAAACAGTACATATGCAGGACAATTAATTTTGATTATTAAAACAGGGTTTATTGATGATATATAAAGGTTTATTCATGTTATAAATTGTTGTTGTAAGGGGTAAACGGGGTTTAAATTTGTTTTCAAAAAAATGCAAGGTTTAAAAGCATTTACAGAAACTGGGTTATAATGAGCTCAAAATAGACCAGAATGTAATCAAACTAGGGTTGCATGTGGGGCCCATCTACTCGTATCATATAAAATTTGTTAAAAGATATTAAAAACCAAGGACTTTAAAGTGTTTAATATTTGAGCTGGTAACAATTGTAACAAATAGTCTGTACCAAGGTGTAAATATTTTAGTAAGAATGGAAACTTGTTAATATCTGTAAATAAAAGGGTTGTATGGTTGTTGTATTATTTGATTTCATTTGAATGTGTGTGTGTGAGAAAGGTATGTACTTAAAATGGTAGGTATTCAAGAAGAGGCCGATTGCTGAGCTAGCCAGGGTGAGAGCAGAGAAACAAGCGTTACAAAAAGGTAGTGTAAGAATTTGTTTTTGAATTTAGAATTTATTTTTTTGAAAATTTTATGTTGGCTCAATGCTGGGGCTCAAGGTTAAAGCTTAATCTCCGATTCCACGGCAATTTTATGACGCCCAATTCGTGGGGCTTGAATGGTTTTTAGGAAAACGCTCAAGTGTTCCATACGATTTTACGGCAATATATATTACTTACCCGATGGCGATCTTGCTTTACTCTTGCCATCTTATAGAAGTTCTTTCGAAGTTATTTCTGCTTATTGTTTTTGGTTGTTTCATAAGGGTTATAAACCACTTCATCCTGATGAGATCCAGTGAGATCGAAACTAGTAGATGAATGTTTATTCCCTTTATGAAACAAACAAATTCTTTCATTTATGGCTAGGCAAATTACTAGCTTGCTTTGTATAATTAAAAATCTATGCCGCATGTACGCCATACAACCAAACTTAAAGCCATTATGTAATAGAAATTCACACAAGTTTATTTTTTATATGAAAATGAAAAACTGAACAATATTTATATATCATAAGTATTTTAAAACAATGGAAACAGTGCAACGGACGACGGCGACCACGTAGCGATCTTATTAAATTTTTTATAAAATTTTTCGAACATATTTTTCAAAGTCGAATAACTCGAAAACCAATCAACATAGAGTATTGATGCAATGGAAAAATATGCTAAGGAGGTCGATATTAACCTAAAAATAATATTTATATTTTGTTATATTGAAGTTTTATATAACCAAAATTTTGACTTTAAAGTCGAATTACTCGAAAACTAGATGAGATATCGAAAATTGGCTAGCATATTCTTAATCATCGTTAAATACTGAACAAGATCCATATATCAAATGTTTGTAAAACGAAAAAAACGTGCAACGGACGACGGCGGCGACGACGGCGACGTAGCGATCTTATTAACCTAACTTACTTCGTAAGTTTGGTTGATAACTTTCTTTCGATTCTTCGTAAAGTTTGTGTTTATTTATACATCGTATATACTGTTTTATATATATATATATATATATATATATATATATTGTTGTGAAATGCGCCTTTGGTCACGGGAACTGGTACTTTCTGCTGATCATTCGAGCCCCACAGATTGGGCGTCAAGATTTGCTGTGATTCCCTATAAGAATCGAGCCTCACGAATTGAGCGCCAAGATTTGCTGTGATTCTCGTTACTACGGTGAAATCTGCTCTGATATTCGATTTCTTATCTGAATATCGCCTCTTGAATCCTTCCGCCTCGGCTGCTCACCTAGTTAAAACTTTCATCCTCATTCATAAAAGAAAACACATTCCTACCACAAACATCAACGTTAACTCTATTTACACCAATATTTACAATACATTAAAATTTCAAAATTAAATTTCAGCATCATAAAATTTCAAGTTCATATTTGTCATCATTTTAATTTGCATCCGGAATTAGAGTCCTTGTAGGATGCATACTAATTAAGTTAACAATATTTGCAAACCTGAGTCTGAATAAACGGGAACATCTCCCACCCCTTTACGTTAATTTAACAGGTTAGTCTAATTGAGCTCAAAGACAGACCCAAATTTTCATCATAATCAAAAACATAAAACTGATAAATACTCCTTTCTACTTATACAAGAAAATTTTACCTTAAAATTCAAAATTTGTTGTTTATACAAATTTACTACTGTCCATTTTTATCAAACAAATTATAAAGATATTCAACACACACCAAAACATCTAAGATCGAACAAAATTGCATAATTTACCTGAAGGTTACTGCACTCGTGGCTTCAATGTACATCGGACTTGCTCATCCCACCATTCCAGCTGGTTTATGTTTACTTCTTCGGATTTCTAACCGCCTTTAAAATTTATCTACACCACCATTCGTCTAAACGGTTTCAGGGTTTCTCAGGAACTCATCTAGATATATCGAAATCTTGTTTTGTGGATCCAATCACGTTTACGAATAACATTTGATTATTAACACCCCCGAAAAATAGCACTGAAATTCATAATTCTTTCACGCTATACCCAAAAACTGCCTACTTCTGTTTATTTATTTATCGTTATTAATTTGGATAATTGGTACAGTAATACCCGCAAATATAACTAGACTTTGTTACCTTCATTTATCTTCTCTAAGTGTACTAATAACTTTTATTGTAGCACGTAATCACCACGTATTCTACTTAAAGTATCGAATAATCAAAAAAATAAAGAGCAAAACTGTTTAAAGTATCGAATAAAATCAAAAATTAAGAGAGCAAAACTCCTATTAGCCCGGGTTTATATAATGGCCCGCTTGCAAGTCGAATTTGTCCCGCAACGGACAATTTTTAGAATTTCGCATTCTATTTTCCCTTCCGACGGCTCGGCACAGCGATTCTACTAAAAATTTGCACACGTCCAAGTTGAAAATCTAAGAATTTTCCACACGCCTCGCAACATGTCCGAGAACAACTAATTAATTTTACACACTGTTACGGGCCAATTCAGCACTACGACACCAAGGGGACGGATCGGAATCCGTGCGCGGCCTAGCTCTAGCCGGTGAGGGGTGGGTATGATAAAAGTCGTAGGTCGGGATTTCTAAATGCCCAAAGATGACAATTATAATGGGGCGTAAATTTGGTAGTATGCCAAAAATCGGGAATGACGGCAAAATTAGGTGGGCACCACCAGTAATGTCACTGTGCTAGATATAATCGGGGTCTCGTTACTGGTCGAGCAAACGCCCTTGCACTTGTTATAATCAGAAAATATGAAAGTAAAGAAAACTCACGGTGTAGAATATACTGATTCACCCTACTCACGAAATTACTACAACAGAATAAGACACCTGGATTATACTCTTAACTCTATTTACAAACACATGGCTGAAAAGAACACATTAATTAAGTACAGTAAGTAACATAAACAAAGGTGTATATAAGCAAATGTAGGTACGGCGTATATTGAGTACGCCACAACTACGATCAAATTAATTATGCTAACTAACCAAAAGTAACAACTAGGGGGAAGTTTGCACTGGCCAGGGCTACCCAAGATATACTTGTGAGTACAATTATTTCTAAGATGGGGGTAGGGTTGAATGCACCTGGGCCTCACGGCAGTACGGGTTCTTAGGTTTGACGACCAAAAGAGTGTAGACTATAGCCCGAAATATCACGCGTGTTACACCGGGTGCATGCAAACCTCCGGTAACAATGTGGACGGTAGATGTAAGTCTACTTGAACTATCTAGGCGCTACAACTGGTACAGTCTTACGTTACGAAACAAGTTGTACAATTTGAAAAAGTATCGCAGCTTTACAATTTTACGGACTAATCGATATACAATGCGCACACAAGCGGCTTTCTGTTTTACACGGTTGACTACCGTGAAAGTAGGGTAAATACGGGGCGAAACACACTATCTACTTTTAGCTTCACTGACGGTAGATGCAAAAGAACATTCTATAGTTCAGGGTAAAATATCCCAATACCAGCGTGCGAACTAGTTTGGTCACTTAGTAACTACTACAGTGCAACGCTTACCTTAAAGGGTTTGTGGGGTGAATCAGGTCACTATAGACACCGCGAGGAGAGTGGGTGTCGGTATAATGCAACAGCCCAACTAACTTTATCATAGGTGTGTGTTAATTCATCAGGTTCCCGACTAAATCGGTTGATTACAGCGTACGGCAAATGTAATCTGAGGTCATTTTTCTTTCATCCAAATAAACTCCCACTATGAATTGGCATCTTACAGGCATAACAATGACGGTATATAACATCGGATGTTAGAGTGGACCTACACAAGATTAATTAAACACACCCCAAACGTAAAACGCGACTCGACACTTTTTAATTAATTTGACAATCCTCTCCTGTCACTTCTAGCCTTCTTCGCAATTTTGAAAAAGTGTGCAGTTTACTTGGCTGTCCTTTATCACAAATTGACATGTTTAATATGCTTGCTAAAGTAAACTATACAATACTAAACGTTGAATTAAACCGAACGTTACAACACCAACTGATATGCTTCCCTTCTCATATCTGCATCTTATTTCAACCAATCGTAGACCTAGTGACGCTTCACAAATCACGCCTTCTATTATTAGTGTCTCTGCTTTACGCGTTTTATCCGTCCCTTTCTACCTTGGCCTGAGTGGTACAAATCGATATTCTTTACTATCTGCTATTTAAATCCACGTGGATTCCTACGTGAGTAAAATAACCCCTCATTTAGCATTTCCTGCTAAAAAATCCGACCGTTTCCAATATACGTAGAAGCTGCATCTTTATTTATTCAAATTTATTAGAATTTGACATTTAAAAGTTTGCAGGTATGTGCTCCTAATGAACGTTTTAATATAATTCTCCGAGCTTTGTTTCATGGTATTTTAACCTTCCTTTTAGCTGTTTGTTACCAACCTTGGATTTTACAGGCTTATGCTTATATACTAATGGTTCAATTAACTCCAATTAAAATAATAATGAATGGCATTGACTTCTACCCTTTAATTTTTAGCGAATACCAATTAAATATTAATTATTATTTGTACACTTTGTTTAATACCCGTTACTTAAAAATTGAATTAATTAATATAAATTTCGCACGTAATTTCTATTTGTTTCTTTATACAAAGTGATTAAAATTATTTGATGTCGTTAATAAATTTTTTACCCTGGTCTAAATTTGAGTAATATATATATAAAATAGTGTTTTCGATAAAATGTTACATTACAATTGAGATATTTTAGTACAAAAAATTAAAACAAAATAATATTTTGCATATATTTAATAATAAATCGACGTTTCGGCAAGGGTTGTTGCCTTTATCAAGATTCTACAAAAAAAACACCAATCAATACAGTCATCAAGAAATTTTTTTAAAATTACTTACTTAATTGTTAATGCATAAATATTAAAATTATAAAAACAACCCTACACATGGGGTTATTGTTAGTCATAACTGGTTAAAATGAAAACATTGGAGCACACAAAAGGTAATTATTTAAAATTTAATTAATAAAATTACTTGTTCATAGAGTCAACGACCAACTACGAATGAATTAATATAAAGCCAGTCTGATAAGAGTGAGAGCGTGTGTTTCACATTTTGTACGATTACTAGGTAAATAAGATGCGCTCTGACCTTCACATCATTGTTAAAAATTAAAATTTGATTTTGCAATTCTGTACAGATTGGAATTTATTGGATGCAGATTTTGAGTGTCTTGCCTAAAATTTAATGAATTAACTTCATTTCTTATATAATACGCCTCCAAAAATAACCTAAGCTTATGATTAGTTTCAGAACCTAAAATTCGAACTTCATCATAATTTGGGGTGTGATGAGTCGTATTTATATGTTGTGAGAGCGCACAGGTGTTCTTCCACAATTTTGCATCTGACTTATGTTGAATGAGTCTATTTTTCAACCACTGACTAGAATTACCCACATATGTCTTATTACAAGAACACGTTATTTTATAAACAACGTATGCACGATTTTAAACAGTTAGGAATATCCTTTTTCCTGATAAGATCCAAAAATTCTGAGATAACAAATACTGTGTAGCGTTGGGGCCCCCGGATGCAAGTACTTTGTTGTAACAATCCAATATAATTAATTCTGTCAATCTGTAAGTGCGGGAAAGTAGAACTGGAAATTTGGTTGCATATAATAACTCAGAATTTCTGAGGCGACAACCCACCCTCAACAAACCATGTGAATCAATGAAAAGAGTTTGAAGTTTGAGTGGTTTATCACTTTCCTTACCCTTTTTAATATTTTCCATATCCTGACCAAATGATTTTTGCTGAACGCTTTTGTTCAGCACTTCCACAGCATATTGGTGTTGTTGAGGAACGGAAAAATTTTCTAAGATATATCTCCACTTGTATCTCTAGTAAATTGTAAATTACGAAAAAACTGGCAAACATATGCAACTGTTCCACAAATGTTTTGTAGGTCCAAAAATCTTTTTAATAATAAATCTAACATATTATCAGTCAAGGTAAAATACTCCCTCATTCGGATCTCCAGGAGGGGGTACTTGGGGCTCGTCATCGTAAAAAAATAAAACAATAGTTCGATTTAGTGATAGGGACTTGGAATGTAAGGTCATTACTTAGAGTAGATAAGTTAACGAATTTATTAGTCGAAATGAGAAAGGGATAGCTGGACATTGTAGGTATTAGTGAGGTGAGATGGCCAGATAGTAATGACTTTTGGAAAGATAATTATAGAATAATTACAACTTCTTCAACTAATGGACAGGCAGGGGTAGGAATAGTATTAGGTAAAAGATTAGGACATAAAGTTAAAGAGTACTTACAATTTAGTGATAGAATAATTATGGTTAGATTGAGTACGAAACCCACAGACACTGTTTTAGTACAGGTTTACATGCCAACAACTCAGTACGAGGATGAGGAAGTAGAAAAGGTATAAGAGGATATAAATAGTATAGTGAGAAAAATAAAAGGAAAATAAAAGGAAAGATTAGAAATGGTGTTAGACAGGGTTGTATACTGTCTCCCTTGATTTTTAATGTTTATATTGAGGAAGCTTTAAACTTAGCTAGAGAGAGAAAAGAGATAGGTATTAGTGTACAGGGACAGAAAATAGACATGTTACGTTTTGCAGATGATATAGCCATTATAGCAGAGTCTAGAAAAGAGTTAGGAGAGTTTTTAAATATTTTAGATGAGATACTATGGAGTAACTATGGTATGAGAATTAACTCAGTAAAGACAAAGATAATGACAAATGAGTTACAGCCTAGTTCTAAACCAAAATTAAAAATAGGTAATACCGAGTTAGAGGAGGTAGACGAATTTTGCTATTTGGGTAGTACAATTACAAAGGATGGACGTAGCAGAACGGATATAGTAGCTAGAATAGCTCAAGCTAGAAAAATGTTTTTAAAAAAGAAAAACTTACTAATAGCTAATAGTATTAGTTTAGATAATAGAAAAAGTTTCTTAAAGTCGTACGTATGGAGCGTTCTACTATACGGTAGTGAGACTTGGACAATTAAAGAAGTAGATAAGAAAAAGATAGAAGCTTTTGAAACTTGGTGTTATAAGAGAATGTTAAAGATTAGTTGGACAGATAGAGTAACAAATGAGGAAGTTTATAGAAGGATAGGTGAGCATCCCTGTATGTGGAAACAATTAAAGGTCAGGAGAGATAGAATGATAGGGCACCAGTTAAGACATGAGGGACTATTTAGTAAAGTCTTAGATTATAGACTACCAAATAAAAATAGAGTAGGAAGGCCTAGACAAAGCTATATTAGTCAAATTATTAGAGATTTAGGTTGTGAAGGGTATGTGGACCTTTTTAGACTAGCTCAGAATAGAAAAGAATTTAGAGCTGCGTCAAACCGACTTTAAGTAAGTTTGAAAACAAAACAAAAAAAAATAAAAATCAGTTAACTAAATGTCACCAGGACATAACTCACAATTAATTAGCGGTCTGGCATGTTGGTAGCGTTTCGTTGCTTAAGCCTTACCATAACATATAGTTTAATAAACGTCACCATGACATAACTCACAATTAGGTAGCGGTCTGGCATGTTGGTAGCGTTTCGTTGCTTAACCTTACCATAACAGATAATTTAATAAACGTCATCATGACATAACTCACAATTAGGTAGCGGTCTGGCATGTTGGTAGCGTTTCGTTGCTTAAGCCTTACCATAACAGATAATTTAATAAACGTCATCATGACTATAACTCACAATTAGGTAGCGGACTGGCATGTTGGTAGCATTTCGTTGCTTAAGCCTTACCATAACATATAATTTAATAAACGTCACCATGACATAACCCACAATTAGGTAGCGGTAGCGGTCTGGCAGGTTATATTTCATTTCCTTATAAATGGTAATCATGTAAACATGTTAGAGTTCTTTAACAACCATCAGGTTGCTAATATCTATGTAGAGCCAGCTGGATAGGAAAAAGATAGAAGGATATAGGAAGACCTAGACCAAACTATATTAGTCAAATTATTAGAAATTTAGGTTGTGAAGGGTATGTAGAGCTTTTTAGATTAGCACAGAATAGAAAAGAAGTTAGAGCTGCGTCAAACCGACCTTAAGTAAGGTCGAAAACAAAATGATGATGCTTGATGTTTCCTGAATCTCAAATAATTTTTATTTTAGATCGTATAACTCAGTAAGAGTTGCTCCGTCTTGAAAACCACCAAACGATTTAAACTCCCTGGAAAATTTTAAGCTAGATACCTTTCTTAGAAATCTAAAATCTCTCCGAAATTGAATAAATTGCAATAAGAAAGAATTCTGCTCGTTCATGTATTAAGAGAACGTATCTGCATGTAGTTTGTTACGATTTAAAAATATTACAGTAAATTGAAATTTCCTTGTAAGTTAAACATATCCTAAGTCTAAATAAAAACCATCCGGTAAACTGGACAAATAAGGAAATAAGCAACTAGTAAATTTGCACAAAAATAAATCTGCTAAAAAGTAAGTCTGAAAATAAATATATTTAAAAACAGAAAAATCTGCAAATAGGTAGAAATGCACATAATTGAATCTGCAAATAAATAAATAAGTAATCAAATATGTATATAAGCAAATAAGTAGATTTGCAAAAAATCAAATGAAGAAATAAGCAAATAAATAACTAAGCAAAGAAGTAAGTGGGGAAATAAATAAGTAAGCGACTAAATAAATCTAAAAATAAGTAAATCTGTAAATAAGTTTTGCTCTTTGCTTTCTTCTAGCTGCTACTACTGATACGTTGTAAAGATTTATTTTACCTTAGCTAAAATTATTAAGTGTTTTACTCTGTTTATGAAACCGTTGTTAATCATTGAACGCACCTTTATATTGTTGCGAGCTACTATTAGGCAACCCGTCAAACACATAAGCGCCGTAGGCTCTGCATATTCTCCAGGGTTCGAGAATTCTTCTAGCAATTACTGGAGGATGTCATACTTTTTAATTCAGAGTATATATAAGACCGCTAATAAATGCAAGAGTTTAGTCTATACTAGAATGTCTAATATAAATTATATTGTTGTAAAGTAAAAGTAGTACAGCTTTTGGAAGTATACAAGAGTATACATAAATGTTATATGATGTGTCTAATGTATATGCAGCTTGTAGTATACATAAATAGATAGAAGTGTAATAAATAATAGTTGTGTGAGTGTTATTAATGGACCTATGGTAAAGTAAGTAGTATAAGAAGATATTAGTGCTTGTAAATTCATTAGTGTGATAGTGCTTCATTGTTAATTGAACTGAAAACATCTATAAATAAGGCATATACTGTTAATTAAACTTGTGAACAGTGAGTAATAAAGACTCTTGTTATTACTTGTTTTAAATTAGAGAAACGCGGTAGCAGTAGCCCGCTTCAATATTATATCTTAGTGTTTAACAACATTAGGTTACGCTCTATACTGTCGTTACGGCTTAGATCGGCTTATTGGTTAAATCATGTCATTCTTGACTTAGTGACCAGTTTACTAGATTGGTTTCGCCCAGGATGCACGGTGTAGTCTGTCCTTGACTATTGAGAGTAGCTTGGGAAGAGTAGTTAGTATTTAATTAGGACTCTTCGACCCTAATTAATGTTTGATTAATTTTAAGATGATTATACTCATTAGTAATCCTATATATGTGTTTCCAAAGATACAGTTTATTGTTATCCGTATCACGATCGATACCATTCAATTTTTACTACTTCTACCATTTATTCAAGTAATAAAGCCTCGGACTTTCGCTAACAATCCATTATGTTTGCAGCCTTACGATTTAGTGTCCAGCTTCACCAACGAGTAACTAATTCAAGGATTTACGTATTTAACAACTTATGATACTCGCAGACAGGCAGACCACTTTATCTATAACGTTACGTTTAATAAACAAAACAGTTCAATTTGATGCAGTATCGGGATATAAATTTCATCGTATCGAAATTTACGAAGGAAGATCTCAACCAAGCATACCTCATGCACCTGGACAACTTGAATAAATGTATAGATGAGTATCTTAATCAAACTCCTAATTTTTAAAAATAAATAAACAATGGCCGATTACCTAGTTAACATTGACGAACCTTCTAAGAAAGTACTACACCCAATACTGATTGAGGAAGTTGGCCAACCGAAACTAATGCGTTTCCGGCTACATGATAATGAATAATTTTGTCTAGCATAGGAAAGTAATTCCAGTATAGTGAATGGAAATTAATATAAATTGTTGGTTCTCTTGAAAAGAAAAAATTCCAATGACCGGTTTGTTGTTATTGTAGCTCGTCAAATTGAACAATTTCTCTTTGCAAAACAATCAACAAAAATTTTGAAATTATACACAAATCATGGTATATTAATATGTACAAGATGTAACTCATGCGCCCCCTATACTCGAATGTAAGTCACCAATTATCAGTAACTTTTACAAATCCCCGACATAATAGTATAGATGGCATTGCGAGACAGAATTTTAAAAACTAGTCAAAAGAAAAGGTCAAAATTAATAAACAAATGGCCAATTAGTTAATTAACATTGGCGGAAGTTGGCCAACCGAAACTAATACATTTTTAGCTACATGACAATGAATAACTTTGTGTATAATTTCAAGATCTTGTTGGTTGTTTTGCAAAAAAAAAAATGGTACAATCTGACGCGCTGCAATAACAGCGAAACCGATCATTAGAATTTTATTTTTTCAAAATAACCAATAAATTATTTTAATTTTCGTCCACTGTACTCGAATTACTTTCCTAATGCCAGACAAAATTATTCATTATCATGAGGCTGAAAACGTATTAGTTTCGGTTGGTCAACTTCCTCAATTAGCATTGGGTGTAGGACTTTCTTAGAAGTTTCCGCCAACGATAACTAGGTTATCGGCCATTTGTTTATTTATTTGTAAGAATTAAGAGTTTGATTAATATACTCATCTATACATTTATTCAAGTTCTTTCAGGATCTTCCTTCGATACTGCATCAAATTGAACGGACTCAGTTTATTAAACGTAACTTCATAAATAAAGTGTCCTGCCTGTCTGCGAGTATCATAAGTTGATAAATACGTAATTTCCTTGAATTAGTAACTCGTTTGTAAAAGTGAATACTTTAAATCATAAGACTGCAAACATAATAGATTGTTAGCGAAACTCCGAGCTTTATTACTTGAACAAATGGTAGAAGTAGTAATAGTTGCATGCTATCGATCGTAATACAGAAAACAATAAACCGTATCTTTAGAAGTACAAATATTGGATTACTTACCATTGTAATCATCTTAAAATTAATCAAACATTAATTATGGTAAAGGATCCCTAATTAAATACTAACTAGTCTTCCCAAGCTACTCTCAAAAACTAAGAACACCGTGTATCCTGGACGAAACCACATCTAGTAAACTAAAAATAGTAAAAAAATATATAGTAAAATCTAATTTATAGGTTATGAGTATGTTAATTATTGAAAACTCTTTTAGTGTATGTTATTGAATTAAACTATTATCGCTTATTTAAGAGCAATTTGCCTGCTAGCCTAAAGTACTGTTAATGCCTAAGATCGATTTTTGTAAGTATTTTGTCATTATCTTGAAACGTATCTTTTCTTAAAGGCACCTGCCCCATTTTGGGTGGCAGTGAAACTAAGTCTTCCGACATAACTAGGGGTCTATTCCTTGGGTAGAGCTATGAGAAATGGGGGGTAAGTCGAAATCTGTTTGTAGGTCAAACTTAATCTAAACCAAATAGGCGCCATCAAGTCCGGACTTATTCATGATAATGGCATGGCATATTTCTAAGGGCGGACGTGGAGACCCAAAGAAAAAAGATCGCCTTCGATGACAAAAACCTGTCTTAATAAAATAAGACGCTGTTCCTGTAAGAAATTGTAATAGTTAGATAAATAAAAAAGTGGAACACTATTTGTGTCCAACAAATATACATAAAGAAGTAGTAAAAAGATATTTTCAATATAAAGTTGGCATCAAAACTCTACTCATAAGGATGTTAGCTTTATGTGTTTAGGTTTGATCATATTTGATCAAAATAAAAAACTTTAATCTTGAACCAATTGTTTACTAAAAAGAATCTTTTTAAAATAAAATGAATTGCTACAAAAATTTAATTAATAACTGAATTACTTCATGGTTTTCAACTTCAGGTTTATCTAAATTATTTTTAATCAAATATTTTACAGTAGATTGTAAACTTGTTATACAAAAAAAAGGCTCCGACCTGTGCAGATCTGTTCAGGCAGATGACAAATTAATTACTCCTAAAAATGTTACTACTCAAGTTTTTCTTTTTTAAATTACATGTGCAAGTTTTAGTTTCTAAAAAGCAGATCACAAAAATATTCTTGTTTACATAACTTGTGCTAAAGCTGTTCGAAGCATTTGCTTTCCAGAATACATCTGTCAGCAGTATACTACAGAAAAATATGTGACGTCAGTAACACCTGTTGTTGTTACTAACGATTCATAATGAACCACGCGTGTTGTTTCTCAAAACATCAAATCAGTGAATTTTAATTTCGACACTGGAAAATCCAGCTCAGCAGTAGTTGAAACTTTTATAATAATCATGCTTTTACACATTAGAACAAATTAACGTGTTTCTAGTGTGAAACACATAAAAAGGAGTTAAAGCTATCTACGAACCAAAAACTGCATTTCTCGCCTTGATGAGGTACTTGTTATTTCATACAAAGATCACTGCGTGTAGTGTGAACCAAGTTCATACTAAACAACTTCTACTATGGAGTTGTTCCACGTGTAGAATCAAATACGGCCACGATACATTCGGCAGCCGCTGCAATCCGGATGTTGAATCACGCCGCCTCACCAAAGTAGCATCCTTACGTTGTATAACAAAGTGGTCTTCATAAAATTGGTTTCTTAAATTTTCTATACTAAAAGTTGCATCGTAAGTTGTAGCAAAGTCGTCTTCTTAATAAACTGCTTTCTAAATTTTGTATTTTCAGAGTTGCATTGTCAATTGTAGCATTATGTCTTGTCGCGCTAAATAAATTATCTCAAATTAAACAAGTTAATAACCTTTATACGTTACCAACCGCTATTCGAAGATGTGTGCTAACTCATCAAAGTTGATACGCAAATTGCCGGCCTGCAATTTTTGATACATCTTATTGCTTCTTCCACGTATGGCCGACTGATTATAAAACTAGCTCGGGCGACCGAGGCGTCCGAGGAGGGGACAGTCAAACAGAAACGCGCCTGCAAATAGCTGTAGAAGACACAGATATTTAACCACAACGAGAATACCAAAGGACGATGCTGCTTTAACGTATTACTTTAGTTGTTGAATGTAATTTACTATTGTTTTAATAAAAGTGTTTTATTATTCTCGCAATTTTATGAAGGGATTTATTAATCAAAAATCAAATTGTTACAATCTAATTTCTTAAAGAAATTTTTAAGATTATCTTTTTGATTAAACTATTATTTCTTTTAACTAAGGATTAAACATTTAATCTTACTAACATCTTGAGCTATTAATTTTTTTGGGTAAGGTTACATCCGCCCGAAGTATCTAACTGTAAATAATTAAAAATTATAATTATTATTTGGAGGAAAATCATTAAGTAAAGTTAATTTTTGAATATCCGAAGTTTTCATGAAAACTAATCTGTTCTATTGCCTCACACGCGTATATTTGAATAATTTAAGTAAAGTACGAAATTTCACAAGGCGTTCGCGTAAGGTAGAGACTCCTACTAGATACTTCCAAGTCTAAGCTTCAAAAGTGAGCTTAGCGATAATCTTAAGATATCTAATGTTTTGTCTTATACGAGCATCTTGTTTATGTAAATTATTTCCTTTTATTACAGGTGCAATTTGTAGTAATTGGTGTTCTAGTGTTTGGATTAATCTTTAAATTACTAATCTTAAGTTTGCATTCCTGCGCATATTAGGGGTTCATAGAAGTTTGCAGTAGCCAACTACCTTTGACAAATTAGTATTAGTTCTCGAACTTTTTTTGTATACTTGTTGTATTCCGTTTGATAGTGATCTCGCCAACCGTCATTCGTTCGCTCACTTCAGTTTATTAATCCTCAAGTCAAGGTGGCGCTCATTTTCTCTCTGATTATTCATACCCACCCTGGTCTCATCGTCCCACAGGGGTGAGCCACAACTATCTCATCTTCTTGGTGTTTTCCATTTACTTCTTACCCTGGGCTACTCGTTTCATTGGAATTCCTCGACGATGTTTAGGTATACGGCACAAAAACTAATTAGGGTTTGAATAGTAGGATTATTATAATTAGGAAAACGCGTTACTTATTCATACTTATCGGTTTACTCACTTTTAAAACTGCTGCATAGTGTGCTATAAGTACATAAAGCTAGAACATCATTTATGCGTTCCAGAAAATGCTCTGTAAACAAATAGTTGCGGGGCGAGTATAATACATTGATGCGTATTGTTTAATAGAAGGTATTTTTCGCTATTCTAATAACTTCATTTGTTTTATATGACCACATTGATAATAATAATAAGTATATCCAAACGGTTTTTAGATAAAAAATACAACTTAAAAATTTTTACCTGGAATATAAGCTCTAAATGACCCATTAGATGAAGCCTCAATTGTAACATCGGGAACTACAAATTTTTCTAAATTCTCACAAAATATCGAACCACAAAAAAATAACAGTAAATTCACAATTATTTTGAACATATTCATACTTCATCCAAGACTGTGTAATCACTTACTACCAAGAAGTTTGATAACTCATGATTACTGTCGTGACCTGAGATGTGCTTATATCATTAACCTTGCGTAAGCGATTTCTTCAGAAATGTTAATATTTGTTTTAATAAGTAAACTATTCGAATATCAAGGCAATGCTAAAGATTTTGTTTAATAAACTTTAGTATTTGAAGTACAAAGTACAATGTACTTTGATACGGGTAAAAATTAAAAATGACTTTACGTAGCAAATTTCGATTAGTCCTGAAATAGCGGGGAAACCGTATTAATTTTTGGACTACAGTGGTGCTGGAGTGGGTTCCTATGGAACAAATAACAAGCCTAATAAAAATAAACTTGTAAAACGAGCTAAATACAAAACTAATTTACAAGTACCACTTACCTTGAAAGGCTTTCCTGATGTCAAAAGCGAAGGGCGCCAAATCGTCCCGTCGCAGTAATTTCTTCGATATTATCGCTACCTGGAAAATGGTTGTTACAGATAGGCCTCATTGCTTTCGGTTTTCTAAAATTAACCACTTTATGTTTAACGTTTTTCTGCAATACCGTAAAGACGCCCATTTAAGTTTTTCAATTTGAAGCAATTTTTAAAATAACGGACCTCTCCAAGTACGACTTCAGAACTGGAGTGGATGGATATCCATTCACAATTATGCATCTTTACGGATATTATAAATACCTCCAAATAAAAATCCACCTAGGCTTAAACGCCATTACAGTAGATTCCGGCAGTAAACATACACGTACATTAACCTTAAAAAACAAACCTAATATAACATCCACTGGCCAGGTATTACTAAAAAGATCTTTAAGGAAACACTACTCCATTGAAAAACACTTTGACTAACAATACATCCCACAAATAAACCTACCGCTTAAAATTAGTCGCGCATCCTTCTTAACGTTTCTAAAGTTTCAAACTCCTTTTCCAATAATATTATGTTAAATTTAAACAAAACTTGTTCTGTCACTATGTCATAGTCTAACAGAATAATTATTTAACGAAATATTAATTTCCTTTCAAATAACTATGACTTATATTTACAAATCCACATGTACGTATTTATAAAGTGTAGACAAAAGAAAATGCTCAAAGAGTACTCAAAATTAAATGCCACTTCATTGTTGTTGAATTACCTACGTCCAAGAACGCCAATGATTTGCCTGTTTTATTAATCGACACGCAGGTCACTTTTTCCCAGCTATTTAAATTTTAACGTACTATAACATATTCGCACACTTCTTTAATAATCATGCTCTCAATCATATAAATAGAAACATGTTAAAAAATGTTTCTTAATCCTCAAGTTGTTAAATTTATAGGAAATTTAACTATATAAAAATTTATCATCTGATTTCACGTTAAGCGTATTAGCTACCTCAAAGTCGCTTCCAGGGCGCAACACAAATTAAAGGCACTCATTCTTCTAAACTTTAAAACTTTCACCTAATATATTCAATACAAATATATCAAATATTCATAAACCAAAGTCACCTTCGATTTGAATCTTAAATGTCAAACTTGAAATTCTTATTATTTTGACAACGATCCTAGGTCATGGATCGAAACGTAAATAAAACAATTTTAACAACTATGAGTGATTTAATTCCCAAAGAAGATTAAGAATAATACAAAACAAACCACAACAAACTCAGGGAGTATTTAAAAAATGCAAACTTTAAAAACTACAAAGTCAAAATTTGAAAATTGTAATTTTTTTAGCAGATCGTATAAAAAATAATTTAGAATACTCCAGTACTATCAGTTTAACCATTCTTCTATTTTCGAGGCAATATGCATTGCTATTCAAGACCTTTCAGAACTGAAAATTTGCGGAATTTAAATTATATAATTTAAATTATAAATATACATGCTATTTCAAAAAAAAGATTGTCTATTTTCTAGGGAAAATAAAATACTGTATTTTAGATACGGGCACTGAAAATTTTTATAAACTCAATTTAAGCCACCGAATTTAATAAATGCATTTTTATATTTATTGTTCATGTCAGGATGTTTTATAGGTCTGTTTTGCAAGTTAGTTTAAAACATACCGAACCATCAATTATCAGAACTATTACATATGATACTTTGTATAATTCTTCTTAATATGGTTTATTTGCTTCTGTAGATATTGAGCTAGAAAACACGAACTACCAATATATTTTGCAATTTATTGCTTAATGTAGTTTCAACATCTGTACCCCTGATACGTTATTTAAGCAAACGATAGCTAATACAAAAGAGTTTATTAACTTTAATTAGTTAAATGAACTTTTTATACAAAAATACCCCAAAAAAATGTTAAGAAACTTTGGTAGTTTACATTAATAACGTGGCCATTTCATTATAATATTAAATTCGGACACAGAAATAAAAACGAAAGCACCTAATGTATATTGAATACAACCAGTAATAAATATTTCAACAAGTAACCGGCCTCGGGAAACTTATTTGTATACATTCACACGAGTCCAAAACAAACCATTAATCATGGAATTAGACCGACACGCCCTACAACACCAATAGACAAAATCTGCAATACACAACTAAAACGTTGCATGTAAACCGCGAGCGTAATTAAAAGTTCATAGAGGTCAAAGAAACCAAAACCATGGTAGATTACCCCAATATACTCATAAATTCACAGTGATAAAAATATGTTACGAACTTAAACAAACAACACCGCTTTCAAAAGTGTGAGAAGGTGATCGTGCTTTTAAACAGAATGATATTGAATTTGACAACAGGACAGCTTTAGACGTACAATCCATGCGATCGAGGTATCGGGTAACGCCCTGGAACACTGTAACTTATAGAAACTCTCGGATCATAAGAGAAGGGAGCTTTTTATATTCAGTTATTTAACACTAAAGTAGCAGAACTGAGCTACGAAACCATTGCTGTGCGGTTAACGTTGTAAAACGGATAGTAAAAGTGTTAGTATTTAAAACCCCGAGATTGTTAAAAAAGCAAGTTCTCAAAACATGAGTGAAATCGCGGAATTTAAAATATTGTTACAGGTGAAAGTAACACTATGTTGGAACGTTTCATTCAACGCTAAGTTGGAGTAATGAATTACCTGCAACTTTTTTCTTGCACTAAAAGGTCGCTTGGAGTTTTGTAGAAGACCAATAAAACTTGTAACTTTTTGAATATGCTTTCCACCAACTAAACATTCCATGCTGTTGTATATTTAATTATGCGATTGGTTATAATAATAAAAATAAGCAAAACTTATTATGAAGAAGATTTTTACGTTGGTATCAGTATCAGTATAATTGATATGTTCAAGTTAATTTGGATGGATGTGTATAATTGATAAATTAAATGTTTTTTAGATGCACACATATTTGGTCAAAATCCTAGTTCTTTTATCTGTTGTTAGTCACTGTGATATTCATGTTTGAAATATAAGCTGGGGGAACAAATCTTGGAGTTTTCTTATTATTTGTGTTTATTTTAAATTAGTAGAAGGTGAAAAGCGTGAACACAAGACTGCATCAACCTTTCTTGCATTAAAAACTGTAGAACGGTCTCTCGGAGCACCCATTATTCCGGCAGACGTAATTCAGGGTTTTTTCAGGTGGGTTGACGCCCTAAAAACTTTATTGGGCAATGAGTTCAAAGACATTTCTAGGTAAGCGTAAGCCTCTCTAGTAAAAATGTTGAGTATCCCTCAAAAAAATTGGCATACAATTCACTCCTCACCATGCAAACTGCCTGGTGCATTAATTACTGCTACGTCACTTGATTTGTAGATTAAAATTAATTCAGGTACTTAACGTCAATTACATATTGTAATTTCTGCATTTTATATATTTTGTAATGGTGACGTAGGTAATTGTCATACTTTTTAGGCATTATTGTCTCTACCGATGTATTGCGTTTTCGCGTATGTTGGGCATGCAGATAGCATTTGCACGGTAGTTTCTTGATATACAGTGTTCCAGATAAGCGAATCCTGCATGGGAAAATCGTAAATTGTAAGATATACAATATTGATTAGATGAGACAAATTAAGCGTTTTATTTTATAAACCAAGTATCAAGTAGATTTGTATCACATATTCCGATATTGGCAACTTTTATACTTAATTAATCAAAATGTTATGGAAAATTTTATAAATAAAAAAAAAATATGATATTATTCAATGTTGTAATTGATATCACAAAAATAATACTGCTGTTAAAGAAATGTTTTAAGTCTGCATTGGTAAAGTGAACAAAAAAAATTACAGTCAGTGCAATGTGAGATATGTTATACCCCATTACATAAACTATAAAATTCAGGATACCCGTTGGCTTTTTAGAAATTGCATAATTGTTACATTTTTTTAAAAAAACATATAAATATATATATATATATATATATATATATATATATATATACCTACAGAACTGTTAAGGCTTTATAAGTATTTTGGTTGTAGTGTAGTATGCCAATCACAATTAATTTAAGTCCTTAAACTATTCCCACCTAGAAACCCTCCATTATCCCTACCTTTAGTGCAACGACATAAAAGGGTTGGTAATGTACGAGTGGACGACAATTCAACTTCGTTCTCGCTTGGCTTTGGTTCGTGATTTAGTTCGGTGCATCGAGCATCAGTAATTAGCAACAATTAGTGAACATTATACATACAGTCCATAATTATCTGATAGCAGTGCATACAATCAACCACTACAACCAGTGAAAGGTAGGTGATATATTCCTTTAAATTATCATTTCCTTTATGTGATTGTAAATGCAAATTAACATTTTGATTAACATTTTTGGTCCTTTGAGCAAATATTTGG
Organism: Platerodrilus igneus; assembly: GCA_036346225.1. Taxonomy (NCBI): domain Eukaryota; kingdom Metazoa; phylum Arthropoda; class Insecta; order Coleoptera; family Lycidae; genus Platerodrilus; species Platerodrilus igneus. Next base: position 6,728,959 of record JARFIW010000869.1, on the reverse strand, counting down.
CTTATTAATTGGTTTATTATTGGCATTTATTATTGGCATTCAATTTAACTACATTGTTAATTGCTCTTCGCTTAAATTAGGTTGACCGCATTTAGAAGAAAAGTGTAGTCATACCCAGTTTCATAGTCAATTGTGTAAAGTAACTTATAGTAGATGCAATCTCGCATTAAATTTGAAATTTTGTACTGATACAGAATCTTATAAAGCCTTAAATGACAAATCTTTGTAAATTTTAGGGATAGTTAACGTAAGAATTTGTAGTCAGAAAAGTGTTTAAGCAATACAGTTATTTTAAACTTGTAATTCAAGTTCGCTAGAGAATTCAGGTATTCGTAAAACCGGGTAGAATAAAACCCTTTGCTCTTTGTCATATTGAAACTTGCAAGCTCCCGTTAGGCACGTTGTAGTAAAATTCTTTAACAGGTAGTTCAACATTACCCTTGGTATATCCTATTATTAGGTGAACAAACCCTTCAATTTTGTAGCTGAAATCAATATAAAATCGATATTAGTAACCTTGTTCGTTAGGATGGCACATATTTCATCGGATAGGTTGATAGTGGATTTAAAGGCCGCACTCGATAGATTATCTGATATATCTGGTGCGATAGATAAATTGGAGCATATTAAAGGCAATTGTATTTCTGTTAATATTATGGCTGAAAGCGCCTTTGAGTATCAAAACGATGTACGATACTGCTATATGGAAAACGTGCATATTGGATGAGGACAACTCTGAATTATTAAATGCAGATTACAATTTCACTAATGAATTGAAATAGATAGGTCTTTGTCTAAACATTAAAATTATTAAAGCTCAAGTTTGATAATATATCCACTGCTGAAAAGCCTTGACTGAAATATTACTAGCATCGGCTCATGTACTAATATTCGTCTCCCTCGGATAGAAATGCCAAAAATTTTCTGGAAAAATAGAATCATTTCAAGAGTTCTATTCGAATTTTCTAATAATTTAGTTCATGAAGATAATCAGATTGCTACCGATCTGAGAATGTTCTATTTTTAATTGATGCGTTGGATTTTAAGTCTAGAGAACTCATTAGACATTTGCAAATTTCGAATAATAATTATATGCTAGCTTATTCAGATTATTTGTGGAAGTTTAATTCACAAACGTTTAATTCGCTAAGTACACGCATTGAATGCTTTAGAATCGTCACCAAAAGCAAATATTTAATGTCACATACAGATTTCAAGAGTCAATTGCATAATAATTGCTTTACGGAAAATATTCAAGCTTACGTCAAACTAAGATTGATTTGCTCGACTTCGTATTGTTTAATTTGTTATCAAAAAGGTAGATACAAATCTTTTGAAAACATTTGAGTTAGAAAATACATCAGACATTCCATCTTATGATCAATTAAAATTATTTCTAGAAAAACATTGCAAGGCATTAGAAATTAGCAATATGGTTGTTTCCGATACACCGTCCAAATTTAATACGTCCTTAAACAAACCATATCATCTAGTGTACCTTCTAAACGTTCCTTTGAATATTCAAAACCCCAAGTTCGAAAGTCATTCGTAACAACTTCATTCAGAAATGCAGTCTTTGCAGTGGTACTCATAACTTATACCAATGAAATGTTTCTGAATAAATCGCCACAAGACCGTTATAACTTTGTTAAAGACAAACACTTATGCATTAATTGTCTTCGCAACTCTCATATGGTTACGCTGCTCTTCCAAACTTGTTTGTAAAAGTGTGCAAGGTCATCATACTTTATTGCACTTTGAAAACCCTACAGTTGCAGAAACCTGCAATCACTCAGGCAACAGATCAACTTCCGAACCCACCTGCAACACTACTACAAGTACGTTGTTATCATCTAGATCGTCCAACACAATGACGTTATTAGGCACCGCAAGAATTTCAATTACAGATGGGTTTGGTAAAGTTCAGACAGTAAGAGCACTTGTAGATAGTGCATCAATGGAAAATTTCATGACTGATAAGTGTTGTCGACGCTTAGGTTTAAGAAAATCGAATATTTCAATGAAGGTTGAAGGCTTAGGTCTATCTGCTTCTCATGCGTATGGACAAGTATCGTGTAAAATTAGTCCTCAAGGTAAAACTGTTCCAGAGTACAGTATTGATTGTTTTGTTTTACCAGACATTTGTGGAACCCTTCCTTCATCAAGGATCTCACCAAATAGTTGGCCTCACATAGTTGGATTAGATTTAGCAGATTCGGACTTCGACAAACCTAGCCATATCGATTTATTGTTAGGTGCAGATTTGTTCGCGCGTGTTTTATTAAACGCAACTCGCATTGGGTCACTAGAAGAACCCGTGGCAATTCACACTACCTTTGGGTGGATATTAACAGGAAGGTTCTTTCTTCTGTTACATCTCGTATATCATTAGCTGCACTTGTAGAAGATGCTAACATTACTCGATTTTGGGAACTGGAAAATATTCCAGATTCTAACAAATTATCTCCTCATGCGGAAATTTGTGAAAGGCATTTTGTGGACACTCACAAGCAGGATGACACCGGTCGTTTTATTGTTTTGTTACCTTTCAATGGTCCTGAACCGCTATTTGCTGGCTCTCGAAATAGCACTAATTTCTTTCACTAGAACGCCGTTTGAAATAAATCCTCAACTGTATAATTCGTACAGAGAATTTATGCAGAATTATATCGATAGTGGTCACATGTCTCGTATTGTATCGGATTCAACTCGATCGTCTACATTATCGCCGGTATATTACATACCACATCGCCGTGTTCAAACCAGACAGTACAACTACAAAACTTCGTGTCGTATTTGATGCTTCAGCCAGCGCTCAAAGTGGAGGGTCTTTAAATGATCATTTACTCGCAGGCCCTCTTCAAAAGATATCATGGAGTTGTTATTACACTTTCGTTTACATTCTGTAGTTTTAACTGCGGACATTAAGCAAATGTATAGACAGATTCTTATTTCTACTAGCCATCGAGACTATCAACGTATAGTTTGGAGATTTAAGTCCTCGTTTATCGATTATCAGCTAAACACTGTTACATACGGCATCACATCATCACCATTTAGCCATGCGTGTAATTCAAGAACTTGCAAAGTCAATCGTTACGTTTTCCTATTGCTTCCAAGATTTTAGCATCGGATACGTGGATGATTTGATTACAGGGTGTGATTCGATAGAGGATGGCAAACGACTCGTGTATGAATTAAACCAAATTTGCCAATCAGGTGGTTTATGTTGCGAAAGTGGAATAGCAACGTGCCAAGTGTCATTGGCCATTTACCTGATTCCGTTCGGTATCAGCAAGCATTTGTTTGAAGAGGTAAACAATACTTCTCAAAAATTTTAGGACTGCAATGGCAACCATTGAGTGATGTGTTGTTACAATCTTAATATCGTTGATCGGCCTTGTACCAAAAGGAATATGGTTTCGGAATAGGATCTTTGACCCTCTGGGGTTATTATCACCATTGGTCTTCTTCGCAAACATTTGATTCAATCTGTATGGATATTAGGAATTGGTTGGGATGAACTCCCCCAACAAATTGTTTTAAAATGGAATCTGTATCTTCAACAATTACCGAGTTATTGAAAATTGAAATTCCTCGACGGATTCTTTGCGATAACCATCAAACTGTACAAATTCATGCATTTTGTGATGCATCGGAAGCTGGATATGCAGCAGCAGTTTATCTCCGCTGTGTCGATGAGAAAGAACATCCAAGTATCATTGGTCTGTGCCAAATCTAAGGTCGCACCAACCAATCGTATATCATTACCTCGATTAGAATTGTGTGGTGGTGTTGTCGAACTTGGTCGAGTATGTGCAAAATACGTATAGAGATAATTTAGTATTGGACGATACATTTGCGTGGTCAGATTCCACAGTAGCATTAGCATGGATTCGATCTTCGTCGTATAATTGGAAGACCTTTATTAGCAATCGTGTCTCGCATATCCAAGAACGAGTGGCTCCATCATCGTGGCATCATATTAAATCACAGGATAATCCTGCTGACTGTGCATCAAGAGGATTATTAGCTGCTGAGCTTGTTAATCATCCTTGTGGTGGACGGCTCCACCATGGTTACTATTACCTAAAGAGAATTGGCCTGCTCATATGGAACCAACTCTTACAGATCACACTCAGATGCACATTGAAAAGAACTTTTCCCTTAATATACACGTTGCAGATCATTTCGTAGACTCGATGGTAAATCAATTTTCAGATTTGCGAAAAATATGCAGGATTCTGGTATATATTTGTCAGTTCATTCGTAACTTGAAAGTTCGTGCAAATTTGGATATTCGAAACTTAGAACAATTATTGGTCTCCCCGAACAGTATGCACTTCATTTATTAATAAAACGGGTTCAAGAACAAGTTTTCAGTCAGGACATTGATATCATTCGAAAGGAAAACTTAGTAATAAACATTCGACCTCTCAGTCCTTTCCTTGACAGTGATGGGTTGTTAAGGGTGGGCGGCCGTAATGCAGACGTATCTTATGATACAAAATTTCCTTTGCTACTTCCTCGGTCACACCGGGTGACAGAGCTCATTATTCGAGATTGCCATACGAAATATTTACACCCTGGACTTAGAACTACTCATTTTTGTTAGTACAAAATTTTGGATTCTGTCTGCAAAAGGGCTATTCAACAGTGCCTAAACTCTTGTATTCGATGTTTTCGTCAAACCTATTTCGCTATGCCCTCCTATGGGCGACTTGCCCTAGACTTACTGCCGGTAAAGCGTTTCTACATACTGGGGTGACTACGGTGGACCCTTTTCTATCACCATGAATCGTATTAGAGGTGCCAAATCATTGAAAGCCTATGTTTGTTTATTTGTTTGTCTTAGTACAAAGCGATACATCTGGAGTTGGCATCAAACCTATCTAAAAGCCTTTATTGCAGCTTTACGGCGGTTTGTAGCACAGGTAAATGCTTGCAAATTCATAGTGACTGTGGAACAAATTTTATCGGAGCATCTCGGGAACTAATCGAATATATGAGCAGTCATCTGAAACGGAAGGTATTCACTTTGTTTAATCCTCCGTCGGCTCCTCACTTTGGGAATGTGGAAGCTGGGATAAAATCTGTAAGTCCCATCTCAAGAAGGTGGTAGGCGAACAAATTCTCGTACGAAGAATTTAACACCATTCTTGCTCAAATTGAAGCCATATTAAACTCAGACCTTTATGTCCAATGAGTAACGATCCCACTGATTTTCATTCTTAAGTCCTGGTCATTTTCTGAACGTAGAACCAGTGTCTGTCATTCCCGACCCTAATGTCTTAGATCTGAAACTATCTTCTTAAATCGTTGGCAACTGGTTCAACGTATTCAGCAATCATTTTGAAGTGGCATTTGGGTACCTGCACACTTCAACAGAAAACCAAATGGTTTCTGCTAATTATTCGTTAATGGTGGGAACGTTGGTGTTGATTAAGATACTCAGTGTCTCCATTACAGTGGAAAATGGGACGTATACATACGTTGCATTATGGAAAGGACAATGTTTGTCGTGGCTACCGTGGCAACATCAGGGACTATTTAAAGGCCCGTGGTAAATGTGCCCTCTCCCATTTCAGAGGCAACTTAGTATTATAGTTAGTATATTAGGGTAAGTTAACTTTTAAATTTACGATTATATATATATATATTTTTTTTTTGCTCGTTTAGACACACTTAGAAAATAAGTTCCTAATACTTATTTTGGTGGGCGGTATGTTAAGGCTTTATAAGTATTTTGGTTGTAGTGTAGTATGCCAATCACAATTAATTTAAGTCCTTAAACTATTCCCACCTAGAAACCCTCCATTATCCCTACCTTTAGTGCAACGACATAAAAGGGTTGGTAATGTACGTGGACGACAATTCAACTTCGTTCTCGCTTGGCTTTGGTTCGTGATTTAGTTCGGTGCATCGAGCATCAGTAATTAGCAACAATTAGTGAACATTATACATACAGTCCATAATTATCTGATAGCAGTGCAAATACAATCAACCACTACAACCAGTGAAAGGTAGGTGATATATTCCTTTAAATTATCATTTCCTTTATGTGATTGTAAATGCAAATTAACATTTTGATTAACAAGAACACTTACTTGTTAAGTAAATTAAACCGAAGCGTGCCTTGTTCAATTATTGGATAACCAGTTTTCTTTTTTTATATTTATTAAATTTATGTAATTTAGTATAAAAGTGAAGGAAATTCTGTCGTTTCCTGATTTCGGTCCTGCCTGTTTTATAAGTTATTAGATACATTATAAGTTTAGAATAATTTTAATATGTATAAATACGTTAAGCTACCCTCGAAAATTTCTATTGCCTTCGAAGAATGAAAGTGAAAGCGCGTAGTTGCAAAGTTGGAGTTCTTTATTTTGGTTGTTCCAAGACATCAGGCGATTTGAAAAAACCAATTCCAGGAATAATGAAGATGTGTTGGGACAGATGGGGGCGTAATTTACATGGACTAAACTAAAACACTTCAGTACCGAGAATTAACGAATGCGGTTGCGTTTTTCGGAGTGCCGTTTTCATATGTCTTCGATGTGGTGTTCGTTATCTCTCCAACCTTTTCTATGTTTTTCCCTTATGACACTGCTGGACATTAGAAGTTGCAACACAATTAGCAAACCGTCAAAATCCTAAGAGTATTTCGTCGTGTTAGACCCTGAACTGCAAGTAATAATCTTGTACAGTTCTTATATTGAAATTTGAGTAATTAACTTGAAATAGTCAATTAAGTACATGTAGCAGTAAAATATCAATACAGGCGCGCACAGAAATTTGCAATTTTTATTTCTTATCATCCAACTTGCAGCCCTTCTTCTCTCTTGGTCTCAAAAATTATTATGGCATCTAACTCATTTTAATTTCCTTCTTTTAATGCTTTTCCCTATGCCTATCTACCTTTTATTTTCTATTACTCACCATATGGTTTGAGTACCAGGCAACCCACGATACTGGGCTATATTGGACGTAGATTGTCACTGTCCTTGTTTTTGCGGTGACAGTGTTCTCGTTGTCAATTTGTTTGCCAATGGCAGATCTTATCGACTCCATACTTTTGAGCACAAGTGATTATGTACCCACGGTAAGCCAGTCCCTTGTGCATTCAACGGAATAGACATTGCTTCTCGAACCTCCATTTTGGGCACAAGAAAATCATTTTTTAACGATTCTACGGAACTCTCTAAATTTAGTTTTAAGTATATCGATGTCTTCATCTGAGAATTTTACTTTTATGTCGGGGTTACCTTTGAAGATTATTTTAACCTTTATCTCAGGATTATCCTTGGGGAATCTCTTTAGTTTCTACAAACCTCCTTCGCTAGTAATATTATGCTTAAATGTAAACAAAAATATTTTCGTCCCTATTTCATAGATCAACATAATAATTATGTAACGGAATATTAATTTTCCACTACAGAGTCATGAGCCTTTTCGCTTTAAATCCACAGGTACATAATTATACATAATAAACAATCAAAAAGCTCATATAGTGCACAGTTTTAATTTTCCAGATTATTTTTACAACTAAAAATGCAGGATGTTCAAGGACGTCAATAATTTACCTGGTTTTTACTTCCTCGGCGCGATAAGTCACCTCATTCCATCTGTTTAAACTAAAACTTCCGTTGACGAGTAAAACCAATTTATCAGCTGTTCATGGTTTAATAACCCCAACCGACACGAATATAAACTACATGATTCACTGGTTAATCTTTCTGACCTCTGTATACAGCAAAGCTCAAAATAATTTGATATCGGTTCCCGAGTGCCTACGGCCTACACGTCCACTGTCACTAAGACATCACTTTGTTCTTAACTTACTAATTTTGAACTTAATAGTTATATCTCGTTTTCCTTTTCTTTTAAAAATTTCGTTCTCATCCTTTTTATAGTCGGGTTCAATGTCATCAGTTCGAGTAAACGCATTAATTTTATAATGTTTTATAATTCTGCGGTATTGCACCGTCCCATTTTCCAGTGAAATATAAAAGGTAGGTGTACTGCAGTGTACTGCACTCTGGCGGAACTAGCTTCGGCCTTAAAGGGCTGCGAAGTTTACAAAAAACTGATCTCAGGTGGAGGGGGTTAATTACAGGTAAAACTCTTAAGGCTTTTGATATGATTACTTTTCTTTCTTTTGACGCCTTTCAGTAAAAGAATTAGAAATTAAACGCAAGTGGATGAAAGAGAAGTACTAAACTTGTATATTGAAATTTTGGTCATCAACATATAAACAATAATTTCTTTAAAATGTGGGCGATCAATAATCAGGAAAACACAAAGTCTTAATATAATGATTTTATAAACATTTACACAAAGCTTTTGTAAAGACAAGAAAATGAATTATATTTAAATTTAAGCTATTTGCTTGAAAACCTTTTAACCTTAGAAAATTTCATGAAATTTTGTATGTTCACAGAGTTAGGTAATAAACAGTAAAAAGTATTTATAAGCACATTTTAACTAAATGCAAGATACGCAAAAGATATCACTGTTGTAAATACTCACTTAGAAAATTTAGAAATGTGTAAAAGTCAGGTTAGGATGTTACCATAGTTGACACTAAAAAAATCACAAAAAAGCTCATACTTAAAGTAAGTAATTCTTACAGATAGTTACTTTTGTTTTAGTATTTGTTTGAGTTCCATCTGGCGTTCAAAACAAAAACATCTGGCCGCTGTTAAACGAGACGTACACAAAGTGAAGTTTTTAATTTTCTAAATAGATAAACATCTGTTCAACTAAATATTTGGAGTTAAAAGCTATTTGATTCTATCAAAAAAATATTCCGGTTCCAGATATTTTTACGTTGTGGAGGTGAAACTGTTGCACATCTTAGTTTTTTGTTATATCAAATGTTGCTAAGATAAATTCAAAACATAGATCGCAGGCAGCAACTTGTATAGAAATAATTGTAGATATTTTCGGATTCAATATTTAGAGAATCTATTGCGCTGTTTCTTAATGTTTTTTATTTTAGTTTTGCTTTTTCGTTCTTGTTGTTACATTTTCCTTTCACTTTCCTTTGGTTGGTTATCTAACTGTTAATCCGCATACTGACTTAATTTAATTTTTCGATCCATTTCCTGTGGTATGTGTTTTTTCGACCTTTCTTTTTTTCTTCGGAAACTACGATTTAATAGACTTTACGGCCTAGTTAGATATTCTTCAGTTGTTTGTTTGATACGATTTTTTGTTACCATAGCTTGAAGTACCTCAATTTTTCTAGCCAGCGTTTTTCACGTTTCCTGGCATATTTTAAGATTTAAGAATTGTGGTCTCATTGTTTCTCGCTTCTTTTCTTACTTTTTGGTTTGTTTTTACGATAAACTAAGTCTTTTTTAAAGTTTAAAAATTTCACTAGTACTAGAGATATTTGTACTCCGACGATTTTCACACCGTTCGGTAATTCCATCTTTGTCCTTGTTAGTTGCTACCATATCTTTTTCCTTTTTCTGTAATCCTCTACCTTTTTTGCTTGGTCCAGTATATTGGGTCTTTGAGCCGGATGAAATTTTGTGTCCTTTTTCTCTTTCGTTTTCTGAAACGAATTTCCTTGTGATGTCCTGTTACTGTACTGCTTAGTCCGTTGCTTCTGTGTTGTACCCCAACTCTTTTATTTTGCTAGGGAGGGGGATGTTATCTGCAGTTCCTGCATTTAAATATTTCCGCTCTTACTTCAATAAATTGCACATTCCTTACTCTATTCACAGGTATTTGAATATTTATTAACGATTTCGACTGCTTTTTCAATTTAAACAGTTGTTTATTACTTCAGATGACTTTAAAATACTTTAATTTATCTTATTTTGTTATGTCATTAAATGTGGGTTTTTTGTTATCAAAAACGTTCGCTTTCCTAAATATTACAATCGGCTTATGTGTGTGTTTTACCAAGATTATTTTCAATTACGAATTCAGATTTATTAAAAAATCTGGTTCGTTTAGCTCTACACCTTATTCAATATAAATTATTAATTGGTTTATGGTACGTTTCTATACTTTCAATGCGGGAAGTTAGGCAAACCATCTTGGCGTCCTTCGTAATTTCCACAATGTTGGCTATATATATTTCTTATTTCGCATTTAAAAACTGGTTTTCCATTGTTGGTCGTAGTTTCGCTCGTTAAAAATGATATAATAAGCTTTAGATGTACGAGATTACCGAGGATATTTCTGCAAACGTACTTAATTCAATTAATTTTCTGGTTATTTTATCGGCAGATGGATATTTCGAGGAAAATACCGTATATGTTATTTATTATCTACACATGGATGTTTTCGAGGGAAGTTACCATGTGGATGAATATTATTATTGTCTAGGTTTTTCTTGCTTGAACGGAATAAAATTGCAATCCGTTACAAAAATGAGTGTTAAATGGGAGTCAATTTTTTGTCTTCGTACCTCAAAAATTGTACAACACTTGAACCATCCTCAAAGGAATTCAGCAAAATAAACATAGCCGTTTTTCCCAAATAGTCGCCCAGGTTCTATCATATGTTTCGAAATTATGATCGACGATATATACAAGGACGGCTGTTCTTCCATAAAGTTGAATGCAACCAATAGTGAACTTAACAGTTTTATTGAATGAATGCGTTTGCGGAAACCAAATTGATATAAGAAATCAGTTAAAAAACTACAATGTACCTACAACAGTTATTAAACGAAGAAACATCACCCTCTATCACTTTAACAAGCAAAACTACAACACTATATTGTGTAACAATCTTTCGTTTCTCGATGTAGGTCTTTTTGTCACTGAAAGGTTTGCGACTAATCCTATCCAGTTCATTATTTCAATTGATTCATGCGTAGCCTTTCCGCCTATATGCTTAAAGATTAACAATACCATGTTGTTTTTCTTCTTCTATGCCAAGTTCAATAATTATAGATCGAAAAATGACTAAGCATATTTTCAGAGGCAGTGGATAAATAGTAGGTAAAAAGAAGGCCCAAATGGAGATCGACTTCACTAAACAGCAAGAATAAAAAAGTCAATGCAGATTAAGAAGAGGGATTATCCAAGTGACCAATCATAGTGTGGAAAGCGGTATCAAACTAACTAAAAATCTAGCCATTTGCTTCATACGTGTCCAAAATCGCAACATTGGCACAAGTGTAGAAAAATATTTAATTTTGAGTAGTAAGGACATCTTGGCGCCACGCTAATGGTTTTAAGTACCTATTGAGAATGAATCTACAATCATAACATAGTCTTCTCTTATATTGTAACAATGGTGTCGTTAAACAAACAAGGGATTGGTTGAAAGATACAAGGATATATTTAAAAATCGATACAAAGTAAACAAAATAGGTAACTCAAGTAATTTCTTTAAGCCTCTGAAAGCTATGTTAGATACGTAAACCGTACGATCCGACGGTTGTACCAATTCAGTTAGAATGACAAAGTAATATAAATATAATTAATATCTATATAAATTAAAATATACAAGCGTTTGTGTTCGTATAGTAATGAATTAAGAACGAATCAACATACATCTTTGGATTAGTTATAAATATAGTGCGATCGTCGTATTAAGAAAGATCTCAGTGCAGTAAACATGATTAGTAGTATATTTAAAATTCTCTTTAAATAATTGTGTATAATCAGGCTTAAATTGGATGGAATAAAGAACTGCAAATTTAAGTTCGTTACAATATGCTCCATAAGCATTATTATCAAATAATAAATGTATAACCTTCAAAAGTAATCTAACGTTTCAGTTGTCATTTTGACACTTGAGACAGCATAATGTAAATACCTCATTATTCAAAAACTATACAAATCTCTATTTTTTATGTTTTTAATTCATGTTAATTGCTAATATAGAATGTATTGGTGCTCTGTGTTCAGCTTTATCATTAGCGTCAGTCGGGCAACTAGTAATGTCGGGTGTATTGGCGACTAACATCCCAGAAATTTTACAATTAACCGGTACACACCTCTCTACCAGTTGTGGACTTGTTGCAGGATTTGTTGCATTACCCACTGCACTTCGAATAAAAACTGCTCGCATGTATCTTAGCCTGTTTCAAAATAATTTTAGGTTATTTTAATTTTCTATTTTAGATCTGAAAATATGGACAAGGTGTATGGGTACACGCTGTGTTACCAAAGCGTAGCGCTAACTGTTTGTGGAATTATACATTTTCTGGCAATAGTGTTTACAGTTCTTGCTTTTATCTCAAGTTCATATCTGCACGATGAATTTTTTAATCAAATGAAGAGTTATAGCACAAATTTATATTGTAAATCAAATGTAGATAACATACAATTTGTTCTACAATGCTGTGGTTCTCGAACTTTTACAGACTGGTACGAAATCAATTGGGAGGCTCATCATTTACATACGAAAGATAAACCCAGGTACTTTAACATTGTTATTCTTTTTTAACTCGATGTTTCATATTATTTAGAAATCATACAACGCACACCCGCTACCAAATAACTGATTCAAATTCCCAAAGACCAAGACAAACCGATTCAGTGCCGTATTCATGTTGCATGCGAGACATCCAGTTATCCTGTAGTCATCATAGGTTGCTACGAATAGGTTCCCAGACAATCAACGCATGCGGATGTTCCAAAAGACTTATTGCTGCTACTCGGACATTGTTATGGCTCCAGTTGATCACATACGCACTTTGTTTCTTCTTAGAGGTAGGTTTGGTTCCTATTCCTTTTTAATCAACACTATCCAAGGTTCCTATACAAACCTTCTCAATGTACAACGAACGATGTGGATCGATTCTAATCTTTAAAAGACAACATTTTTGTTGCACTTACGTGTTTACACACAAAATCCATCTTATTACTATCGTCTTTCCCCATCTAAACTCCGACTGTGCCAACAAATAGGGAATAATATTGTAGCGGGCTACTGCAACCGCGTTTCTCTAATTTAAAACAAGTAATAGCAAGAGTCTTTATTACTCACTGTTCACAAGTCTAATTAACAGTATATGCCTTATTTATAGATGTTTCCAGTCCAATTAACAATGAAGCACTATCACACTAATGAATTTACAAGCACTAATACAGTATTGCCCGAAATAAACAGTACTGAAACTAAGTTGGCGGTGTTTTTATGCGTGCGCTGCCACACTCAAGTTAGCTAGTATAGACCTGTCAAGTAAACCACAAACAAGTAATTAGTAGGGCCTAATTGTTAAAAATGGTGTTAAGTACAGAGGAGAAAGTGTTTCTGGTAGAGCATTATTTTTGTTCATACGGAATCGGCCGACATAATGGTGCAAGTTTGCTATACGTGTCTGATCAATTCACACAAAGGTTTAATAAACGTTCTCCAAGTAATGCTGTAATTTTGAAGGTTATTGAAAAGTTTAGAAATACAGGTAGTGTATTGTGCCAACGAAAAGGAAACTCGGGGCGTCCCAGGACAGTTAACAACAACAATAACCATGAACGTGTTTTTGAGCAAATCTTAGAAAATCGGAAAGTCAGCCAGGCAAGGACAGCGTTACAACTTGATTTAAAAAGAACTTCCTTTCAAACAATCCTGAAGGAGCTGGGTACATTTTCGTATTTGATTCAGGTACATCAACAACTACATCCTCGGGATTATCGCAGTAGAGTGGAATATTGCGCCAGAATTCTCGCGTTACAGTATGAAAATCCTGAATTTTTGAAAAATGTTTGGTTTTCAGACGAAGCACATTTTCACTTGTCAGGCTATGTGAATCGTCGCACAAATCGATTTCTGGGCTTTGCCAGACCCGATGATGTTCAAGAGGTTCCTTTACATAGTGAAAAAGTGAGTGTCTGGTGTGCTGTTTCCGGACACGGAATCATTGGTCCGTACTTTATCGAAGAGAATGGTAGGCAAGTCACACTTAATCAACAGAGGTACAGACAAATTTTAACACGATTTATCCCTGATCTACGTCAATTCTGTCGTGCACGTAACTTGGCATTTCGAAACCAATTTTTTCAGCAGGACGGGGCAACTTGCCATACTTTTGCCGCAATTCGTCAATTTCTTCAAGAACATTTTCCAAGCAAATTCATATCACGATTTACTGACTTCCCTTATCCTTCACATTTTCCAGACCTCACACCTCCAGACGCATACATTTGGGGCATGGCTAAAAATGCCGTTTTCAAACGGGCACCACAAACCATCGATGAATTAAAGGATGCCGTTAGAGTCTTCTTCGCAGCCCTGAGACAACCCTTATTCAATAACATGACCAGAAACTTAGAACATCGTTATGAAGTCTGTCTCGAACGAGGAGGTGCACATTTAGAACATATAATAAAGTGTCAATAATATGTATTTTTAAATATACAAAACAATTACAATTTCAGTACTGTTTATTTCGGGCAATACTGTATCTTCTTAAACTAAATTCTTTACCATAGGTCCATTAATAACACTAACACAACTATTATTTATTACATTTCTATATATTTATGTATACTACAAGCTGCATGTACCTCATATAACATTTAAGTATACTCTTGGATTCCCTAAAGCTCAACTACTTTTACTGTTCACGATATAATTTATGTTCGACATTCTGATATAGACTAAGCTTTTGCATTTATTAGCGGTCTTATATATACTCTGAATTAAAGGAATGACTCATTCTCCAGTAATTGCTAGAAGAATTCTAGAACCCTGGAGAATATGCAGAGCTTACGGCGCTTGTGTGTTTGACGGGTTGCTTAATAGTAGTTCGCAACACTACCCCCCTTTTAAAACCGTTACGTTTCGTAACTGTAAATACATTTTGACGCCAATTCGACGACTGATGACGGTATCGGCAGCTATCTCCTCTGGTGCATCCACCGCGTCGTTGGAAATAACAGTCAACACTCATTTCTTGGTCTTGGTAGGCAACCGGTTGATAACAACAAACAAGGACCTTGACGTTGGTTCCCTGGAAAACTACTTCTAGCATATTTCGGACTATCCCTTAATCTAAGCGATCCAGTTCACAGCCCAGCTTGGGCACCGCTAATCTTGTTACTCTATTTCCATCATCTGCGCCTTAAGATTTGGCAAAGCCTCCCATAGATGTCCATAATTAGGTCTCTGCCATGAAGAATTTTTGGTGACCAGATAGTAAACACAACGATTTTTATCCTGAAGAACCAAAGCTTTTCCTACAGTTGGCTGCTGTTGTACTAATTCATCCACACGTCCAAATTTTTTCTTAAAAACAACAGCTATTCCCCTTGACATTGCCAAATCTTGAGCTACGCAATGTTCAAGGGAATACTCTTCTGGTGCTCTAAACAGATCTTGCTGTTTTTCAACAACAACGCCAAATCTCGCCTTAGCGGAACCACCATACGCCGTCATAAAGCTCTCAAAATCTACATTTGGCTCATGATTAATAACTTGTCGAACACCATTCTCATTATTTGAGTCTTCGTGGTTGTTGCCAGCGTCGGATGTTAAACGGTCAAAGTGTACCACTTTCGGTTTACCACGGGGAGATCTTCTGATCCGGTACTCTACATCATTAATCATATTCATCACTTCGTACGGGCCTTCCCATTGTCTTTGTAATTTTGGCGACAACCCACGTTTTTTTTGTGGATTATACAACCACACTAAATCTCCAGGTTGATAACCACCTTCTTGTGCTCTCGTGTCATATTGTGATTTTATTCGATCGCTTGCTGCCTGGATATTCTTTCCGACGTTTTCGTGAATGCTATTTGATCTTTCAAAAAGCTTACTAACATAATCTTCACCTGTGATCTTCTCCAGGTTTAAATCCAAATTGAAGATCACATGGTAGCCGCAATTCACTTCCTAGCATTACACAAGCGAGCGAGTATCCTGTGCTGTCATGTACCGAAGATCGGTACGCCAGCAGGAACAAATGTAAATATTGCTTTCAGTCTCGTTGATGTTCAGAGACAACTTTGGCCAGGTACTTTCCTAACGTCCTGTTCATTCTTTCAACCATTTCATCCGATTGGGAATGAAGTGGCGTGGTTCTAGTCTTCCTGATTGCAAGATACTTGCAGACGTTTTGAAACAACGCTGATTCGAAGTTCCGACCTTGATCGGAGTGTAATTCCAACGAAACTCCAAAGCGACAAAACAACTCCCTCACTAGTACATCTGCAACCGTCTCGGCTTCTTGGTTAGGTATAGCATATGCTTCCGGCCATTTGGTAAAATAATCCATTGTAACCAAAATGTATTTATTTCCTTTCTCTGATTCAGGAAACGGACCAGCTATATCAATGGCTACCCTCTCAAAAGGATTCCTCACGTTATACTGTCTTATTGGGGCTTTCCGTTTTGTGACCGGGCCATTTGCAGAGGCACACAACTCACATTTCCGGCACCACTCCTTCACATCTTCTTTGAAGTTCACCCAATAGAATTTTTCACACACTTTTTCGAGAGTTCTTTTCACGCCAAAGTGCCCTCCGCAAATACCATCGTGCAAGTGCTGCAACGCTTCCGGCACACTGCTTTTCGGCACTATCGCTCGAAATCTCTCAGTACCGTCTTCACATTTTAGGCGTCGTTTCAAGATTCTATTTTCAATCACCAAGGAGTCCCACTGTGCCCAGTATGCCTTCAGGCTCCTACTTGAAATACTAATTTCTTCCCAAGCTGGTCGTTGTCCTCTACTTTTCCACTCAATAATACGTCCCAATTCGGCGTCATTCTCCTGGTTTTCTCGTATTTTTTCGGGTTGCCAGGTATCATCGGTTACCGTCATTCTATGGATGACACTTGTTTTCTCTTCCATCTTGGAGCAATGCTTGCGGTCTACCGGACAGGGTCTCCTTGACAAAGCGAGCGTCTGTATTCCGATGGCTAGTCCCTACACGATGTTCTGTGCCAAAGTCATATTGCTGCTGCTCAACCGGTTGTTTTTTGGTTGAGTACAATAACCAATCTCACCGCAGCTCCAGCATCGCAGACCCCATCTCTGCGGTCGTTGCCTTTCCAGCCTTTCCGCCTTTCGCTTTTCAAACACACGGTTGATTATTTCATCTATGCTGTTCTGCGATTAACCAGGTTCCTCTAAGTCAGACCAAACTTTTTGACTCATCCTGTGTGATGTCTGCTTAGCTACTTCAAATTCAAGCGCATGAGCCAATGCGTCATCTAACATTTTTGGCCGTGCTAATCTTAACGCTTGCTGTATTTTGCTGTCTTTAATGCCATCCACAAATGTTAGAACAGCCAGTTGTTCGAGGAAACTATCTGGTGCCGTTGGATATGCCAATCTAACTAATCTGGCAATGTCAGCTTCAAATTCTTGCAGGCTTTCACTTGTCTTTTGCGAGTGGTTCTTAACTTGTGCGTGGTAAACCTGTTGAAGGTGAGCATCTCCATATCTCATATCAAGCTTCGATGTTAAGAGGCCGTAATCATTCTGCTGGTGATTGGGAATCGTTTGTAAGATGTTAAGAGATTCCCCCCGTAGGACCACTATTAAGCAGATAACCTTCTCTTTGTTGCACCAACCGTTGGCTATTGCAACAGCTTAAAATTGTTTCAAATATGCGGGCCAAGGTGTTTTACCATCAAATGTGGGTGGTTTCACTTTAAATTTTGACGGTAATGACTCGCTTCCTTCCATGCTTCTTATTTCTGGAATGTTGTGATTCACAGCTTGGTTTGGTAATTCAAGTGGCCGGGTTGTTAGTGAAATTACTTGTTCTTGCAGCCTCATCACATCTTCTTCCATTTTTACCAATTTACTGTCCAACTTTTGCTCAACTGTTTTTACCTATTCAGTGAAATCTGCATTCAATGCAAATGAGCTTTTCATTAATCTTTGTTCTAACGTGGCTGTCTTTGCATTCAACTTTTCCTTTAATTTCGCAGCATTTTCACTTAACTTTTCTCCTATTTTCCCAGCACTTTCACTAAGTGTCACTTCCATTTTAGCCGACCTCTTCTCCATACCAGACTTAAAATCTTTAAGGAATTTGAATTAAAGTTTTTGCGTCCATCTTACTTTGACTTCTTGTAACAGGCATATACAAACTACTTGAATGTCTTTAAACTTGTGTGTTCTCCTTTTAAATTAATCACTATATACCCCACACCTGGCACCAGTGAACCGGGCTACTGCTACCGCGTTTCTCTAATTTAAAACAAGTAATAACAAGAGTCTTTATTACTCACTGTTCACAAGTCTAATTAACAGTATATGCTTTATTTATAGATGTTTTCAGTCCAATTAACAATGAAGCACTATCACACTAATGATTTTACAAGCACTAACATCTTTTTAAACTAACTTCTTTACCATAGGTCCATAATACTAACACAACTATTATTTATTACACTTCAATCTATTTATGTATACTACAAGCTGCATGTACATTAGACACATCATATAACATTTATGTATATTCTTGGACTTCCAAAAGCTTAACTACTTTTACTGTACACGATATAATTTATGTTCGACATTCTGATACAGACTAAGCTCTTGCATTTATTAGCGGTCTTATATATACTCTGAATTAAAAAGGATGACTCATCCTCCAGTAATTGCTAGAAGAATTCTCGAACCTTGGAGAATATGCAGAGCCTACGGCGCTTGTATGTTTGACGGGTTGCCTAATAGTAGCTTGCAACAATATAATCGATTTTTGTGTTCGGGTGCTCGATTATACACTACATTTATATCTACTTTAGTTAAGGAACGTGGTTTTAGGATGCAAGAAGCAATAATATATAACTATGCGGGTCAAAAGCTTTTGTATGACAGAAAATGTGTTTGTCCTTTTAAAATAACATTTGTTGGAAGATGGGAAATCTCTGAAATGCGTCTATGTATTCGATTGCGGGATTACAGTTTAAATTGTCGGGAATATTGGTGTCACCATGCTGGAATGGGGTTTTGGCATACCAATTGGCATGTCGAAGTGGAACCTTTATTACGCATTTGCCGGGGGCACGCGCTGGGTCATGCCGGGGTAGACGTTGGAGCTGGAATAGGCTTCACTCTTGGCGTAAAAGTCAAAGCATGTGTGTAAACCGATTATTGGGTAGAAGGTTTTAAAAGTATTAACGAGAATTAGATATATCCAATATATGTTTCATGTAGGGTGAGTTTTGACTTTAAAACAGAATTCTACATATTTTACAGTTTGAAAATCAAGACTTGCTGTACATATCCAACTATTGGTTAGAAAAAGAAATAGAAGAAGAAAAAGATGTAGCTTTAAATTTTAAAATAAGATTAAGTTGGATAAGTTGAAAATTACTCCAAGTAAACATCCCACAGTGTGTTGTAATGTTTTGACTCAATGGAGTAGAGAATGGAAATTGAGATGCATATTATTTGTTACAGAGTTGTTTCCTAAAAAATTAATTTTATTAGTACTACCATACATAATGATGACCAAATGCGTCCTAAATTGCCCAATACGACCCCAAAACTTGGACCTACACTACAATCATTAAGCATGTACCTGCGCGTACGCCAAATTTCTTATACACACTTATATAGTTGACAACCATGGTAAACCTATTCTGGTTTGGGTCAATTCTACCGTATTCTGGTGACGAACAATTTTGCCTTGTTCTGATGAGGGGGCGATTTCATCCTAATCCGGTGAGAGGTAATTTCACTCTATGAGGCAATTTCAATTGTATACCAAGTATGCAGTCCGACCAATAGCAAACAGATAGAGAAACAGATAGTGGATTTTGTCGGTTATCCGGTTGCTCGATTATACACTACATTTTTCTGGATCATATAAGCGGCGATATGCCATATCCAAACTTTAAAGGAATCTGCTTGCCGTACTGTAGTAGGGGAAGATAGAAAATTATACTTCCAAAGTGGGTCTGTGTATTCGAGGAGGTCACGATAACGTAGCTAATTCTTGTTATTATAACAGCTGAACCAATAAATCGAGGTGATCGACTTAGTAAACAAGTGCAGTTTTTACATATTTTTTTGGTTAGAGTTTAGATTTTTTAAATGAGTGGTATATGGTTTGTTAGGTGTTCAACAGAATCTAAATGTTTGCAAGTATACCAAATAAATATGGAGAACGTATACAAATATGGGCACCACGTCGAACGTATCTAGTATACGTTTAGATATATTAGTGATTAGCATTTTTGTTTATTATATGCAACAAGCGTGTTATTAATGTGCTAAATTGAACCCAAAGTTTCAGTATCGAAAATTATCAAACTTTTAAACAGTTTTAGTGAAGACTTTAAAGACTTTTGGTTTGTAATTAGTATGACGTCTACAAACATATGCTTTTCAATTTTTCAAAACGATTTCTATAAATTCAGACCAATGTATTTCGCGCCTTATCTAACAACTTGTGCTTAAAGTGCGCAAAATAAATATTAATACACATGCTGTTCTTAATCCAATGACATGTTAATAATGTATCATAGTTCCAAACGATAATTTAGTCTTGAACTCTTATGCATTACAGAAGAATAGTGTTGAGAGTTCTGCATTTTCCAATTATATACAAAATAGATGCTTTTTACACCGAAGAAATTCAGACTACAGCGCCCGACATGTACCTAATGGAAAAATAGGCAGGAAGTACTGGTTGCGTGGCTTGGTGAGGAAAGAAGTTAGATTAGGGAAACAGGTTTGTTATAGCATATATGGTTTTACTCCAAGCCTGGACATTTATTAATCAGATCTTAAAAAAACACGTGGCCTACATCCTGGATATGCAAGGCTTCCTGTACAAGTCAGCAAATTCTTCGTTAAAGAAGTGGCAGTGTTGGATATAGAAAAGGACGAGTATGGCACGAAATAATGGAAATGCCTCTAGACTCTGTTTATTTAAGTGAAAATTTTAACGAACATAACGCATGACTCCGGAAGCACTTGCACGGACTTAACTGGATAAATTCGTCTACAAACCTATTACTACCAGCTTTTCTCGCGCTGTACTTGCAAAACATTATAGCGCCTTATGTTACGATTTATTTGAAAGGGTTGGAAAACAAAGAATGTTATCTAAATGTATGCCGAGCAATCAGGTTCTAAATGTGGAAATCTTCGATGTCTAAGTCTAAAGCAGCTGCAAATGAAACGATCATTCAAATTATTGCATGTTACTCGAAGATAACAATTTAACGTGCGCTCGCCAGAACGTTGTATAAATCGCAATAAATCTAGTAAGTAGATTTATCCACAATATATTGTTTAATAAAAGTTGTATGCGAATGCAAATCGATACATTTTTTGATAACATTTGCTGTAAGTAGCATAAAACAGCACTTAGCTTTATACATTTAGTTTAAAAAACTATAATCAACGCGTATTTTAAACCTCAATTTTCATGTTAATTTTATGTACTGAAACATGAAAGGCTAATATTTTCTATAAAAGGCAACCCCTTTTGCATTAAAAAGCAATTAAAGTATAAATCAATTATCCTGTGGATTGTAGCAATTTATTCCAAATAAAGAATTGTCTAGAATATAAAAGAATGAGTCATTGGAATTTAAAACTGCGTATATAACTCAGTAATAAATAAACATTTTATTTCAAGAAGCAGCCGGAACGCGGAAAGCCCACAAAATATCCGATAAAATCAATTATTTTTAGCATTAGTATGTGAGGCCACAATAATAGTATATGTGTAAAACAAGGACAAACAGATCACGTCACTAATAACTGGAACAATATTACGTGGAATAAACGCCGTGATTTTAGACGCTAATTAGTTTTTCCGAGAACCCTACAACAAAATATTCCACAACATTCTACTAGCTACTGGAGATAGATAATTTGGAGTATATAAAGAAGTGTTTATTCATTCGAAATTCATTCATTCATTCATTAGATTCGGTCATTCGATTCTGAAAATTAAGTCGCGAGCTGTTGCTATGCGAAGATAGTAATTGAAGTATGTAGTGAGCATACTGTAGTTTAATATTTGCAAGATTGCAATGAATATAGAAGTGATATTTTTTTAAAAGCAAATTACATTCAAACATGGAATTACTAATTACAATGAATAAAGAAAATTCTTCAATATAACGCTATTTTAAGATTATATTAAATAAAGGAAGAGTTAAGGATAATGTACTTTGGTAACTGCTGTTTGAAATAAAAATTTTTATGGAAAATCTTGTGAGCTGATTTAACGTCAATTTAAAATAAGAAGATTTATAATTACGGGGAACATTGTTGTGGATTCTAGAACTATTATCTCTAGATTTATTTTAACAGATATTATAGTATTTGTAACTAGTTCAAGATATTCCTAATAATTTTTCTTTGTGTAAAGGATTTTTTTACCAAGAAATTGATTTGAAATACTCGGACCTTTTTATAGTGTTGAGGATTTTTTGGTCTAAACAAATCTTACAAGCATGGAAATAATTATAACCAGGTAAACCATCCTCAAAAGAATAAGTTTAATTTTGTAAATTTAAAATAAGGTAAGGAACAATTGTTTTTTTATATAACAATTACTTCTTAAAAATTATTTTGTTTGAAAAAAACAATGTTGAAAATGCTTTTGTATGAGAGAAAATATTGCATACTGTATAAATGCTGTGTAATATTGCTGTGTTTGATTTTATTTTGAAAACTCCGTCAATTCCATTGAACTAACCAAGCAAAATTAAAAAGGTAAGTAAGTGGACAATTTCAAGTTTTACAAATTACTGTATCTGTTTCATATCATCCTTTAAGCGACGCTCTCATTGTAGCCTTGTCACAGCACTCTTTTAGCGGCATTTCAACGTGCGGCCTTTTTTTATATCTCTTATTCAGCGACGCTCAAAGCGAAGCGTTGTCACAGTAATATATATATATATATATATATATATATATATATATATATATAATATTGTTCGTGTAACACAAATGTGTCTAGCACTTGTTTTATTTTAATGATGGACGTTAAATGTTTGTTTAAATATTTTAAATGTAGGAATTATAGTGTTGTTTTATAAATGTGTTAGCTATACTCTAAATCTGCTACATATATATTTATTTATTTTTAGACTATTTAGTACTCATGTTTTGTAAGTATTTGTAATTTCTTAGTATAGTTGATGTTCCTAACTTCTCATACATAGGACCCTGATGAAGATTTAAAAAATAAATCAAAAACTTGGCGAAAAAACAAAGAGTTTGATTTAAAATTGGACCAATAAACCCGTTATTACATTTATTATATATATAATATAATATATATATACATATGTACACATATATATATATATATATATATATATATATATATATATATATCACAGTGGATTCTAGTAAAAAAACTTGTATATATTTTTAGTAAAATTATAAACTTTTAAATTAAGTTTGTTTTATTTATTTGTATCGTCAATACCGCAAAAATATTATTAATAAACTGTAATATCTTAATTGCGTTTTTATTGTTAGGGGGTGCTACATTAAAATAAGAGGTTAGGTGATCGAAAGATGGCGTAGTTAAAAATAGAAGTTCTTTAATGGTTCGTGTTAGTCCAGATGATCGACAAGTACCCAGGTTAGACTGTTAAGTTGGGTTGATACTCACAGTTTTGACGTAATCAAAAGCTGTGTCTGTGACGTATTGACAAAAAATGATGTCCGTAACTAAATGGACGTGAAAAAAGATACTGCAATTAAATGAAAGTTAAACCTCAAATTGTTCAGTCTAAAAGTGTCTGTCAACTGATGCAGACGTCTAGAGCTTACCTTTTGAGAATTATGGAACGTAGTGGTGCTCGTTAATAAAAAAATACCGAGTAAACATATTTAACATTTGGTGTTAGTCGCTTTTAAGTTAATCTTTAAGTTAAAATGGAATCTGTAGGATGTTTCTTAATCATGCTAAAGTTTTTCATATTTAAATGCACTCTAATTAAAATGGAATCTGTACATTTAACAATACTAAGAGATGTACACAAGTACATATATCGATTAACTCGATGGTCTAGCGGATAGAGCATTCGATTTGCATGCAGGTGGCTCGGGTACAAACTACGTTTCATAACATTTTTTTTTCTATAATCTATGGGACGTATGCGGAAATATATACAGGATGGAGCAAAAGTGAGTATATACATATATATATATATATATATATATATATATATATATACAAATGACAGCTATGGAGGACGGAGGAGGCTGGTAAAGGAAGATTGAGGTGTGGAAGATGATTGAGGTAGGGAGTGATTGAGGTAAGAGTATGATTGAGGTGGAGGGCGCAGGACGGTTGAGGATGAGAGAGGACAAAGGAGTGTTTAGCATGAATAAGGAGGACAAAGGAGGGTTGAGGATGAGTGTGAAGGAAAACGGAGGAGGGTTGAGAATGAGTGGGGAGAAGGGCAGGAAGGTTGAATAGTGAGGAGGAAGACGGAAAAGAGAACGGAGGAGGAAGAGGGTTGAAGTTGTGTAAGGTGCTTATGTTCCTCGCCCATCCGATTTCCCTACTCTTGACTAATAGCCGAAGTATCAGCTATATGCTTGGGGTCAAATGTTACTTGATTGTTGAAATAAGGCGTTGAGTTCTTCTATGTAGCTACTGTTCTTATAAATAAATAAAAGCGTTGTTATCTGAGATTTATTTTATTTTTGTTTGTCGTGTATTTCATATTTTTAGCATTAATTTTTATATTAAGTTAGTTATTTATATTTTTATTATGCAATTGTAATTTATATACATAAATAATATATCTTCTAATACGTGTTGCTGATTGTATAATTTCTCATGTCATATATTCATTTAACTGAAAGGACGCATTTTAAATTTATGCATCGTGCCGGAGCGCATTTTACCTTGATCCGTACCTGCTGTTCAAATAAAAAATCTTAATATGAGATATACTAATACTACCACACCTAATATAAATTCTTTTTATTTCAGGTACTCATATTAATTATTCTTGCAAAAGCAAAAGAGCGTTACAAAAAAGAAAGCGAGAAGTATGCTGAGAGGCGTCGTTCGTGGGATGAATTTAGCAATTATGCTGCTGCTCAAATTTCGCCATCCACTCACTCTGAACACACGATTTTAAGTAGAAAACCTTCAAAAACTTCACAGTGCTGTTCTGAAAGAGCATCGAAAAGCGAACAAACAACACCTTCACTTTGCGAGATAAATTTATGCAGTTCGAAAAATTTAGAACCATCCTCGAAAGAAAAACATCCTAAAAAATCAAGCCGATCGAAACATAAAAAATGCCCTTTGGCATCTGTAACTCCAAGATCAAAAGGATCTCAAAAATCTAGAGATTCGCTAAAGTCAAAAACATCTCAAAATTCAAACGGTGTGAGAAAATCCAAATCAGCTCAAATGTCATGTAATCTTCAAATATGTAAATCCATAGCACTATCAACAGAATCCCTTCAATCTCAAAATGCAATATGTACTCAAACATCAGGTATTGTGTTAGAAGATATGGCTTTGTCAGCAGTAGACGTTCAGAAAAAGTCTAAAGAATCAATTTTACCCCTACATAAGGATGAGCAGAATCAAACCAAAAAAGTAGCATCGGAAGACAATCTTACAGAAGAAACAACTAAAAAGCTTAAATCAAAAAAAGCATCAACTATTGTTAGTAGGGACTTAACGAATAGCAAATCCTCATGCGCAAAAAGGTGTAAATTCAAATAACAAGAGATAGTATAAAGTAAGTTAAGTGGATAAGTAACTGAATAAAGTTTATAAGGCAATTTTTAGCAATAAAAGAGTAATAACGATCGCTTTGGTTTTTGTTCTAATTTCTCAATGGCCATTGATATCTTAAAATAAATAAGTTTTACAAATTTCTTGAAATTGATTGTACAATTATTGACAATTGTTTTATTACACTATAACTTTTTCAGATTTTGGTGTTACACTAAACTACTAACGTCAATTAAATAAAGCTTTTTCTCGAAAGGTAGTAGGGGCTTGCACACTAACAGTATGTAACGTGTGAGCATTACGGGAAATAAAAAGTCAGATGAGAAAGAGAGAAAAGTAATTTAAAACGGACAACTTATTATTGAGCCACCCTGTATAATTTTGAATTCAGTATGCTAGTGTTTAATAAGCTATCGCAATAAATAGGAGTTATATAAAAATCATAAATTTAGAAATCACAAACGCATTGTTTTATTTCTATACAATACATTTGATATGAAACTCCAATTCATTAATTATTTTAAAAACCACCAAAAGGGAAAACAAATTTTAATACGTTTCTCATAACATATTAAGAAAGTTTTTGTACAATAAAAATATTCTATTAAATAATACAACACAATTACCGATATTAGCTACAATGTACGCAAGACGCAATAAAAATCTAGTTTTTACAAAGTAATACGAAAGAAAACCACGAGTTCATGATACCCACAGAGACTAGATTACACACCAGACATCATTATACAGGACATTGTATTCATTTATATCACAGTAACATGGAGTTATCAAAAAATCATAGTTTAAGCATCTTACACACTGTGTCACCTAAATCTATTTGTAATACGACATCACAGTAATATTCTTGTAAACAGATATATGTAAAAACGTTAAGATTAGCTAAATAATTTTCAAACACCGTTCATATAATAATGTTCCTGACAACATGTACATGAATTATCCAAATAAATTTTAACACCCCTCACATAATAATATTCCTAAAAATATATGTGTATAACATTTTAAAATTACTTAATTTAAATAAATGCAAATAGCATAATATCACGCACTTTGTATATTTTTTATACCCATTAAATTACATCATTCAATTTATTACGACTTCCAATGTCCAAGATACTTAAATCTAATAAAGAAACAATATAACTTACAATACACTTTTAACGTTCAGTTAAACAGGTTTCACCCCAAAACAATCGAATAATTTATAACTATTAAAACTAGCTTTTTAAATGCTTGTTAATTTAGGCGATCCGTTTCACTAGCTGGAGTCCACAATAGAAAGAATTGTTCAAGTTCCCACCAAAATGGTATAGACTAACCGGTCCAATTTTTAAATATCGGGTCTTGTCGTCATATCCGTGAATCCACCACGTTGAATACCAAATTGTTACTTCCAAGCCAATGCTTTGACTTACCGTTTTTTAAATAATGATTCACATGTTTCTTCGTTACTAATTCGTGAGCAGTTAATTAATCGATTTTCAGCGGCTGTCTTGCAATGTCATTCCTTACCACTTTCTCTGCTTCCAAGGGGTATGTCAATAACATCCCTACCACATGAAAGTTCATTTCAGTTAGCATCGGGTGTAAATGTAATATGAATGAATGCATTGTACTGTTTGATGATATTTGGTACATATATATATATATATATATATATATATATATATATATTGATGGGATAAAGAGGTCACTAGAGGTCATGGAAACCCAAATTTTATTAATAAAACCCACCTAATAACTTCCTTGGAGCAAGCCAAGTAAAGAAAAGGAAGGTAAGATAATTATTTCATCAATTTGCTGTACCGTTGTCACAGCACTCTTTTAGCGGTAAACTTCCGCACAAAAGCGGCTCCGTGGCGTAGTTGGTATGCGTGTGACTACTACGCCCAAGGTCCCGGGTTCGAAGCACGACACGGTACCCTTGAAAAATGTTAGGCAAGCATTTTTTACAAAAATACGCCCTCGTTCGGATGAGAGGTAAAATGAAGGTCCCGTGTGTGAGTGTTGTCAAGCATGTTAAAGATCCCTACCTCGCTTGGAACAGCAAGGGTTCGGCAAAATTCCAAATTTTCTAGGTAAAAAAAACTCGCTTCCTGGCCAATGTAGTACCTTCGGGTGGAGCATTAGAAAATCACATGTAAAGTACGGTCGTACGTTGTGGTGCCACTGAAAGAGTGCTGTGACAATGCCCCGTGCTGGGAGCCACTAAAAGAGTGATATAAAAATGGTCTCCCGTTGGGAGCGGCGCTGAAAGAGTGCTGTGACACGGACGCTTGTTGTGGTGCCCCTAAAAAAGTGGTGTGAAACAGATACTTCTGGTTTATAAACTTAAAATTGTTCACTCACCTTCGTTTCTAATTTTTTCACTCTGCCTGGCTAACTCAACGAAATTTACGGAGTTTTCAAAATGAAATAAAACGCAGCAGTATCACAAAGTATTTATACAATATAAAATATGTTCTTTCATACAAAACTATTTACAACAACGTTTCTTTCAAACATAAAATAATTTCTAAGAAGTCTTTGTAATAAACAACAATTATTGTTGCTTACCTTATTTTACATTTACGTAATTAAACTTATTTTTTTGAGGATCTTTCACCTGGTTATAAATTATTTTCACGTTGGTAAGATTTGTTTTGGCCAGAAAATTTTTGTTGACATAATCTATTAAAGATCAGAGTATATCAAACTCTGAACACAAACTCCTGGTAAAATAAATCTCTCACACAAGAAACAAATTAATAGGATTATCTTAACCTAGATCTAAATACTATAATATCAGTTTAAATTGAATCTAACAGTGATACTTGCAGAATCTACAAAACGCGTCTCGTAATTAAAAATCTTTTTATTTTAAATTGATCTCCAAATCGGCTTACAAGTTTTTCCAAACTAAAATTCTTGATTTACAACAGCAATTATCAAAGTACTTTTTTGATTAAATCTTCCCTTTGATTATTTATTACGTCTTTAAAATAGCTTTATACTGAAAAATTTTGCCTTTTCTTCGTAATTAATAATTTCATTTTTGTATGTAATTTGGGTTTAAAAACATTACTTCAATATTTATTGCAACCTCACAACTATGTTTTACTGCATACTTCTATATAACGCAACGGTTACTGTTTTAAAATAACATTTCTTGAACTTCATCGACTGAATCGGATCAAATTTAATGAATGAATTTACTTGAAAACGATAGGTGTTCCTGTATATACCAATTGACTATTTTTTTGGAATTTTACCAGTATAATCTCGAACATTATGATATAATGTTTCCCGGAATACCCAATTAATGTACAAAATTTCCACATTTTATTACCTTTTCTTATCTTTTCTAGGTATACGTGACACGTTCTTTGTTTTTGTTTCTCATATACTATTATTGCAGCGTCGCGTAATAATGCAAAGGGTTTTCAATTATTCCAGGGATTTTACAAGTTTGTTCGATGTACTAGTTGCTTCTTGGTATGAAAATGTTTATTTAATGAGTTTATCCGTAGTTTTAAACACCGATGACTCATATTCTAGAAAGTTCTTTTATTTAAAATCAATTGCGACAATCCACGGGTTATTAATGTACTTTCATTGTTTTTTAATGCAAAAGGGTTTTGCGTTTTATAGTAATTACACAAAATTATTTATATTTATGCTAAATGCGCAAAGCTCGTTCTATGCTATTTATTTACAATATGCTTATATCATATAGGGTGATTATTTATACACGCGCAATTTACGTTTTTGCATTGTACATCAATGAATAAAGGTACACTTGTATTATACAGGTCGTGACCATGAATTTATGGAAAATTCCATTTTTTCCGGATTATATTATATTTTAGTGGGATTTATTTTTAGAATTAGGGTTTGAATGACTTTTCAAGACCCCTTATCACGTCAAATATATACTTTTATAAGTGGACCAAAAAGTAACCCAGCGCATCGGCTTCACTCTACTGTTCACTTTGATTTATATTTATCCAATATTTTGTTTTAATGCTAAAGAAAAGAAAGACATATTCAAATTGTGCAATATTTAAGTTTTCTATTATGAATCCAATATTTATAGCAAAAATAATTTTCCAAGTATTTCTAAGGGTCCAGAGGACTTAAATAACTATTAAGTAACTCAATTATATTTCTCTATTTCAAACTCTAAATAAGTAAAGAATATTAATTAATCTTATTATTATAAGTACATAAATAGAATGCTTGGCTTTTATTTTAAAATAATAGGAATACAAAAGAAAGTAATGCCTAAGTGGGCAATAATTGAGAACTGGACTCTCAAGGTACAGGTATTAATTGCATTTAGCAGCGCTACAAGAGGCCTACAAATTGTAAAAGTAATATATCACCAAGTATAAATCTTCTCCCCATTATATTCATGAGCTACTAACGTAAACAATAAAACAAGTATATTAATGAGTATACTACTTGTTTCAGAAAGTCCGCTACTGATATATAATTCAGAAATGGTAGTGACTAAGGCACTCCTTATGTTAAATATTACTTTGCTGACGTTCACAAACATAATGCTGCATTGGTAATTAAACTGTTGGCAATCTTAGGTTGTATGTATATCAAGCGATCATACAATTGAATTTAATCTAGTAAGTTGAAGCTTCCTCGTGGTTTATAGGTAATAAGTGTCAGCTAACTGGTGTCCCAGGTTTTCTTAAAAATCAACTAAATCTCAACAGTATAATATAGTAACGATACACAGAGATGTAAAAAGATTGTTCTACTTATCGTGACAACTATACACTATCCAGAAGCGGTGCATAAAGCAAAGAAACAGTTGGACCAGCATCAATGTCAGGATGTAAACCAATAATAATAAAATGCATTATAATCTGTAATGACAAGAACAACACACAATCCGAGAGTGAAGAGTAACAATGAGCTATGTAAACTTGTCAGACTATTACCAAAACCAAAAACAGCCAAGAAGTCACTTCTTAACTTGAAAACTATAATCACTTTTGTAGCTAAATGGTGGTTATCAAACAACTGTTAAAATAGCATCCACAAAATCTAACTATACACGAGACAATGCCGACAATTTTAACACAAAACGTCACTCATGAATAATTGTTTGTAAAACTATTGCAACCACTATTTTAGATAAACTTACTATTCCTATTACAATTACGATTCATGTTGAAAATCATATATTTTTCACATATAGGAAATTTAATGTGTTACAAAGAGTGGGTAATAAGCTTATTCCTTATTATTGGTAGTATGCATATTGTGTAATTGATGAGTGCAAAGTAATGTAATAATCCAAATAGTATTATCCTCAGTCGGTGAAGTTTTCAGGAACTTGAACTCATGCAATTGAAAGACTGATGAGATCTGAGAAATGAAGTAACTAGGTTATTATTGTAATGAGGAAATTATGAGTAATGTAGATTACTAGTTACGCACAAAACTGAATGTTTGGACAAGCTTCCCTAATTTTGGATATAAAAAAGTAAGGCTTAGAAATAGGAAGTACTTATTTGAAGCTGTTCTACCCTCCACAGCAAGAACTATGAATAGTACTAACAGATGTGAAATAGTAATAATTTATATTAAATAAATTATTCTAGACTTTATCAGTTACTTTAATTAATACTGAAGTTAACATCAGAATTCAGCATCTGGACTTAGCGGAAAAATATAGCATCAACGTCCAGTTTTTCATGTCAATTATCAATATTTTTGTGCAAAAAACAGCCAAAATTTGGGTAAATTATGATCTATAATTTGGATATTTTGAACAAATTTTTGTTTCTTTGAGCAAAGAACATCCAAAAATTGGAATTGTGTATGCAAAAATTGGACATTTGGAGACCAAATTCTGGTCAACAAAGGAGCAGTTAATATGTGCCTTACAGATACATACTAACTAGAAGAAAACAAGGATGCGGATCTGCGCATATGGGAAATTGGGAAGCTTGAAACAATAGTAAACATTGGTTGTTTGAAGTAAATATTTGGTACTGGAATAGCGTATGCCTTACAAGCACATGCTAATTGTAAGTAGTTTAAGGTTGCAAATAATCAGTTCAGAGAATAATAATTGGAAACCGTCTAAAGCATTGGTTGCTACAGACAAACAGGAAACTTTTTGTGCTTTAGAGGTCAAGTACTAAAATCGGGAATTCCAAAGTAATAATGGACGTTGGTTGTTTTAAGGTTATTACACATTATATTTTAGTGGTGTATGTGTTTTACAAACACACACTTATTGGTGGAAATTTAGTTAAAGGTACATTTCAAATGGAGGCATTAGCAAAGGAGCAAATAAAGATTGAAGAAAACTTGCAAAAGGTGTTGGTAAGTATAAAGAAAGATCAAGCAATTAGGAAAACTGAAAATTATTTTGTTATGAAAAGAGAGAAAGTCGACACTGCGAGAAGAGTTTGTAATAAATAACAAGAAACCGGAACAACATTAAAAAAAAATCACGGATATTTTACAAAAAACCTGACGGAACAAGTGAGAAGTGTTCACCACGAAGTGATTGACTACATAAAAGAAGCTGAGAAAAGGGTTTGCACAGCAGAAGTAAAGTCAGGAAGCATTCGGGCCGCAGACAGCAAGAATTTGCCGCCAAAGATTGAAAATGGAATGTTTGAAAAAGAAATGAATATGCCAGACATCACAAAAGAGATACAAAAATATAAGGTGATCAACGAGACTTGGAAAGAAATTGGAGATCTTCACAAAAATATCATGATGGAGAAAACTGATTTATACAAGATATGTTTGAGGAAATTGAAGAGGAAAGAAAGTGATTTCTAGAAAAAATTCAGAGCAACCAATTATGTTCAAGGGAAACGCATATAATTCCAGAATTAACCTTACCACAATTCTTTGGGTCTGTGGATACATGGATCAAGTTACGTGATGCAGAAAAAATATTTAACTTAAAAACACTTGTAAAGGGTGACTAGAAAATTAATAGAAAAACTTACAGGAGCAGTTAATCTACAGGCAGCATGGAATATACTGCTAAAAAGAAACAACAACGAAAAGGTGCTATTCACAAAATTAACAGATAAATTTGTAGACCTTCCTAGAATGATAGTAGAATTAGCATTCACATTAAAGCATATTCATTACACCATCACGAAGAACTTTCGGGCAATCACCAACTTAGGGATAGAGACGACAACGTGGACCCCGTTTATGATACATATGGTATTAAGAAAATTAGACAAGGAGAGGAAAAGTATACTAGAACTGAAAAGGGATGATGCAAAACAATTAGTGCCCCTTGACGAAATTATACACTTTATTGAAACCTGATTCCAATCATAGAAGTTGGGACAAAAAAGGGCAAAAGGCAGAATACAACAAAGCGCAAGTTCCAGGCAAAAGGTAGATTAAAACGTTCTTGTTATGGACATATTCATGTATGATGTGTGATAGAAACCATGCGGTTTTATAATGCAGTACTTTTAAGTGACAAACGAATGGGTACAATTAATAAGGCAAGGCTATGCAAGAGTTGTTTGAGACATTCAGAGGCGACGAGATGACGTGACCACGATAAGTGTAGCATATGTGGAAGCAGCTTACATCATATCATTTTACACATACCGAAGTCATCAAATCAAATCAAATCATTTTATTGGTTTTGTGCCAAAAAGGGATAGAATTCAGCACTGCTGATTTTAGATTCCACTCTTAACAATACATGAAAACAATGAATATAAAATACATAATATAGGATTATACACATAATATAATATACATCGAGGACAGTTTAAAACAGTCGCTGCTCTCTTATTATACATCATAAAATTCTAATCTGAATATATTTTTATTATTAGTTTCATCAAATAGTGCTCTATATTTGTTTATTAAAACAGGTGCTATATAAGCATACCATGATTCAAATTTCTTCGTTGTGTGTAGCGGAATGCTAAAATCATTTGTATTCCGTAGGTTAATACTATGCAGAGTAGCTCTGATTTGTATTGCTTCAAACAGGGAGATTGGTCTACATTTGGATATTATAGCATATATATATATATATATATATATATATATATATATATATATATATATATAGTCCGATGTTTCCTAGAATCGGTATAGGTAGAACCGTAACTCGCCTTTGTCAAATGACTCTAGCTTGTTCATTTCAGCAGAGTAATTGTGATTAAGTTGGAAACCAACGAAAAAATGCATTCTGAAACTTCTCAGATTCATATATATATATATATATATATATATATATATATATATATATGCAGTAAAAGGAGTTCTGCATGTTCATCATATTTAAGAATACTCTTAGAATTATAGTATGGTGTTATATGTTGCTTACGTTCAACATCAATATCTAAAACATACACTCTGCAGTACTTGTATTCTTTGCCTTAAGTAGCCTACTAAAAATTTATAGTAAACTACACTACAGTAATCTATATGACACAACACAACACTATTACATAAGTTCTATTTAATGTTTGAGCTTAACAGAAATTTGTATCTGTAAAGGGTACGCATTTTACTATAACACAAACCAATGATATGATATTCAAACGTAAGATGCTTGTCAAAAGAAAGGCCTAAATATTTAACACAGTTAGCAAATGTCACTACTTTATCATTTATTTTGATATCTAGGGACCTTTAAGCTTCAGATTTTACATGGTTTACCTGTGAACAGACGTGTAATGCGAGAGTTTTGTTAGCATTAAGGATAAGACCATTGTCGTGTACCTATTTATTCACTACAAGATTTTCATTACGTTTTGCTATTGCATCATTGATGAATGAAACATTACTAGAAACATAAAGTAGGATATCATCTGCATACATATGATATTTGCATTCTGGTGATAGTATTTATGGAAAATCCGACGTAAAAATAGCAAAGAGTAAAAGGCCCAAGATACAACTCTGTGGAACACCTTGTTTAACCCAGCGGAACTGGGATTGTTGTCCATGTAGTTTAACTGATTACTGTCTGTTACTCAAATAGTCTTTAAACCAATCTGTTGCAATATTATTGCAACCATAGAAACGAAGCTTAGCAACACGTAGGTTATGATTGATTAAGTCAAATGCCTTACTAAAGTCTAGGAATACTAAATAAACAATATTTGATACATCAATTGAACATGTAAGATCATTAACAACCTTACTTAGTGCAGTTGCTGTGCTATAGTTGATGCAAAATCCAAATTGGAATGTGGGTATAAGTTCCATTTGGATATGTATTCAATTAGTTGTGTGTAAACTATGAGCGCATTTAGCAGAGGTAACAGTTGAGTAACAGTTTTCGATCTTTCTGCTGGCGCACCAAGAGAAGTTTACAAAAGGTCAGTAAAACCTCAATAACCTATTTACACGTGGAGGAACATCAAAATTACAAAAACTATCTTAAAATTGAACGAACAAACCTTAAAATTTTTGTTTTAGAAATAAATTCATTTAAGAATTACATTTCTGATAATCAAGTGACCGTGAATAACATTACTGAAGAAACTACAAATAAAACGATAGGTAAGTTTCTAACAAACTTACTAAAAAATGTGAATGACAAGTTACAAAGCACCTTCTCAATTTTCATTATGGTTATTTTGAGCTTAAGTGTTAACGACTGGTTATTTTAGATACCCCAAAATATGAAGATATAAATTATAACACTTTTAAGTAGACAAAACAAACTACAACGTTATTGGTTAGATTGTATAAAGACAAACGAGACGATTTCCTCAATCCAAAAATTTAAAAAAAGGGATTGTGGACATTAATGAAAAAGGAATTTAATAATCAGGGCTATATTTTAAGAGAGGAGGACCTTGAGAACAAGTGGCATAATTTAAAGAAAACCTATACTGACATAAAAGTCAGGGAGTACCTTGAGGATTTCCAACAGATTTATGTGGACGATAAAACAATTCATATACCCCGAACACTTTCTTCCTTACAACCAATATCATCTGCACAATCTATATCATGTAACTTACCTGGCCCTTCAATTATTTCCGAAACACATGTAGCTTTTCCTTCAACTTCCCAAAATCCCATTTATTCCGGTCCAAATTTAAGTACTCAACCAGATGAAAAAACGAGTAAGCATATGCAAAATAAAAATTTAATTGCGCTTCGAAAGCAGTTTGCCAATAATGAGGAAAAACGTTTGGAAGAATTACTATTGCTTTGTCCAGCTATTGAAAAATCGAACAATATACAATGAGAGAGAAATAAACTTTTAAATGCATATTACGAAAAACAATCGTCCAACTAAATTTTCTTTCTAATTTCTGTACTATAGATAAATTTAGAGTTGATGTATTATTATTACTATAAATATTTTTTTACTAACCATATTTAACTAACCATAATATTTAACTATTTACAATTATAAACAAGAAAATATTACATCCCTCATCAGACAGTATGGACGTCGAACAACTCATCCAAGTTAAGGATAGTATTTGATGCCTCTTCAAAAACATCCACAGGAGTAAGTTTAAATGATTTAATGGATATTGGGTACATGGTACAGCAGCATTTAAATCATATATTGGTATGCTAGTAAAAACCCCAGTTCGCCATAACTGCAGACATCGAAAAAATGTATAGACAAATACATATAAAGGAAAACGACCAAATGTATCATAAAATCGTATGGAGAGACAAACCACAAGAAAAAATTAAGGAGTATAAATTAACGAGATTAACATTTGAAACTAATGCTGCACTGTCTTTAACAACTCGTATATCCGACAATTAACTCAGGATGAACACCAACACTTTCCCATGGTTATTAAAACCTTATGGTTTTTCATTATGTAAATGGACGAGCAATGTGGAACACAAAGGCAACCATGGGTAATATTGGATCCTGATACAACAAAGAAAACATTAGGGGTACAGTGGGCTTCTGTAACAGATACACTTCTCTACGAAGGAACATGCTAAAAATTCCAAAAGGGAGATACTGACCTGTATCTCCAGAATATTCAACCTCATTAGGATTACTACCACCAGTAATAATACAGACAAAAATATCAATACAAGATATATGGAAAGATGGTCAAAATTGGGACAAGCAGGTCAAGGGTGACATTGAAAAGAAATGTACGAAATTTTGGGAACAATTTACACTGTTGCAAAAAATTACAATTCCACGATGGATATGTCATAATAGGAGGATTGCAATAAGCTTACATGGATTTTGTGATGTACCATACAAAGCAGTCATATAAATCCAGTGCGATGCGTTAATAAAAATATTTACAGCGAGAACAAGAATGGCACCACTTACAGGCAGCAAAACGCTTGCAAAGTTAGAGCTAGAGGCAGCATTACTTCTATCAAAATTAATAAAAAACACTATAGCAACACTACATATCCAAGACATTCGTTACAAACCATGGTCATATTCACAAAGATATATCAACTTCTTATCGAGGTCGATGGGTTAGGTTTATGGTATTGATATAATATAGGTGTAGGTATTAAGTATCCTTGTAGACATGGCAAGATGTTCGCAAAACTGTTGCAAACATATTTTAGGTAAATTTACGGTTCCTATTACAATTACGATTCATGTTTAAAATCGTATATTTCACAAGTAGGCAATTTAATGTGTTACAAAAAATACGAAATAAGCCTACTCTTTATTATTGATAGTATCATATTTTATAATTAATGAATGCAATGTAATGTAATAACACAAATAGTATTATGCTCAGTGGGTCAAGTATTCAGGAACTTGACTTCATGCAATTGAAAGACTAATGAGATGTGATGTAATAAGGAATAAGAATAAGGAAATTATTAATAATGAATAACACTAGTTAAGCACAAAACTGAAAATGTTTGGATACACTTCCTTAGTATTTTGGGTATAAAAAAAATAAGGATTTAAAATAGAAAGATAGTAATTTAAACTATTTCGAATGGACCTGCACTGACCTGCATCTTGAAGAAGTTCTTGATTACTAGAATGGAGGAATGGCTTGCATGTTCCAGTTCTTTAAAGAGCCAAACTACAGGTCCAACCAAAGTAACAGGGTCTTTAGTGAGGAAACAGACTAGGAGAAGACCCCAAACGAGGGTAGCAGCTTTTTCGGTAAAGACCATAGGGGTCGGTATGGTATTCTAAGACACACTACTGCGATGTGGAAAAGAACGGGAAACCACCGCATTACCTCCCAAGTACACAGCATACTTAAATTATTATTAAAGATTATGACACCTTCTGGGGTAAAAAATTCCAGAGTTAAAATAGTCCCCCATTCGGATCTCCTGGAGGGGACTACTTTGGGGGATGGGATCGAAAAGTATACACAAAGAGTCGTGAACATTCTGCGAGTCGGAGAGTGGAATGTCAAAAGTATGAAGCAATTAGGGAAGCTAGAGGACTTGAAAATTGAAATGGATAGGTTAGCATTAGACATAGTAGGAATCAGCGAAGTTTGGTGGCCAGAGGCGAAGGATTTTTGGAGTGGAAACTTTAGGGTAATTCATACAGGATCAGAGGAAGGAAATTCAGGCGTGGGGATAGTTATG
Source organism: Platerodrilus igneus (assembly GCA_036346225.1). Lineage (NCBI taxonomy): Eukaryota > Metazoa > Arthropoda > Insecta > Coleoptera > Lycidae > Platerodrilus > Platerodrilus igneus. The sequence goes on along the minus strand of JARFIW010000869.1, from coordinate 6,690,776 downwards.
CGACAAAAGATAGGACAACGTGTAGAAAACTACTTACAAAAGAGTGAAAGAGTGCTCATGGTTAGATTAGAATCTAAACTGGTAAATACAGTAATAATGCAAGTATATATGTGCCCACCTCTAGCTGCAGTGAGGAAGAGGTAGAGGCCATCTACAAAGATATTGAAGACATACTAAGATACGTAAAAGGACGCAAAAATTTAATAATTAAGGGGACTTTAATGCAGTGGTAGGTGAGGGTAGGGATGGAGGCGTTGTAGGTTTATTTGGTTTAGGCACGAGAAATGACAGAGGCTGCTAGAATTCTGCAATAAGAACAATTTAACCATCACAAACACATTATTTCAACATCATGCTAGAAGACGATAAGCGGGGAAGATGCCGGGAGATTTAGGAAGATATTAAATAGATTACATTCTTGTTAGACAACAGTTGAGGAATCAAGTAAAAAATTGTAGAAGCTACCCAGCGGATATAGACAATCACCACAACATCAAAATCATGAAGGCCGCTCTTAAATTTAAAAATTTGGAAAAAAAACAGAAAAGACATTTTGACTATGAGAAACTTAAAGATAAAGATATCCACGAAAGATATGAAAAAAAGTCAAATGAATTGCTGAAAGATATCCGAAAAATTTCTGATACTAAGGAAGTAGAAACAGAATGAAATAACATTAAATTCAGCTTAGACATGGCGACCAGAGATATTCTGAGGTATACACAAAAAAAAAGAAACCATGGATAACAAAGGATATCCTAAGTTTAATAGAAGAAAGACTATAAACAAAAATAGATCAGACGAAACAGGAAAACCGAGATACAAAGTTATAAAATGGAAAATTATTCGCAAATGCAGGAAAGGTAAAGAACAATGGATTGATGAAAAGTGCAAATAGTTACAAACTAAGATGGAAATAGGAAAAACAGATAAAGCATACAAACTAATTAGAATGAATTTTAGGGATATAAAACAATATAGCAAAAATATAAGGGACACGGGAGGAAACGTCATTATAGAAAATGTAGAGAATATGTAGGAATATATAGGGAATATATATGCAGGAGAGGAACTAACAGCATTAGAACAGGAATCAGACATTGAAAATGATGACTTGGGATATCCTATTCTACGAGATGAGTTTAAATTATCATTAAAGGGTCTGTAAAATGGTAAAACGCCCGGTAGAGATAAGATGCAAGCAGAAACTGTATAAGCCTCTAGACAAGCAGTAAGAGAACGTCTCTTCAAACTTGTAAGCTATATGTATGAGACAGACGAGATACCCAAATATTTCAAACATAACATCATAGTAACCATACTAAAAATGAAAGACGCGAATAGATGTGTAAATTTTCGAACAATAATTGATAGCACATGTGTCAAAAATATTAACTAGAATTGTACAAAGATGAATGGAGCTAAAGAGGTACTAGTAGAAGATCAATTAGGGTTTAAGTAAAACAGGAGAACAAGGGAGGCTATTTTAGCTCTGAGGGTGATAATGGAGAAAACAATAGAAAAGGAGGAAAGTGTGTATCTAGGGTTTATAGATCTGGAAAAGCATTTGACAATGTAAGATAGAAAAAAAATGTTCGAAATACTCAAGAAGATTGGAATGAGTTCTAGACAGATAGTACATAGCTTATACAAAGAGCAAACAGCGGTAATACAGGGTGTCCTAAAAGTCATGCACCCTAGAGATTTTACACTGTTATTTATTATCTAAACTATTATTGTTTTCTTATTGTTGCAAGACTGAAAAATGTTGAGCACTGAAGAGCGGATAGAGATTATTCTTATCTGTGGAAGAGAAGTCTCTCTAACAGAGGCGTTGCAGATAAATTTATTAGGAAGCATCCTCAACAAGAGCCAGTGTCGCACACAACGGTTGGCAGGTTGCTAGCAAAGTTCAAAGATACAGGTAGTGTAGCTGATGCTCAAAGAAGCGGCCGTCCAAGCACGTCAGAAGAGGTTGTGGAAGGAGTTTTAGCAAAGGTTATTGCAAGTCCCAAAAAATCAATCCGACATACCAGCTTAGAAATAGGCGTTCCTCAAAGCACAGTATGGAGTATTTTGCAAAAGAACAACTTTCATCCGTATAAGTTACATATGTTACACCACTTGTCAGAAAACGATCCTGATCGCCGTATGGAAATGCGTTTTTGATTTCTGACAAAGTTGGAGGAAGACTGGTCTGACAGTATCCCTCACTGGTATAGTGGCAGCAAGGAGCAAGGAGCTGATCGCGTCATGGTTTGGTGTGGCTTGTGGAAAGACCGTATCATTGGCCCCTTCTTTTTAGATGGCACAGTTAACAGTGAAACGTACCTGACCATGCTCGGAGATGAACTGCTTCCTGATTTGGATTTCCAAGTCTTGGGAAAACCAGATTGGTTCATGCAGAACGGTGCACCGCCACACTTTGGTATATGGAAGCCATATTGAACAAATTGTGAAAAATATATTTACCCTGTGGTGCGTGACTTTCCGGACACCCTGTAGAATTAGAGCAGGAACGTAGAGAAGTAAATAGTAGGAAAACGGTGAGACAGGGATGTGTCTTATCTCTGTTAATTTTTAGCATGTACATTGAAGAGGCAATAAATACTGTTAAATGCAGGAAGACATTTGGAATTACTGTGCAGGGACAAAAGATGGATATACATAGATCTGCAGATGATATAGCGGTATTAGCATCTAGCAAGGAAGAGTTAAAAGCTGCTCTTAATGAAAGAAACAGTTCTAACACGGAGATACGGTATGAAAATTAACAAAAATAAAACTAAAGCACTAGTATGCATAGGAGGGAAAAATAAATCAAAAACAAGAATACGAATAGGTAACGCAAACTTACAAGAGGTTAAGGATTTTTGATATCTAAGAAGCCAAATAACGCTAGATGGGAAAGCACAAAAGACATTAGAAGCCTTTGAAATGTGGTGCTACAGACGTATGATAAAGATATCGTGGACAGAGAAAGTTAAAAACAAAGATGTACTAGAAATGGTAGGGGAAGAAAGAAGTATGTGGAAACAGTAAAAAATAGGAAAGATAGGATGATAGGCTGCATACTAAGATATGAGGGAATAGTGCGGAATATATTAGAGGCACTGATAGGAAAAAAGACACGTAGAGGTAAGACCTAGGTTAGACTATTGCACACATTTAGTGAAAGATGTAAGATGTGGGAATTCCAGGTAAATGTGTAGGCTAGCTCAGAACAGAAATCAATGGAGGTATGCATCCAACCAGCCCCAAGATGGAAAAATTAATGACGAAAAAAATAACTGTACTTAAACATGATGATTATTATAAACAACTACAGGTATTAGGCTTGCAATATTCTCAACTAATGTTAATTGTGCGAAAGGATTTAATGGAAAACTATTAATACGGCAAATGTCTAAGTGTTGGGGAATCCTTGGCAGTTACAGGCTGCTTAACCCCCTTTAGATAGCACTGAATCTCAGTGAGGGCATATAATTAGAAAACAATAGAAAGGGAATTGAGCTGTATATAGGCTGTTGTGAGAATTTCAGGGAACTGTGTAGACTAGCTCATAACCTAAATAACTTGTAGTACACGTCCAACCAGTTTCAAGACGGAAAACCTAATGTTGAAAAAATAAGTGCACTTAAATCTGATGATTAATATTAACAACTACAGGTTGTGTGTGAAAGGATATATTACGAAAACTCTTAATTCGACAAATGCTTAAGTGCTGGGGAACTTGGCAGCCGCAGGCTGCGTACCTCACTTCACATACCCTACATGTGATTTTTTTCAATGCTCTACCCGAAGGTACCACATTGGCCAGGAAGCAAGTTTTTTTACCTGCAAAATTTGGAATTTTGCCGAACCCTTGCTGTTCCAAGCAAGGTAGGTATCTCTAAAGTGCGTGACAACACGGACCTCCATTTTACCTCTCATCCGAACGAGGGTGTATTTTTGTAAAAACTGCTCGCCTAACATTTTCCAAGCGGATCGTGTCGGTATTCGAACCCGGGACCTTGAGTGTAGTAGTCACACACATACCAACTACGCCATGGAGCCCCCCTCCCCCCATATACCTTACATGTGATTTTCCAATGCTCCACCCAAAGGTACTACATTGGCCAGGAATCGAGTTTTTTTTACCTGGAAAATTTGGAATTTTGCCAAACCCTTGCTGTTCCAAACAAGGTAGGTATCTTTAATGTACGTGACAACACTCAAACACGGGACCTCCATATTACCTCTTATCCGAACGCCACGGAGCCCCCCCCCTTCCACTGAATATCGGAAGTAGGGTATATAATTGTAAAACGATTGAAGGTGACCGACGAGCATCTAACAAGAAAGAACAGCGGCTATGTTCAAAGACAACAAACAGAAATAAAGAAAAAATTGTTGAAAGCATAGGTGTGAAGCACAGCACAGTACGTCTATGAAATAGGGGCAGTAGGAGAAGCAGACAGAAAAACGGTAAAAGCCTTTTGGAATGTTGTACTTCAGATGTATGAAGATGATAGCATGGACAGACAAAGTTAATAACAAAGAGGTTATAGAAATAATGGGGGAATAAAAACATCTGTAGAAAACAAAAAAAAATAGGGAAATTAAAAGGGCAGAATACGTTTTAAGGCATTTTTGGGAAATAGTGCAGAATATTTTCCAAGCAGAGACAGGAACAAATGAGGTAGAGGTAGAGCTAGATCAGACTATTGCACACAGATAGTGAAAGATGCAGACTGTGGAAATTTCAGGTAAATGTATAGGTTAGCACAGAATAGGAATCAATGAGGGTACGCGTCTAACTAGTTCCAGAACTGAAGACCCAATGATGATTTTATATTCACAAAATAGTTGGAAGTAATGAATGAATGAACACAGAGAGCTTATGCAAAACATCTCATAAACACTTTTCTGATTTATGGATGTCAACAAAATTAAACACTCTCACTTCAGTTGTTTTAAATGTGAAAGAATCATTAACTGAATTTATTATTTTTCAACAATAACTGCTAAACTTACTATCTTTGTCCACTTTAATTAATAATAATAAACATTTGAATAATTTATGCATTTATTTTGTACTTACCTTTAAATATTTCTTTTTTAATGCTTTATAAATGTTTTTGAATGTTTCTAATATTTTTCCCCAGGGCTTGAAGTGAAATCACTGCAGAAAATTTGAAAACTTCCATGTTTTGTCCAGTGGCCAAATACCCTAGTGTTACAACCAGCGACTCTTCAGATGTAATGGCTTTTCTCATACTAATATTTTTCTTTCATATACAAGGTTTCACATATGTCATCCATTGTTAGATAATTGTGAGGTCATCTTTGGCATTTGCTTTCAATTTTCGTACAAGTGTCATATGGGAGAATGTATCACATTCGTGTAATCAATTTTTGACCCAAAAACACATTTTCTGCCTTTAATACTGGCTCTTGCATTAAAAGAATTATAAAAATTGTTGCCAATTTTTTTTTCTAGTGTAACGCGACATAGCAGGTGAATTATTTATATTAATAAAACAAAAAAATCTCAGCTGCGTTATATTAACAAGAAAAATACCTAACTGCCATTTAGCTACTTACAAGTATAGTAAAATCGTTGACCACCTGTAGGATTTTGATTAGCTGAATTGTGTGTAGTGCAGTTCAAATTTTCCGTTCAGATCTCACAGTCCGAAAACTGAAGGCCGACTCGACAAAAAAAAATGTATCTTATGACTACAAAAGCTTAATCAGATACTGCCATACCATAACCTATTGTTATTTTCCAACAAAAATAAAATTATTTCCACAGGCTTAAAGACGAATCGAAAAATTTGGCCCTCCATATACACATTGTCCAATCAAACAGTTGAACATTCAATTTCTGGTATAATAAAAACTCCTGAAAGTCAAAGCTATTTAAGTTTAATTTTAATATAAACCCTAAATACATGAAACTTTCTTGGACTAAGATGATAAGAGAAAGCATGTCTGTATAAAATTTTAATACGTCTGTAAGGAGAAATAAAAATTTGCAAGCCAAAAAGTTTATAATTTTTAAAGTACATTTTTACATAAACTATATTTAATAATCTCAAAGATCTAATACAAACAGCTAACAAAAATAAAGAGATATCAGGTCATTACAATAATTTTGGCACATCAGTTTTATTATTCCACAGGCTTGCTGAATACTGTACAGTGCAAATAATATAAACTTAAAGCTATCAAATAAAATGGATATGTAGGACACTAAATACTATGTTTTACTTACTACTAAAGTCTTTCATATTAATTGGGAAGTTGTAAATTAAATTTCTTCAGCAGGTTATTGCAACTACACTAGTGATGGAGGTAGCAGGTGTACGATGCAATGTTTTAATGCAAATAATAAAATTGGGCTTTCTTGCAGCAAAATCATAGTCAGACAAACTGTGTAATTGTAGTTGAGAATTATGGTTTTTATGTACCATTGTCCATCAAACTTCAGCCTCTCAATAGATTGAAAATAGGGTGTGGTATAATATAATAATTCGGTATTTGTTCATGTAAAACCTACAATATGTAAATTGCGCTTGTTGGATAAAGGTAATACTGCAAACTTGCAAGCCTAGGAGACATAGAGGGTGTCACTAATAATATATATGAAACTATTGAATACAATATGAAAAACGTGCACGTGCAGAAAAAAGCTCGCTTTTTCTACTCAAGAATAACAGCTAATTTTATACATTGATTTTCAAAGATGGTGGCAAATTGACTGATATATTATGTTTAAAGAAAGATGCCTTGTTAATAACACTCTTGTGTCAACAATGCATTTAATAGTTAGGGGTTACACTGTTGAAAAAATAGTTACAAAGAGAATTGGAACTGCGAGGAAATTAAACAGCATGTTTGTCTACTATACATGACGTGACATTAGCTGCTATATCTACGGGAGTAATTGACTCTTACTTTGAGTGCCTAAGCAAATTATATCGATTCACGCATCGCCGCCTATTTAGCTTCGTTGAATGTGTATCTTTTGTCGCTACAGTTATAGTTACGTTGCACCTCCACATCGTCCCACTGGAAAATGTCAGTTGTTTCAGTTGACGGGCTAAGCGGCATAAGGTAATAAGGATGTGTAAACAACAGTTTTTCAGTGGCGAGACATCTACCTAAATTATGTGAGGGCTCCGTAAATATCCGGGATCGTCGCATATTAAGATCCATTATGTATAACGTTGTTTCTTGAATATTGGTGTCATATATTTATTTTATATTTATCTATTTATTAACGGATATGATGGTTTTGTGCATTTGTGGTAAGAACTTTAGTTCAGATCGTGGACATAAAGAGTATATTAGAAGGAAATGCTGTCGAGGCCTTCCTGGCGAGAGGGACAGCACCCTTCCACAGAATTGTCAGTAATTTATGACAAATGAGAAGAATTGCTGCTAGACATCCCAGACAGGTACCTATAAAAACGTCCCATACCTTTCAACACTGATATGGAGAGGCAAGCAAGAAGGCTTATCTATATAAACATAGTCAGCAGCTTTTTACATCTGATCGGTCTAGACTTGCTGAAAGTGTTTTTGATGATAAGCCGATTCATAGTCTAAATCGGCTGCCTTCCATTAATGACGTTTATGAGAAATATGAGAACTTGTTTGGGATAACGCCCATACGGAATGGTACTCGTAGTATGGTGCCGACCCATAAGAAGGAAGACTATCGCACCTTCTACGTCGTCTCAGCCAAGAACGTACAATGGGCACTGGAATCCTTGGATTGCATGCAGCAGCAGAGACGGCATTGATTTGTCTAATCTACATAGAGCTCAAGTCAAAATAAATTAGTTCTGTTATTTAATATTATGTTTTGGTACAGAGTGGTTCCTGGAGCGCTGAAGCTGAAACGTATTGTTCTAATTCATAAGGACGGTGATCTCGCCATCATTAAGAATGGGCGGGCTTTAACAATTCTATGTCTAGTACTCAGACTAGATAACAAAACCATAGCAAAACATCTAGCGGACTTTACTCTACACCCTCACCAAAGGGAGTTCACTCGCGTTGACGAGGTTCTCCTCAACACTGTATCTTTAGATACCATGATTAAGACCTATAGCAGTAAGTCTAAGTCTTACTTCAGGGCTGTCCAGCTACCCACTTGAACAGGATCAAGAGGCATGACAGGGTGGTCAACACTCTAGTTAGGGCATCGGAACAAAGTGGCTACATTACTGTAAAGGAGTATAGAATACGCCTCGTAAATGGCCATATGAGGAAGCCGGACGTCCTTTTTTTTTGAAGAGGGATAAGGTTATCGTGTGCGATGTAGCTGTGCATTGGGAAGGCCATATATCTTTTGTGGCGGTTCACTACCAGAAGGTTGATACTCCCTGTATGTTTGTTGTGGTTTATATACATCTTTATTAATCTTCGTTGAGAATTAAACCACTCATAGTTTTTAAAATCATGTTTATTTACGTTTCGATCTATGACCTAGGATCGTTGTCAAAATAATAAAAAGAAACTTCAATTTTGACATTTATGACATAAATTGAAGGTGACTTTGATTTATTGATGTTCGAAATATTTGGTTTAAGTACATTAAGTAATTTTTTTTTTTATTATTTTGACAAAGATCCTGGGTCATAGATCGAAACGTAAATAAATATGATTTTAAAAACTATGAGTGGTTTAATTCTCATCGAAGATTAACAAAGATACCAGAAGGTTGTTTACTGTGGTGATCAGTTATCTGAACTGGAAATATTCGGCAAAGAAACTGATCATGCAAGAGGTGTCTGATTCGTTCTCGGTGTCGGGATCTCATGGACGGTACATTGATCCACGCTGACTTTATGCATATGGTGCACTACTGACAGCAGCTATGTATTAGATACCCATGTACAGACCTTGCATGCTATTTTTGTTATATTAATATAATTACTAAATTATCACTAATTTGGTGGTTCAATTTTATTGTTTACATACAATATTTAATTATTTGATCTTTATTGACATAGTGTGACTGTCGACTTATTTTATTTTTATCTGTTGGATGCACCTGACTTTATTGGGTAGGGGACTTACTGTGGCACTTTTATTATTTTATCTTTCCCTTATTTTTATATATACATCCTTGTCTAATATTTTATATTATTCTGTTTATTATAACTAACACACTAATTAGGGCTCTGAAAGCTCTTAAGAGCCAGTTCGATTCCCACTTTTTGGGCCTTCAGACATGGTTGGGTTTGCCAGAGGCTGCGTTGATGATCGTGGACCGGCAAGTGTGAAGCCAGATACAGAGAATAGTTTAATACATCTGGCGAATAAGGGTTGGAACCTCAATAGGAATTCACTTATGCCACCTCCGTTTCACGGTTCCCTGGTCTTCGTTTGTACGTTTACGTTTGTCCATTGATTAATCAGAAACAAGAATAATTTTAATAGTCACATTCAATTTTTTAACAGAAAGGATTGTTGAAGTTAAACAATTTTCATCTGCTCTTCCATTGTGACCTTGTATAGCTGTCGATTTATTTTGTATGAGTATATAGCGTTTGTTACAAGTATTAACAAAATAACCAGAATACTTTTTCTGCATTGCATGGAATTGCTACAATGGTTTAAAAAAATGAATTGTATTTATGTATTCTGTTAATGGACCAATTGAAATGTACCAACGGAGAGTAGGGAACCTAGCTTTACATTAAAGCTGTTAAGTTAAAGGCTTGTCGAAAACGTAAAATTTGGTTTGCTTGGAAACAGAAATTTTTTTAACACAATTGTAACTGAAAATAGGCATGTTAACAAATGTTGTATATTTTATAGTTGAAATCTGTGAAAACTAATCGGCAGGAGCTTAATTAAGTTTAACTAACAAAAAAAGACCGTTAATACATTTCATTCATGCCATGATGGGTAAAAAAATAAATCATTTAGCATCATAAATGTTTCCCAGGAAAAAAGGCATTGGGTACTTATTCTTTACACAGATTCCAAAATTAGTTGAGTAGATAATTGAACATGCTGTAATAAAATACCATAAATGGTAACATTTTTAAGGAACGGTTTTGTAACATGCTTTTGTCAGTAAATATATGATCTATGCTATAATTTTATAAAATCTAAAATTCAAATAGCTGGAAATCAATGATTTGTATTTCATAGATTGTTATGCAAAAAAACTAGATTGAAATTTTAAAATGGCAGATTTCCTATTAGCAGCTTGTTCCTATAAAACTTAAGCAACACATAAAAATTAGTACTTTATAATAACTTTGGTAAAAAAATTCATACGTTGTTTCATTTTCGTCACAAATAAGTTAATCACAAGATTGTTCATATTGTCCATAAAATTAATAAACACTTTATCACAGGATAAACTTACAATGCTAGTCCTTGTTTTTGACATTGAATTTTTTAAAAAGGCTTCTGTTCATAAAATAAGATTAAAAATGGCATTGTTTGAGTTTTATGTTTAGTTCATTTTTGATAATGCACAGCATCACATGCGTATAAAAGCAGAATACAAATTATGAATTACAAAAAAGGTTTTTACAATATACTTAGCACAATTTACAAATGTTAAAGGTCAAACAACTTGAACAAACACACATGCAATAAATAAAAGATGTTTTAAAAACTGATAAGAAGCAGTCCTCAGCTAAGCTCCAACCTGTAAGATGCTAATAATTAAACCTAAATGCACGAGCATGCGACATAGAAACATACAATGATATCATATATAGTACAGATAACGTAATATTAGTTAGAAACTTGAACACCAACGATTTGAAGATGCTGCTACACCAAAATGTAGCAGCAGGCAGCCAAGAGTACGATATGATATATTATGCACCTGGTTATTAAGTAAACAACTCAATCTGAATTAGATTTGGTATTTTTCCTCGTTTAGTGGAAGAAAATGATCAATGTGGCTCCGGGAATAAGACAGGTTTGCATATATCTGCTGCTCCCAAGGTCCAGGGTTCGATTCCTGACAAGGGCAACTTGAACAACAAGCATTTTTCACAATAGTACGCCCTATTTCGGATGAGGTAAAATGTAGATGTCGTGTGTGTGTTGTCACACATGTTAAAGTTCTCTACCTACTTGGAATAGCAAAGATTCATCAAAATAAAAAATTTACATATAAAAAACCTTTCTTCATGCCCAATGTAGTACCTTTCGAGTGGAGCATTGGAAAATCAAATTTAGAGATAAAAATGCTAAACAGAAACCACCAATAGGTTTCCTAAAAAATAAAAATTTGAATAAATATATGACCACCCCATCATGTCTTGTGCCTAATAGAACGGACATGGATACAAAACAGAATTAGCCAAAATATAATCATAACCTTATGTTTCGACACTCTTCTAATAAAACTTAAACTAGTACCATCCAAAGTCGAAGCAGAAAACGGGGTAAATTGTGAACGTCACTTAGTTGATACTAATAGCAGATGTATGCAAAGTATATGCAATAATTACTAATGAAGTTAGAAATAAAAGTAATGCAGTAACAACAATGTCTTGTCGTACAAGCTGAAATTAGACTATTTTCAATTAAAAGAAAATTGCTTCTGAAAATTTTCACTTTCATATATATTACTATTACCTAATATTCATTGTAGATAATATTTTTTAAATAAAACTTTACAGATTTTTAAGCAAACAAATTTTACTTCTTCTGTATATTTGGCATGTTTTTATACGAAAGTACAACTGTGATGGCACATCGGCTAGAATTTCTTACCCTCAATATTTATCATCTCGTATGCAAATAAAATTAGAGGCCGGCATTATACTGGGTGATTGTAAAGCAAACCATTCATAATACCCCATTGGATTATTATAGATAGCATGAAAAAAATGTTATTATCTGAAATATGTTTTAACGAATTTTCGGTTTCCTTTGCTTCCTATATTGTATCAAACTTAACACATTCGTATATAGCATTTAAGCTTTTCTATTGCATCTATCCTACACAGAACTCTGTGTTGATAACACTCTTTGTGTGAACTTAAAAAACCATTTTCTATAAATTTTAGTTGATGGCACACTAATTGTTTTATAATGACTTAGTATGTGATTTCTTTAATCCACATTATGATTATATACTTAGTTTCATTTTACAGAAAATTTGCATTAAATAATAGAACTTCCAATGAGATAATTAAAAATTAAAAAAATCAAAACTCAATAGACGAAACTAGTCTGCAGAGAACATAAACCAGGTATTCAGAGCAATGGAATCTACTGAAAGATGGCAAATTTCATTTGAAGATAGCATCTTCAAGGTGTTAAAATGAATATAGACAGGGCTGCGCCACCCTAGTGGCAAGTGAGTTCAGTGAACATAGGAGATACACCAGAGGGGCAAGAATATTTGGTAAGTGGAGTGGCAAAAAAGGTGGTTTTTAATAAAAGTATATATCTGCTATAAGTAGAAATGTTTCCACTGTTGCAAACATGTGGAAAGTGCAATTATAACTTGCTTAGTTGAACGGTATAATGTACTGCAACAAAGCCGCCAGATTGCGGTTTAGTTATTTTCAGCACATTACATCAGCTTTCAATTGCTGCATGTCTAGAAATACTAACCGCTATCAATCTATAAAGGCGCAACTATCAGATGCCGCCATCAAAGCAAGCCGCCTATATTTTATCAATTGTCGGTTGACTCCCAACCCCCAGATCTTTCAAGAAGCTACCGCCAGTTATATAAAGACATATGTTAGTGGTGGAAAGGGAAGTCGGTTTCGATAGTAAATTGCGTGTACATCAGAACTAAATATTCAAAATAAATTTAGTTGTTACCTATTAGTCGATATAAATTACTTGTACTGAAGAATATAAATTACAGAAATTAAGAGTTGTACAATTATAAGTGTCAATATCAGTTATGTTAAGTAAATTAAGAAGATCTTGTAAAATTGAAGTTAAACCGCTGCTGCAGTACTAAGGTAACAGACTATTTATTCCAGCTTATAAAAAAATGATGAAGTGTAAAAGACTCGTGAGCTCAATACAAAAAGAAGAGGGTGACCAAAAAACAAGAAAAAAGAAAAAGAGAAGGAAGCAATTTTCAAGTATGCGAAACTGAACAATCGGTGTTGTCTACAAGTCACAATATTAGTGCTACCTTTCAAGTAAGTGAGAGTAGTGCGGGAAGAATATATATGGCTAAGGCTAATGTTCCTTCAGATACTATTCATGATTCCTGCATGGATAGTACTGACTTCATATACACTGTACCTATTTAATATACTTTCTTAAATGACAATCCAGATAAATGACCAGAAACACTTTCACATGCCGAAAGACAACTTTTGGTTGAAAATGGTTCCATTCAAGCTAAAGGATGCCCATATCCAAAAAATAAAAGGGGCAGAAAATTCTCAGATCATTTTTTTATGCACTTTGGTAAACGGTGAAACATGCGAAAGGAAGTGGCTTTTGTATTCAGTGTCAAAAATTGTATATTTCACTTTTATCAATACTTTTGTGGAAACTGGTACAAATGACTGGCAACACTTACTTCTCTTGTTATCGCACCACAAAAAATCAAACTGCACAATAATAGTTTTAAAACATTTGCAAAACTGGCACTTGCTTTAAAGAGTAAAACCACAATTGATAATTAAGGACAACAACTTTTTGATTGAGAAAGAAAGAACTGGCATGATGTAATACTGCGAATTGTGAATGTTATACAATTTCTAACTATGCAAAATTTAGCTTTTTGTTGAGTATCAAATCAGTTGTTTGAACAGGACAATGGAAATTTTTTAAAAGCAATATAAAGGATATAAAATATTGATGAAATATTATATGAACACATTTGTAGGATTCAAACATCTAAAGAAACGTACAAATACATGTCTACCTATTTAGGTGAGAAGATTCAAAATTAAATTATTACTTTGTTAGCAAATGGAATTAAAAAGCATAAACCAAAGTTACTAGCAGGTGCTAGGTGCTAAATATTACTCAATAATTTTAGACTGCATACAAAGGCCACCAGGAACAATTAACAGTTATAGTATGTTTTGTTGATTGAATTTTCAAACAAAGACTGTAGAATTCGTGAGCCTTACCTAGGGTTTTGTCAAATATTTAGCTCAATGTCCGAAAATCCATTTCAAAATTCTCATAAACATTTAGAATCTCTAAATTTAGATCCAAGAAATATTTGTGGTCAGAGATACAACAACGGGTGAAACATGAAAGAGAAGCCCAATGGACTGCAAAAAAGATTTTAGATTCTAATCCTAAGAGTTTCTCGTCCCATACCCATTTTACAGTTTAAATATAGTCATAAATGATGCAGCTAATATAAATTTCTAAACTGTCGATTTGTTCGGTAGCATTTAGGAACCTTACGTATGTATTATATCTTCAACTCAGCATTGGGATGTTTTGAAGAAACATATCAATAACTTCACATTAAAACCATTATCCCACACATGATAGGCGAGAAGGATAGATTATCGATATGTCCCCATAGGTACGATTTAGAAATAATATGTGTATTGGTTTACTACTCATAATGTACCAGTTATTTAATTCAGTAATTAATTACTATATAGCAAGCACCATAAGGTCGTTTTGTTAGTTCGTCAAATCTGAGATCATTTGCTCTCAGTTCATGAAACACATAACATGAATTTTGGAAGAAATCGATCAAGCAGTATGTGTATCGCCATTTTGGTTTGTATCATTAGATGCGAAGGTTCCATATAGAGTTTAGTTTATCCGTTAATGGTAATCAAGTATTTAATTGGTTATTCTATTTTTATTTTAATTACAGTGCTTTTCTAGGAATACTTTTAAGAAGATTACTGTGGAGGTCGGATCCTGTAAATAAAATATGGCGTCCTGTATTACGTCGTTTCCGTTTATTGGTTTGTGCAAATTATTTTCAAGAATAAATGAAAACAGCATAGGTATTCAATTCCTTAATAACTTGCATTTCCGGAAAATTTCTGTAAGAAGTTTGCTTGTTTCAATTCGAAACATATGGCTCCGTCGGTTGCCTTATTACCTTCAACATTTGCTCCACAGTTCAAGATAAGTGATTAGCTTTATACATGTTGTCCAGCAACCTGTTCGTTTGAAGTTTAATAAGAAAGTCACTATCACATTTATATTAGCAAATTATCTAACAAATATTTGTTTATATTATGATGCAATAAGAATTTCCACATTAATTATTAATGTTTACGTTTCAAGTAATATTTATAACCTAAAACCGGTTTTCATTGCACAGACTAAGTGAATTATTATTAAGGATTAATACCTGAAACTTCAGTAAATAATCAAAAGAATTCATATCCTTGGTTATGATTTAGTTTGGGTAAGATTTTAAGGAATTATATAACTTGAACTGACGTTTATCCTGTAGTTCAGAAAATTGCAGTATTGTTGTGATCGTGCATATAAAGATCTAGATATCAAAGGACGTTGTTAAATGTTGTTGTATAAAAAGTTACTATTTAGTAGGCAAAGTATAACTCTACTAAAATTAAATCTGCTGCTGCTTTCTGAAAACTTTTTGTTTTTTATAAATAGTTGTATATGTTGTAAATGAAATTATTAAACATAAAAAGAATACAAATTAATTAAACTGACAACTTAAGTTTACTGTTTTATTATAGACAAATTGATCCAAAGATAAGGAAACTTAATACAATTCTTTGATCTGTATTCCAAATAGGTGTGATATTAACAGTGACATATTGGTAATTAATTTTATAGTGTTTTCTATCAGGTTTGGTCAGTAATACTACTTGTTCTTTATATTAGTAAGAGTTTAAAACGAGAAGCTTTTTTTGTAGTATTGTCTTACAGTAGTCTTCAAGTAGCTCCAATAGTGTGGTGTGATAATAGATATATTTCTATTACAGGAAGTGATTTTATATGATATATCTTTTGTCATAGCAACCAAAGAATATTTCACTACCAATTATATGTTGTTTCTTTTGCAATAATTAGGTAGTAAGAGCAGGCCTCTTGTGTCCTTTCTTTGTTCTAAATATATTTTACTGCAGATACTATGCATTTTTTTTTATAATCGTGTTCACACAGCAAATGCAATATTTTTCTCTGAGAGTTTCCAAATTATCTCTTAGAGCACATCTTGTGTTTTTAAGAGCCTAGGACTTGGTGGTACCATATTTAGTCTTCTAATTTTAGTTTCTATAGAGTGTTTTATGAAGTATAGCTTTTGAAGACCCATGATCATCTCTCATTGCCCTACCCAGAAATAGACCCTAGCCATGTCAGAAACTGCCTTTCCTTTAACTACTTCTCTTGGGAAAGGGTTTTCATAGCTAGCCACTCGCACACCCCAAGATGAGGCTACAAACAAAAAAAAATGTTGCAAAATTCTATATGCCTGGTACGGGAAGCACAATATATTTTGAACACAGACAGTCACAGCTCATGGCATGGTGCTGAATATAGGTAAACACAAGTTTGAGCCTGACCTGAGTTGTAATTAAATCAGGATTACCCACCATACAGTAATGGACAGATAAAGTTCTAGCTACTAGATGAAGAAAGCAATTGAGTGAATTACCAAGTTCTAAAGAAGCGTATCACTTTGCTATAAATGTTCCATCAATGCCTTTGATAACTATATACTTTTGGTAGTCATTTTGCCTACAAATTTCATAAAATAGAATTTGTTAGATAATGCACCTACAAGACAAATAAAATTTCACTAAAAGAATAGTTTAATGCAAAGTTTTCCCACCGTGGCTCAATGATTTTATTAAGTTTGCTGTCATCAACCTTTTTTACTGGTGGTTGATTATGCTACACAAGCATTTTAATAAGTTGGAGTTTACAAAACAAAATAATATTATTTTGTTCTATTTAGATGCTTTTCTGATGTTCTATCTACTACAATTGGTTTCTAATAGATAGTTACATTGTCATTATTGATCAAATTTAGAAATTTATAGGGAATATGTATCAGGTAATTTTCATCACGAAAGACTCCGTTTAAGCAATTTATAATGTATAAAAGTTTTCGTGTGCAAAGTGTTCGTACCACATTCCATTCAAAAACTGCTGGTGCTATCGTTGTTGCAGAACCAGAAGGGCAGTAATAAAAACTGCTGATGGGTACTTCATCAAATGTTATTCTGTTTGGGGCCGCCCAGAAATTTCAGCTAAGGCGCCTCAATCTTTACAATTTTGTTAGTTGTAAGCAAATTTGTTGTCTGTATGTGTAACGTTCTTTAGTTTCAATCCCTTATGCTAGCTAAATTTCAATTATGTTTCTTTAGAATTTGAATAACCGTATGGTATGTGCCTAGTAGTGTTTTTTTTTTTATATAATTTACGGAACTGAAAGTTCTTTCTCTAACGGTTAATTATAGGCATATTAAATATTATCGAGGACACACCATAGTTTGCTTATAAAGTAGTTGTTTTAATGGGTCACTGGATATTATCATATCTTGAGTTAATGTACCATTATTTGCATGTTTTAACAAATTTGGTTCTAACCAATCCTTTAACATAGTGAGATTGTTTCGACAAGTTGATCAGATAATGTTCAATAACAATTATTTAAAAATCTTTGTTTTAAATTAAATTAAAAAATTAGCTGTACTAAATTCGTATTTAGTTTTGTCTTATCACATTAATTACATACCGGTATAGCGTGTTGCTTATCAGTAACATTATGTCAAGCCATTAACGGTGTATTAATCAATGTGTTAGTGAGTTAATTAGTACATGGTTGTAGTTGAAAACTTTATTCTTTAGTTTTTTAGGTATTCTAGAAAATTGCTGTACTGTTATTGTGTTGCTTCAAATTTGGAGAATCGCCTTGTACCACACCATTTTTTAATTTGCGATTTTTTTCTTTACCATGCTTTATTTTAGGAGCATTATATACTCTTTCTATTGGGTTAATTGGTTTTATTTTTTTTTGTTAACATGTGACAATTTGTTTGTAGAACTCAATTCCAAAGTATGGAAAGCTCTGTCTGTTGCTTACCGTTTCGTTTTCTTGATTCCTGTTAAAATTTTCTACCATGTACCTTGATCGAGTGCAGGATATTGAAACCTTGATATATTGTGCTGACAGCTTCCGGAGCTAACTGCATCACTAGCCTAAGGATTAAACTGCTTTAAACTCCCTTTCCATGAAATTGAAGAAAAACTTATCATATATAGTCATATATAATATAATGTTATACAACTTTTAAAAATGTACTTTTCTTGGCATATATAAATCGCTTGAAATACTCCTGACTGCACTTGGTAAACAGAACAAAATAAATAAACAATTAAACGCCAAACTCAGGCCGCCACTGATAGGACGAGAACTAAGATTTAACTTCAGACACTTTGAAGTGTAATCTTGATAGACCAGTGTTCTAGACAGTGTGATGCTAAATAAGAAGAAAGTGTTCATTCGATTTTGTGGTTGTCAACTTCAGGTGTCTTTATGAAATAATAATAAAACTTAGTGATTATTTAATCAATCTCATCCATTTGCAAGAAATGTATTTTAAAAAGCAATACATAAATATATTTGTCTCGATTAAAAGCTTCTGTTGAAATTTTGTTCCAAGTTCCGTTAGATTTATGTACAAGTTTCAGGTTTGGCTGTGTGATTACTACAGCTAAAGACTTTTTAATTTGGTTCATTTTTTTATGTAGTCATTAACATATTACAATACTTTCCATTTAGGTAGATAAACGATAATCATTGGAATAATTTTCAGGCAACTATGAAAAAGCCTTATCTAACTGGCGGACATAATCTATTAATGTTAGAATTTGGGACATTTACGTTATTTAAATTCTGTGGCAATTTTACTAATACCTTAGTAGAAATTTGACTGTTGATTCATTCTGTGATAAATATTTGTTTAAACATCCAATTGTATTCATACTTTAATTATTAGAGACTTAACAAAAGTTGCAGATTACTAAAAAATGTGTCATTGAACTATATATCCACAGCAACTTTCTTAGGTTGATATAGGTACCAATGCTATAGAAGAAGGTCGGGTAGTATCAAGCAGCAGGTGGCATAGGGCAATTGATATTCCGATTACTTGCCGAGTGAGGTAGCATTTGTCACATAGACGGCATATGAATCTGAACAAAAATCCAGTACTGCTGCTGTTTTGTAAGTGAATGCTACTTTTCTGCTACTTTTGTTGCGCAGTTATCGTTAATTTTGTGGAAATTGTGATGTTAGTGCAGTACATAGTTAACTCTTTATGTTTGAATTTTTAACAAATGTAAGTATATTTAGAGTTTTGACTTAATAATTTGGAACCTATGTTTATTACCAATTAGTTTCTATAACAACGATATCACTATTGTCAGTCATATTTATGTGGTGTGATTTTTTGACCTGCGGCTGTTGGAAGGTATCAGACACCTTAATTTTGGGTGGTATCGGACGTTTTTGCAGGTATCGAAAATTTTTATTTTCATTATTGCATTCTTTGCAGGTAACAAGGAGAAGAACGAGATACATGGAATGAAAAGAATATGAAAGGAGTCATAGGGATTAATTTTTAATGAAAAACGTGCCTATTCGAGCAGCAGGTAGAAGATAAGATACCCAGTTCCAAAACTTTTCTGGTAATAGATTAAAAAGCATCCAATGAAAGAAAGAAGTAATAATACAACCAAACACATATAGCAGAGAGACTTTTCATAGAACGAATAATGATGAGCAATAAAACATATTATATAAACATTTTAAGAACTTGGACAACCAACATATGCCACTCAACAGATTTTAATTTTTAAAACTAGCTTACAAATTTGCAGAGCTGCTAAAAATCAAACAACATTTTAATAAAGCAAAAAAAAAACATGAAAAGTATTTTATTATGATTTTATAAAAAACATGAAGATCTGAGACCGAGGACACCACATTTGATTTTTCAATGCTCCACCCGAAGGTACCACATTGATCAGGAAGCGAGTTTTTTACCTGAAAATTTTGAATTTTGCTAAACTCTGAAGCAAGATAGAAATCTGTAATGTGCATGATAACATTCACACATGGGACCTCATCCAAACGAGGGTGTATTTTTGTGAAAAATGCTTGCCTAACATTTTTCAAGCATACTGCATCAGGATTCGAACCCGGGACCTTAAACTCAGTAGTCACACGCAAAACAACTGAGCCACAGAGCCGCCTGAGACTGAGGACAGCTGAATCGACAAGTTTGTAGAGAGCAGTAGGTTTTAACAAAGAACAAATAGATAGATTCTTAAAGCCTCAGTCATCATTGCATTCCTGATACGTTCCATTTTATGCTTTTACATTTATTGCCTGCTTGATTTAAAAACCATTTCAGTTTCTACTGATTTGAATATAAGGGCTAGCTACATTTTTATTATTTATAGTTCGAAGGTTAGGCAACCAATTTTGCTAGTCCTTTATTTAATTCGCTAGTCTGCATGTATATGTTATACTTTCTGGTTCCTTATTTAGGCATGTGTTTTTGGCTAACCACGAATTCACTGAATGTTACTATTTTAAAATACATTTGATTTCAATTGTTCTGTTGTTAATATAAATTTGTGTGTTGGTTATGTCTCATTAACACGATATTATAAAGTATAAATTGTATTTGTCATACATAAAACGAGTAATTTAAATGAAAATTGTGACTGTTGTTTCTTCACGGCAGTATGATTTGTTTATTGACCAGGACCCCAATCAGACAGTTGAAAAGATAAATCTTTATGCTGTTGTCAAGTGAATGCACAAATTGGAGTACAATACCACTAAAATATACACATGGTTTGTTATTAAGATTTTGATGTAATGCCCAAAAATGTTATAAATTACTGTTACAAGATTGAGATACGGTTGTCAACCAATTTCAAACATGTTTTAGATTTTAATAATAATACTTTGTGTTTCCTTTGGATGTAGGTGTTCATTATCAGTCAAAAAGTTAGCACATCACCTCACAGCCTGCGTGAGAGAGCATCATATCATAGTGATCAACAGCTGTTTACTTTACTCCTTATGGTACGTATATTGTCTTACATTCTAAAAATGCTAAAACTTTGAGGAATAGACTTGGACTGTTTTTTCCTAATATTTTCCCAATAATTTAAGGATTATATTTAAACGTACTATTGTAAATATTTGTTTGGTGCTTTTGTTTCTTTCAGTAGCCTCTATTCAGAACGAACTTATATGTACCAGTATAGAGTAAGTAGATAAGGTTCTTGCGGTTTGATATGTACATTGATGCCGCTTTGTAAATATAATTAATTAGTTGTTTGCTGTGCCAATGTAGAATGTTATTAATTACAGTGGTTAAATGCTAATCAATTATTCTAAAATATGGGGCAATATTGAAAGGGTGTATTATTTATAAAACACCTTTCAGGTTGATTGTTACTAGATATAAATTAATATTTAATATTATTTAGTGAGGAGTGAAGGATTTAGAAGTTTGTCTTTAAACTAGGAATTTAATATTGTATGCCTATTTAAATTCATGAGTTACTTATTAGAGTTCTATCTTATCTTACATGTGGTTTTGTGTTTAATTATCAGTTCCAGTACAGAAATTCTACCAAAGGCAAATTAGTTTGTGTGTCCTGTCATTTCGTTCTTTAAACACCCCCACCCCCAATTTTCAATTGTGCTAGGCACTTTTCTTTTCCTTCTCTCTCCTTTGTTACCTCGTAATTCGGGTGAATTCATACCTTATTACTGATTGCGTTCTTTTCTTCCTTGCCTGTTCGTCTACAGGTAACGATCTTCCATCATCAAGACCTGTACAAGCAATATTTTTGCCATGACCAATCACGTCCATAAATGTTTTAGAGAAAATCTACCTCTTACTGGTCAGTCTTTCAATGTACGATTTCAAACAAGAAAAAATTACAGAAAGACAAGCAAAATTCTAACTTCAACGCCCTGTAAAGATCAACTCGAAGAACAACAAAGACTTGCATAAGAAAAAAAGAACAAACTGCAATTAGGAAAAGATTAAAGAAGGAAAACGTCAGAAATATGGACAAGAAAGAAAAACGAATAAATTTATTAGAAAATTCAAAAATATAGCGGACAAAAACATTTATAAAAGTTGATAATCAATCAGAAAACAAAAAACAGACCACCTACTGCATTCGTCGTGATGAAAGTTTTGACAAATACTCGATCCATTGCAATGTTTGTAAAAGATGGGCTCATGAGAACTGCGCTGATCTTCAGAAAAATTCTCTATTGCATGCATGTGACATTTGTTTTGACAAGCAAAACTAAGTGGTTATGATAAATGTGTTTTTTTAGCAATAAATGTTTATAATTAATACAGCTTATATGTTCCTCAATATATACAATACAGTTTAATTCTCTGTCTAATACCACCCACCGTTTTGAAATTACAAAGATGTAAGGTCTTTGAAAACTTTACCAAAAAGTATATTATTGATGGTTTTATAAAAATAATTGTTATGACTAATATTCGGGATAGATCAACTATTCATTTAATGTAAGATACAAACATTGTTGCGCTTTTTTTCAAAAGGGCTTCATCTTTTATTGTATTAGTTAGGTTCAGGGGATTTTTAAACCCCACACAAGGAATTTCCCAGTATTATTATGTGTAATATAAGCGTTACGTGAAAACCACACAAAGATTTGGTTCTCATGCAAGTCCGGACATTGATTTATGATTTGTAGAAAATTAACGATACAACATTTATCTTAGTTCATATTACAAAATTTCAGAAACAAGCTAATATGGTCCATACCAAACGACCTTCCCCTAGAATTTATAACTACTTCTACTTATAACACCTACACCAGTCACAATTACTTGCTGATAAAATTTAGTTTACGACTTTCAAATAAATATAGTAGGAGTTTAAACTTAAGAAATGTAATATGGCAGAAATAACTTAAATATTAACACTTTGTTTTAATTCTAAATACTGAAAAGGCACATGTAAGGTACAATGTTTATGCTCCACAATTAGATGGCCCCTTTTAGAAGATGCTCCAACGACAAGTACGGTTTCACCTTTTACTAAAACGGGTCCATCACCGCAACCATCTTCTGGAAATGACATTTTCATGACACGAGTTTGAGGATATCCCAATTTAGTATTTCCCGCAACTGTATATGATCGACTGGGTGGTACAGGAGGTGGTCGTTCTAAATCAAGACCAAACAAATTGCAAGTCTGTTGTATTATTTTAGTATCACATTTATCATTCGGATCAGGGGGTGGCGTTCCTGCGATTGGCTGAGGCCTAGGCCTTGTGGTTGTTCCATTATTACCAGGGCGAGTAAGAGTCGATGTTTTATTTATGGCAGTCGTTTTCAACTCTTTTTCGCGTTTAATTGTAGCCCACTTGCATCGAAATCTATAACCCCTCCATGTGGCTTGAATAAGGGTTGCAGATTTTTGACGTGTATCTGTACGAATGTTTTCAAGATGCTGGCGTAAACTTTCAGTTAAAAAAATGTGACGTTTTCCTATTGCCCAACTGCTTGCCACTAAGGAAGTTTGTTGTTTAGTCATATTATTTGCAAGGTGTTCTAGTATTAGATTGCAGTCATCTAGCATCTTCTCCTCATTGCGTTGTAAATGCGCAAAGGGCGCTAGTAAACGATATCTAGCGTTAAAGGCTTTAAACCGCATTCTGTGCGGATATCCGCCTGCCATTAAGTTTACAGTTTCTAATATTTGCAAAGAACGTATTTGCCGCATAACTGTTGCTCGATCAAACCTATTTCCAATTTCTTGAGAATTACTACGAATACAGCGCACGAAATGAGGTCTAGCGTGAACAAGCGTTCTCAATAAATTATCAAGTCGTGTATGAAAATCCTGTGTCAATGTAGATACAGGTTCGTCACCGTTCAATAAATCTGTATGAGATGTTGGAGATATTCTAAAACTAACGCCTCGGGGGACGTTTTCTATTGAATACAAAGCTTTTAGTTCACTCCCAAACAAATGTGTTGCAAAACCAAAGTTACAGCTATGTTTATAGAAGACCGCTACAAGGTCATCTGGGACTACATCTTTATTTGTATCTAAAAAATCTGTAGCGTCATAAATTACACGCCCTGCAAAATGTTGAATTCCAAACAATCTTGATTCTATTGATTTTGGATCAAACAGTCGCGTATTGTGTTTGTGTTGAACTTTCATTTTAGAGACGTATGATTCCGCACTGCCGCGAATGGAGCACTCCACATCTAACATACTTAAAAGACCAGTTCGAAGAGATGATATTAGGTCAATGCATGGTACATTGTCTACGTAATCGACTTCAACCTCGCTGTTAATACCTTCTTCACGACACGACTCTATGCTTGATTTAAAAATGTGGGTGTTGTAAAAGTGTTGCATTGTTTCAGCGCAAAGATTGATACAAAGATGTTCCAGTTGGCTGGGTTTGGGATCTTCAAACCCAAACATATCTAAAATACCAATAAATCCATCAGTTGCATGCTTTACGGCGTTATTTAAAGCAGCCATGGATTTGCTTCCGGCATTTGTACCACCTCCTATAGTCGATGCATGTTGACTTGCTATTTCCGCTTGATTGTGAACAGATTCGTTAGAGTCAGAGCTTAAAGTTCCAAGAGTAGAACCTAGTCGTTTTAAACTATTAGCGCGACGAACAATAGTAGCGACCGTGCGGCAATACAAAGCTTTGGCTAAGCAGTCCCTTGTCATGTTAGACATATTAGCGTCGCAAACTGATTTAACAAGTTGACCTCTAGCATTGTGTGTACGTGTGGTCAATCCCCGAAAGAGTGACGCTCGCGAAACGCCCAGTAAATTAGCGACCGCGTTCAATTCCGTGTCTCCTTTAACATCCACTTCTATACCCTTTCCGTCAACAAATTGCACATTTCCTAATAATAAAACAGCAGATAACACTCTTACAACATCCAAAAAAGGAATACCAAGAACTCCCAGACAAGTTTTCCATGCTTGAAACCTGAAATAAAGACTAATTAATTTGGAGAGATGAAATAACGGTCGATATACCTCGAAGCATCTTCAGCGACATCTTGTTTGGTATCACCGTGTTTTAGGTATTTTAACGTAGAGGGCGAACAACCCTCTAAATTTAATTTGGCACGCTCTTCATTAGATAATCCAGCTAAAATCTGATAAAAAATGTGGTAGTTCTTTTCGCCAGGTAAAGGCTTTATGACACGTGTTTGATCTAGAAAATAACAGTGAATCTTGGTTCTATACAATGCTCCATCAGTCACTTGCACTTCTATAAACTGACCCTAAAAATATATATAAATACATCTAGTTGTTTAAAAACAGCGTCTCAAAATAAACACATCCACTTTTACAAAGCTTGAAAGTTTTTCAAAATAATTATCACTATAAGGAAAATTCAAACGTTTTAACTAACATTTCTTGAAAATTAACAATGTTTGCTCGAATAATTTGTTATGCGTATGTAAAGTAGTGCAAAGTTCACTAAACCCAAGTGATGTAGGAATTAGAGTTTCTTATGAGTAGAAGAGCTAGGATAGTATAGGACCACGCACCTTCATTTGACATGTAAATATTCATAAGAAAAATACATATGCTCAATTTTACACCAACCTTTTGAAAAATTCTATACCACTTAGGGTTGTGTGCTGTCCCAAAAATTATTTCAATAAAGACATACCTCTCCTTATACACAAAATACAATTTAAAAATGACGACAATTTACAAATAGAGCAACGAAACTGACCAACGACTTAGTCATTAGCTCACTTTACAGCCAGGGTTGTACAGACGTTATTAGAAGCTACGCATTTGTGATTGAATAAAATAAACAACTTAAGTTAGTATATTCATTAATAAAAGGACCATCAAATATTCAACCCTTACAAAACGCGTTGTGTTGTATTAACCTACTTATTGCTTGTTTATTAAACGCAATAGCATTTTATTTTTCATATAACATTCGCATACAATAACTAGAAACGTTTATATATGACTAGTAATGATTATTTTTTATTCAGCCACCCGAATCAGATTAAGAATAGTATGCACCTATAAGGAAAACATCAATTTCCACTTGAACAATACCCCCAGCTGCAGATAAAAGCGTATCTATCAAACTAAATATATCCCAAACTGCAGTAGAGATAGTTTAACTAGCAAGCACAAAAAAATGCAAATAATGCAATAGCTGATACAGTTGAACGTAAATATTGTATTCCATTGCGACATTCACGATCGCTTTTGATATGCAGATCATGACTCATTGCTGTATAAGCATTCAGATGGCGCTGAATCAAGAAGTTGTCATTTATAGATATTTTCCGCACACGTTTATGTTTGCAACGCAGGTATTCAAAGCGATAGCAAAAAACAATATCTTAATTAGGTGAATTTATCGGGTTTCCAGACATATCAATCAAAATAGAGAAGATAAATAGGTCAGTTTAATTGAGTGTCAACAATTTTAAGACATGCAGGTGTTGAAAGGATAATAAACAATTGTTTTTATAAAGAACTTGTAATTAAGCGCACACATGGAAAGTGTGTAAACGCGAGTTTCAAACAAGATTAATTAGTAAGTTGTGAACCTTTAGATATAAGAGTGTATAGCATTTATTTGCTGAAAATCTAAAAGTCGATACTAAATTTTGAGTAAAATTAAGTAAGATCTTGTGGTGTTCTGGTTGTCAGGGATTGCCTTGTTAATGCTTCGTAGTAACAGAGATAACATGGTATATAAAAGTTAAAGTATTGATATGAACTTATTAAACATTAAAAAGGCATAACACACAAAAGAAATATTTATAAATGTTTATGTATGCGTAATTAAATTGGGAATGTTTTAAACACTAAAGCTGTAGGTATTGAGCACTTTAATATGTGAAGTTGCGGAACACGTTTCTATATTGAAGAATTGGATGTGACGGCTTCGCGACAAAGACCTGGTTTGTAAGTAACTCTTGCGCGGATTATGCTGAATGCAATGCAAAACCTCGTGCTGGTTTTGTAGTCGGAGATCCATAGGTTTGGTATTTTGCAGCTAGAAAGCGGAAACGCTGGCATACGGGGGTTTGTAGAAATTTAAGCAAACGGATTGCAAATGTTTCCAAATTTTGACGTGTTTGTTGAAATGACGCGTACTAAGAGGTAGTCCTTGTTACGTTGGCTCGTAGCCGTGCGTAACACAAAGAAAGTCAAGGAATGACCGGGCTCAATCGGAGATTAGGGTGGGGTTGTAGAAAGCAGACTACCATAAAATATACGCGGCTGTAGGAATTAGTGACAATACCAGCAATAAAAATAGTCAAGCAAACCTGAAAAAAAAAGAATAAGCATAGCAGCAATGAAAAGTCTAAATTATTCCGTACTCTGTAAGATGTAAAAAACTATTTGGATAATCTATATAAAGTAATAACGATAAAGGCATTACAAAACTTTTATTACAAAGTAAGGAAATATTGGGGAGTAGCAGAAACGTTTCCTCACACACCAATTAAACATAAATCAAACAAACTTATAACAAAAGATAAATAGGTAAACACAATTGATATGAGTAGTCCAGTATTGTTGGTTTTTCTCTTTTTTTTGTTTTCGTTTTTTTTTTAAATAGCATGCACTTCTATTGTAAAAAGTATCAAAACGACGAAGGATATTGCTAAACAACGGATAGATATTTAAAAGTAATAACAAGTATGAAATAGTTCAACTTACAAAACCAGGAGCACCGGCAGAGTTTCTATAGAATTGGAATAATTCGGCTACTGATCTAAAACCTCCTGATAGCTTGGTAAACCGGATGCAATGGTGTAGCTTGGCAAAGATTCACCGTCGCCGGGTCCAACTTCACCTCCATTTGCATTTCTGGTTGCTAATATCCTTCCTTTCCATTGTTGGAATTTGTGGTACAACAGACAGGAACACATGCAACAAACGCAACTAAGAACAATTAAAGTTAGTATAATTC
The DNA here is from genome assembly GCA_036346225.1 of Platerodrilus igneus. Classification (NCBI taxonomy): domain Eukaryota; kingdom Metazoa; phylum Arthropoda; class Insecta; order Coleoptera; family Lycidae; genus Platerodrilus; species Platerodrilus igneus. The sequence continues at coordinate 6,662,815 of JARFIW010000869.1, read as the reverse complement.
CGATCCAAACATCCGCCAAGAATTTTTCGTATTGCGGATCTGCTTCAGCAGAAAGAACTTCGTCAACTTCTGAAGCTAATTTCAGTTGGTAAAGGCATTGTTTGAATACGGTGAAACATTTAAAAACACGTTCACTCTCACAATCTCGTCTTTAAAAAAAATGTACGTTCATATTTTATTTACTTATTATTGAATACAAGGTAAATTTAACATATCATTAATACGGAATGAGTTAAACACTTTTGCAATTTCATTTTGCAAATGTTTTAGGGAGTTTAAAACCTGACTAAAGTGGCTCCTTTAAAAATTCTGTAAAAGTTTATTGCACTTACCCTGATAAAAAAGGGACCACTACACTAGATCGCACACACATTAATCCTAAGAAGAATCGGTCAAGTTTAGCAAGCAAGTTCTACAACTTTTATTTCAAAAGAAACTCAACTAAAGACACAATTAGTAAAGCACGCGTAATCACTAAGTCCGTCCGTCAATCTCCCGTAAACCACGTGCGGTCGAGTAAACACGTTCGCCTATAAAGCATCTTTCCTTCAAAGGAATAAGAACTACACTGCTAATCTGTTTATATAAAATAGTTGTTACCCATAACATCTGATCGTCTATTATCTCGACTTCGATAATAACATAAGGAACAAAATTTATACGACGAGTAATCCAATTTAAAATTCATTCCTTGCAAATTATTTATTAATGAGAATCAATCTTCAATTAATCTATTTTTAAATTAATACACACGAGTTAAATTGCATACAAATCTGAACTATTCGAAAGTATTTACTTTATACAAACAGCGATCCAAAAACGATGTAATTTAAGTACACTAACAGAAAGGGAGCGTAACATCCTGATGGTCGTGATGACTTCAAAGGTGGATCGCCCAAGGAATAACGAGATCCTGTCCATAGTTTGTAAGAGTATATTTCATTTCATCCCATTAAACTTAGTGGCCATAATGAGATAATCTGAAGGAAAATTCTTAGTGCACGAGGAGCCTGGTGATTTCCGTCTTGCACTCTTCTCAAGTTCTTTACAAGAGGTTCGGTGGCTTTCTCAAAGAGATGACAACAAGAAGTGATTTGTACTAGCACTTAGAGCTGATTTTACACCAAGGTTTATTTATATTGTAAGGTCGGGCTGTTCCATTTGTATTTCGAGGGATATCGTACGAGTCCATTATTGGCTGAGAAGTGTTTTACGCGTGGATGTTATATATCTGCATGCTGAATGCTTAGTTAGTTGAGAAAATGGTTGATCGATTACAAACGCCTTTTAAATTGTTAATGTTCCGGTAGTGACAAGTTGGCAGTTTCCGCCAATACAGCCTTGTTGCTATCTCGCCGGCGGTTCGCTTTCCTCAAAACTTTTAATTCTAGGAGTGCTGTTGTATTATCAGAGTTGTGAGCTCAGCTACTTCTAAGCGATTAATCCGTTCTGCCATCTTCAGTACTTTCCGTTACATTGTCCACTAGCTTTTTTAACAAATTTTCGAAAAGCTACGCTTCCAGTATTTGCAAATTTTAAGAATACTTTGCTTCATGTCTCTCCGTAGATTATGTATTTTTTTCGTAAGCATTACTTTCAATTTGCGGAAGTTATCTATTCATTTTTGTTCAACCGTTTTTGTGTGTGTATTTAGTTTCTTGATAAAGGTTACGATATCTTCATGAGTTTCTCTGTAAAGACAGAAGCATTTTCATCTAGTTTCTCGGGGTTTTCATTTAGTTTCTTTGTAGAAATCGCAGCATTTTTTCCTAATTTCTTCGCGTTGGCGGCCAATCTCTCTACGCTTGACTTGCATTCCTTCAGAATGAAGAGAATCTCGCTGTTCATCTTTACCAATGTAGTACCTCCGGGTGGAGCATTGGGGACGTGGCCGCAAGTATAGCGACCGTAATTCAAATTATAATGTTCATCTTTACGTGTGTGAGTGTTTTCACGCACGTTAAAGATCCCTACTTTGCCTGGAACGGTAAGGGTTCGGCAAAATTCTAAATTTCCAGGCAACAAAAAGCTCGCCTCCTGACCAATGTAGTACCTTCGGGTGGAATGTTGGAAATGTAAATGCAGCAATGTTCATCTTTAAGCAACGTAGTACCTTCGGGTAGAGCATTGAAAAATCAAAATAAGTGTCGAAGGCGGCTCTGTGGCTTAGTTGGTATGTGTGTGACTACTAAGCTCAAAGTCTTGGGTTCAAATCCCGACACAGTCCGCCTGAAAAATATCAGGCAACAGTTTTCACAAAAATACGTCGTCGTTCGGATGAGAGATAAAATATAGGTCCCGTGTGTGGATTTCCAGGTAAAGAAAAGCTTGTTTTCTAGCCAATGCAGTAGCTTCGGGTGAAGCACGGGAAAAATCAAATGTAGTAGTCCACCTTTACGCGTAGGCTTTGTGGCTTGCTTGGTATGCGTGTGACTACTAAGCCCAAGGTCCTGGGTTCGAATCGCGACATGGTTCGCTTGAAAAATGTTAGGCGAGCATTTTTCACAAAAATACGCTTTCGTTTGGATGAGAGGTAAAATGGAGGTCCCGTGTGTGAGTGTTGCCATGCACGTTAAAGATTCTTACCTTGCTTGGAACAGCAAGAGTTCGGTAAAATTTCCAGGTAAAGAAAAGTTTGCTTCCTGGCCAATGCAGTAGCTTCGGGTGAAGCACGGGAAAAATCAAATGTAGTAGTCCACCTTTACGCGTAGGCTTTGTGGCTTGTTTGGTATGCGTGTGACAACTAAGTCCAAGGTCCTGGGTTCGAATCACGACATGGTTCGCTTGAAAAATGTTAGGCGAGCATTTTTCACAAAAATACGCCCTCGTTTGGATGAGAGGTAAAATGGAGGTTCCGTGTGTGAGTGTTGTCATGCACGTTAAAGATTCTTACCTTGCTTGGAACTGCAAGGGTTCAGCTAAATTCAAAATTTTCAGGTAAAGAAAACTCGCTTCCTGGTCAATACAGTGCCTTCGGGCGGAGCATTGAAAAATCAAATGTAGTGTTCACCCTTTTACGGTTTGTTTTTGGCACGAAACAAGAGAAAATCCTTTAAATGCTTTCAGTTTTCTATTAGTTTCACATACAACCCCACAATGTAGCTTCTGAAACGTACTCTGATTTAACCCTTACGCTTACGGTCCTCATTTGAGAAAATGAGTGGTATATCCTAATTTTTCATAATTTGCCATTTGTAGACATTTCTTCCAATGGTCACATCCATAGATTAAATTTGATACGGTTCTTTGCACCATAATCACACAGAAAAACACTTTTACCCTTACTTCTTTCTTCATAAACTCTTACATTGTAACGAATTTTCTAATTGTCCTCTGGCGTTTATTCCCAATAAATATGTCTCACAATTATTCTAAACACTGACAAGTATTTAAAGTCTCGTTTACATTTGCATTAGCTTAATTACTATTTTTACGCACTAATGTAATCTTCTACATACGACGAATTAAACACTATACTAGCACTAATCTAATTTGTAATTTATTTAGCTAACATATTTAAATAACGCAAGCGAATTTACATTAATTTATGTCAAACGTTTATTAGAACCGAGTTCAAATTAATACTAATAATATCGTAACGCTCGCGCATATATCAATATACAATATTCCAGTTAAATAGGGAAAACATCTAAAATGGGTCATCATTCCTATTGTATTACGGTACTTCCTAATCATCCTTCTTATCGCTGGGCAGATATCATTGTAATACAATATCTATAAATCATCCTTTCTCATCACTAAACAGATACGAAGCTGTTTTAGTAAAAACTGTAACCGTAATATCCAGAGTGTTTTATGTACTTCTTAATTACTATTACATGACCCTCCCTCTTAAAACTGTTCTGTTCGAGAACATTTTCCGGGTCGAAAGCTAGATGTACATGTGACGATAGGAACCACCAGAGCCATTCTTACATTTCCATATTGACGAAGGTAGCAACCGACACTCTTAATAGCGGGTAACGTTCCATTTGGATTAAACATGCATACCGAGATTGCGAGCCCGGTCTTCTGGAATAGTGCCACGATCACGTTCTGTACTACCCTCCAGTCTAATCGTTTGAACCAACAACCAATCTTAGGTGTGGCCAACTTCTTGTCACCGAACTCCATCATGTGGTCTTTGAGATTCACTAATGCCTTTTACAGGTCCTGGTATCTGGGTTTACAGGAGGACAATTGCTTTGTCATTACGCAATATATGCGACGACGGTTCAGACCACCAAAGTTATTTTTGAATACCATAGCAATTCTTCGGGTTTGCCGCTACGTAATGCGCAAGAGAGTATTTCGACGGCACATCAAGTAGATCCCAAACCTCGCCTTACTTGTATCCTACATTTGATTTTTTACATTGGCCAGGAAGCGAGTTCTTTTTACTTGAAAATTTTAAATTTAGCTGAACCTTTGTTATTGCAAATAAGGTAGACATCTTGAACGTGTATGACAACACTCACACACAGGGCCTACATTTTACTTTTCATCCGAAGGAGGGCGTATTTTTGTGAAAAATGTTCGCCTAACATTTTTCAAGCGGTTCAAGTCAGAAATATAACTCTGGACCTTGGAGTTAATAGTCGCACGTGAAGCAACTAAACCATGAAGCCGCCTGCCTTACCGGTACCGCTGTACATGGACCTTGGATCGTCTTCCTGACTCCCTACTCACTTTACTTTATCATGTCCTCCGGCATTGTCGTTATTGTCACTGTCGTAAGGTGCCAATCTGTTAATGTGAACTACTATTGTCCTGTCTTTTGGGAGCTTGAAAATCCTATATACTACATCAATGATTCCGTTTAGTTCTTCATAAGGGCCCTCCCAATTTGTTTGCAACTTTGACTACAATTCACCCCTCTGTCTGGGATTGTACAACGATACGCGATCCCTCGTTTGAAAACCGAACTACCGCGCCATGATGTTATACCTGGTTTTCATCTGGTAGCTCGCAATCTGTATATTTTTTCTTACGTTTTCATGGATGTCATGCGTTTTTCGTTTGAGTCTCTAATCATAACTTTCATCTATCTTCTTCCAGATTTTATACCAAACTTAAAATCACATGGTAAACGTATCTCGCGTCCCAGTATAGCAAATACAGGAGTTTGTCTAGTACTCTCGTGAACCACAGACCGGAAGGCCAATAAAATAGGCGTATGTATTGGTCCCAGTCCCTTAGATTTTCAGAGACTACCTTGCAGAGATACTTTCTCAAGGTGCGGTTCGTGCGTTGAACCATGTTATATGATTTAGAGTGCAACGGTATCGTTCTGGTCTTTCTCATCCCTTAAAACTGGCAAAATTTCTTGAAATAGTCCTGGTCAGTGTGAAGCTTCAAAGATATTTTAAAACGGCAGAAAAGCCCATTGACTAATACGTCAGCAACGGTTGCTGCTTCCTGGTTGGGTATGGCATACGCCTCAGTCTATGGCCACCAAGATGTATTTATTTCCAGAGTCAGTTTTGGGGTATGGGGCTGCGATGTCAATTGCCACTCTCTCAAACGTGCTTCCTGGGTTGTGTTGCCTCCAAGACTTTACGGTTAACCAACGGCTTACATACATGACACTTTTTAGTCCATTCCCAGATATCTTTCTTGCAACCCACGCAGCAAAATCTTTTGCTCTAGAGTGTTCTTGACGGTGAGGTGCTCTCCTGACGTCCCATTATGTAAATGTCCTAAAAGTTTGAACACTCGGATTTTGGAAATCACCACTGAGGCGTACTTACAGATTCATCTTTTTTTTTATTGGATCGCACCAAGATCCCGGTCTTTCACTTGAAGGAATCTTACAGTGTCCAGTACTACTTCAGCGTGTTAATTAACGGACTAACATTCTACAACGATGGACGCTATCCTCTGATTTTCCAATCTATAATGACGCTTAAGTCTGGGTCATTTGCTTGTTGGACCCTCAGCTTCTGTGGCTGGCAATCATCGTTAATCATGGTTGACTGAGAAATAAAATCACATTTCGTCTCCAGCCGTCAACAATAGCTACAATCTACAGGACGAGGCCGTCTGGACAACTTGTCTGCATTACTATCACTTGAACCCCCAGTTTGTTCAGTGTCGAAATTGTACTCCTGTTGCCTTCCGGACTCTTGAACTGCGGTAGCCACTTCAACGCTGCGTAATTTGTTCGCAGACAAAACTTCCGACCCTAGAGATACTTATAGAAGTGCTCTATGAATTACACTAAGCCAACAGTTCTTTTCTTGTCACGCAGTAGTTCCTTTCTGGTTTCAAGAACACCTTGCTAAAATAACAAATCACTGTCCTGTATCTGGAGCATACACTTTCAACGGCAATATTACTTGCGTCCGTATCTAATATGAATTTGCCTTTCGACCGAAAGTAACCTAAGATCGGAGCTGCTGCCAACTATTGTTTTAGCTTCGTTCCCTACATAATCACGCCCTTCTTCTGTTAGTTTAGTCAAGATCTTGGCAATATTCGCAAATCCAAAAACATATCTCATAATATGTGCATAATCACTGAAACCTGCGTAGTTGATGTTTGGCTTTGAGCGTCGGCCACTCTTGCATGGTCATAACTTTTTCCGGGTCTGGTCTAATTCCATTTTTAGAGCTACATGCCTCCGGTATCTTGCCTCTTTGCCGAACAGATGGCACTTCTTTAGGTTCAACTTCGGATCGACTACTCTCAATCTTAGAAACACTTTCTTCAAATTGGTCTCAATTTTTCCCCAAAATGTCTTCCCAATCACGATCACGTCAACCGAATACACAGGGCATGTTTTCCATGACAGTTTACGTAAGGTGTTATCTATTAAACTTTCAAAGGTTGGAAAGTCCAAATAGCATTACTGTAAATTGCCATAGGCCAGTGTCAATAGTAAAGTACTCTTCTTTCAATCTTTTGGATTCATATCCACTTGCCAGAAATGATTTTCAAGTCCAAGGTTGAGAACCACAGTGACCCCGAGAGTGTATCTAGGGTGTAGTCAATCTTCGGAAATGTGTAACAGTCCTTATTCTTCGCGTCATACAACCGGCGATAGTTAACACAGACAGTTATAGACCCATTGTTTTACTTTACAAGCACAACGGACGATGATCAGCGACTGTCGGAGTGTTCGATCACATCCTGTCCCACAATTTCTCCAACCATTTTCTCGGCTTCTTCACACTTAGTAAATGGTAATCTTCTCGGCTGTTGTCTTATTGGTCGGGCATTCCCGGTATCGACTTTGTGTTTGACTACCGCAATTTTCCCAACTGACTTCTGTCAATTGCAAGCACATCTGAGTATCGTCGAATCGGACAGCTACTGTTGTTCGAGATACTGACATGGTTTAATTATTTGATCCAATAACTTCGAGCAGCCCTCGTCTCATCACCACGTTTTTGGTCTTTCGCGATAAAACGTCGTCAAACAAACCCGCACAGATCCGTCGTTTGTTGCACACAACGGTATCGTTCCTTACTCTCAGGACATCGTCTTCCATATCTGTACAAAAACAGTTACATTTTCGAGATGTCTATTCCCAAGATAGCTTCCTTGGTGATGCCCGCTATTATTACTTGACGGTCGAATATTTTACTATCAATCTTGATCTTTAAGTTTGAAATTTCGTGTGTCTGAATGTCCTTGCCGGACACTTTTCGTCACACGCCTCACTTTATAACGGCTTCGCACTATGGTTGGGTTTAGAATTGTCCTAGTGGTACCGGTATCACTTAAAAGCTTAACAGTTTTGTCGTTATCCTGTCCATATACGTAAATACTGTTGTCGCAACTAATTCGCGCAATGTGGGTGTTCTCCGCTGCAGAATCCGTGCAGGCCTCCGTCGTTGATCTTACTTTAGTTGTCCGGTGTTATTGGATAGACTAATCTCACCAAGCGTTCAAGATCTGCTTCAAACTGCTGTGAAATTTTGTTGGTAACGGTTCATTACTTAAACGTGGTGTACTTGTTGCAAGTGAAAATTGCCGTACTTTACTTCTATTCTTGAAGTTAAGATCCAGTCGTTTTTTTGATCATGGTCCGGTATAGTTTGTAGGATACTCAAAGGTTCACCCCGTAGTGCGACTATCAATGCTGCTGCTTTCTCAGTCATTCTCGCCGTTAGCTATTGCGGCAGTCACAAATTACTTGAAATATGTCGCTCAAGACAACGTCCATCAAAAGTAGATGGCCCTACTTTGAACTTCGATGGCAACGGTTCGTTTTCCTCGGCACCCTTAAATTCTGAAACGTGTTATTGTCTCACCGATGTAGGTACTTGTACCGTTAGGGAATTAATCCGTTTTTCCATCACCAACACCTTTTCTTCTATTTTCGCAGTCTTTAATTTTTTTTCCGAAAATCGTGCTTCTAGCTCGTGCGGGCTCTCTAGAAAATCGTTAGAAAGTTTGGCTTCAACTTTCTATAGACTCTATGAATGTATCGTTTGCAGTTTTCCTGCGGATTTAGTATGTAGGCGGCTCCGTGGCGTAGTTGGTATGCGTGTGACTACTACGCCCAAGGTCCCGGGTTCGAATTCCGACACGGTCCGCTTGAAAAATGTTAGGCGAGCATTTTTCACAAAAATACGCCATCGTTCAAATGAGAGGTAAAATGGAGGTCCCGTGTGTGAGTGTTGTTACGCACGTTAAAGATCCCTCCTTGCTTGGAACAGTAAGGGTTCGGCACAATTCAAAATTTTTCAGATAAAAAAACTCGCTTCCTGGCCTTCCACCTTCGGGTGAAGCATTACAAAATCACATGTAGGATTTAGTATTTTTCTTTATAAACTCCTCTTTCAATTGTTTAACGTCTTTTGCATTTTGATCTAATTTTTCTGTAAAGTTTGTGTTGTTTTCTTCTAATTTTATTGCCCAGTGTGCAGAGCTTCGATCCTGTTTCTCTTCGTGTTTTTGTATGCCTGACTTGAAGTCCTTCAAAAATCAAAGAATTTCGTTATCCATTTTCTGTTGTTGACTACGAGTTACTGGCGTTCAAAATAAAATCGTTTACATGTTTTTCACTACCATCCTACGATTTGATACCAGTGCAACAAATTTTCTGATTATCCTATGGTTTATATTTCCAATAAGTATAAGTCTATTAATCAATCTTCACATTCACAAGTATATACATACTTTTATTTACATCAACATTAGTTTAATCATTATTTGTAAGTAATTTATATATCTTACACATTTATATCACGTAAGCGAATTTATATTAATGTCTGTACATCATACGTTTATTAGGATTGAGTTCAAACTAATTCTTATCTATGGCAACGCGCTCGCACTTATATACAATAATCCTTTATTCTAGTTAAATCGGAAAACGTCTAGAATGGATGTCATAAAATCTATTGTATTAGGATACCTATCAATCATCCTTATCGCTAGACAGTTATGATTGTAATACAAAACCTATGAATCATCTTTCATTATCGTCAAACAGATATGAGGCCACTTTAGTAAACACGAAGTAAACGTAATTTCCAGGTTGTTCTATACATATATTTCTTAATCACTGTTGCAATATGATTTGTAAAATTTTAATAAAATTTTGCTTTTGAGTGGAAAAGTGCACTTTGGAGGTGGAAACAAACACGACTGTGCAAAACAAAAGTTAACTAAACTGTTTATAATTTATTGATCGTCTCTATATAAGACCACTGAACTGTAAGTTTACTACAATGAAATTACTAACTTAAATGAAATAAGTTCATTAGCTTTAAAGAACATTATTTCCAAAACTATAAGGGCAAATTTAAAAAATAAAACATTGTTAAATGGAGAATGTATGCAGCTTTAAAATAATATATAACTCAACCGTACCAACAATTTAAAATTTTGGGGGTTCACTTTGCCAATCTTTAAGAGTTGAAAAGCGAGAGAGTTGAAAATGTGCAAAATTATTTCCCCTCATAAACAAAATTTACGTGTAGGCTGTTTTACGAGGCAATTTGATTATTCATAGAAAGACAGCTTTTTTGTGGCCAAACAAAGGTATATATATATATATATATATATTACTCATATTTAGACCAGGGTAGAAAATTAAATAATCACATCAAATAATTTTAATCACCGTGTATAATGAATATTATTAGATAATACGCGTTATTAAAACCGTGAAGCATAAAAATTTATTAGTTTCATTAAACATAAGAGATTTAAATCATGTACAAGACGCTTTATATCAAAAGAAGCAGTATTAAAAAGCTTTGCGTGTAATTTAATTATTCCTAAACAAATGGAAATTACGTGCAAAATTTATATTAATTAACCCTATTTTAAGTAACCGGTATTAAACAAAGTGTACACATAATAATTAATATTTAACTTGTATTCGCTAAAAAATGAAAGGATAGAAGTCAATTTTAATTGGAGTTAATTAAACCATTATTAATAATAAGCATAAAAGTCTGTGAAAATCCAAGATTATAATACCAGAAAATAAAGCTCTAAGAATTAATATTATGTTTGAACACCTGCGTAGTTTAAATATCACGTACGGCGAAAATTTTGTATATAACAAATGGTTTCAGAGAATCTTGGAGAAACCGTCGCATAATAGTTACTAGAAATGCTAAAGGTGGGTTATTTCACACTCCACATGGACTAAAATAATCGATAATAAAGAATATCAATTTGCACCACTAAGAACAGGTTAGATAGAGACAGATAATATGCGCAAGACCAAGACACATATAGTAAAAGGCGTGAGTAGAGCAACGTCATGGGGTTGCAATTGGTTGAAAGTAAAAGGCAAACTTGAGAGGTAAAAATAACAGTTCGGTATAAAAGTCAATTAGTTATTTCCAGACTTTGCGTGCCGTGTTGAAATTTCTGAGATTTAACTGGGGTGAGTACTAAATTCGTAAAAACCGACGCGCGGGCTACGGAATGGGAACATAGAATGACGAAATTCTAGAAACTGGCCGTTTTGGAGACTCGACCGACAGACAGGCTAACCTCTATATATATACCCAGGTGAATATAAACAAGCTCTCTTACATCCGCGACTTGATTCAAGACGTTAAACAGTGCATTTTAGTTTGATAGAATAATTTAAAGTTTGCTCGTATATTTTGGTGACTTAAAACAGTTTGTTATGTACGTGCTAACATGAATATACTTTAGTGCACTTAGATACAAGGTAATAAAATTTAGTATCACTGTACCAATTAGCAAAATTTACAACGACAAATGTATACACAAAAGTAGGCAGTTTTGGCGTATATTGGTGAAAGAAGTATGAATTTCTTTGCTATTTTTCGGGGGTGTTAATAATTAAATGGTTCAAATACGTGTCTGGATCCACAAAACCAGGGTCAGATATACACAGATGAGTTCCGGAAAAGCCCAGAAACAACTTTAAATAAATGGTGATGGAGAAAATTTTAAAAGCGTTGAGAATCAGAAGCTGTAAATATAATCCAGTTGGAATGGTGTGATTAACAAAAGGGACGATGTACATTGGAGCTACGAGTGCAGTAACCTTCAGGTAAATTATACTATTTTGTTTGACATTTTGGTGTGTGTTGAATAACTTTATAACTGATTTACTCAAAATGGACAGTAGTGGAATTGTACTAACAATAAAATTTTAATTTTAAGGTGAAATTTGCTTGTTTAAGTAGAAAGGGGTATTTAGTATTGATGTTTGGAATTATGATGAAAATTTGGGTATGTCTTTGAGCTCAATTAGACGAACCTGGTTAATTAACGTAAAGGGGTGGTAGATGCTCCCTTTGTACTCAGACTCCGGTCTGCATATATTGTTATATTATTAGTAGGCATCCTACAAGGACTTTAATTCTGGATGCACATAAAATGATAATAAAATTAATCTTGAAATTCTTTTTAAAACTGAAATTTATGCTGAGTTTTAATTTTGAAATTTTAATGTATTGTGAATATTGATGTAAATAGAGGTAACGTTGATGTTTGTGATAGGAATGTGTTTGTTTTTTTTATAATTGAGGATGAAGGTTTAACTAGAGGAGCAGCCGAGGCGATGAACAGAAGAAAGTCAATGGACCAACACAGTTAAGGTAATGAATAGCTTTTTGTAGGATTCACAGCATTCTTGACATCCAATTCGTAGAGGCTCGATTCGAAAAGCGGAGTACCCGGATTTTGGTGGTATCACAGCATAAATTTGGCGCCCACTTCGTAGGGGCTCGAATGTTTTTTTTAAGGGCCAGTTCCCGCATTCAAAGGAGCATTTCACAGCATAATTTTGGCGACCACAACGTGAGGGCTCGAGTTCCAAATAAAATTTTTGTTATTTTATTCCAGGAAACTGGCGATCTGAGAGAGAGAGTTTCTGTTTGTGGATAAATTTAAGAGTATTTTAGAGTGTGTGAGAGTGATTTGAACGTATGCAGAGAAAGGAGTGGTTAAGGAGTCAAGGAGTGGAAATTGGAAGTGACGATAGTGCATTGTGTGAAAAAATTCGAAAATGGAAGAAGCTGGAGGCAGTAGAGATCAGTCGAGGACGGAATCAGGGGATCAAGGAAACGAGATTATGATGAGAATGCTAGAGGAAATGAGATCGAGTAGGGAAGAAGCTAATAGGAAGTTTGAGGAGATTAGAGAAATGAGTGCTGAATCGAATAGGAAAGTTGACCGAATGAATGAGACATTAACAGGAGTTAGGGAAACCCTAAGTGAGAAAATAGATAAGACGAATAAAGAGTTTCAGAATTTAAAAATAGTCTTACCGTAAAGATGGGGGAAGTGGAAAATAGGGTAGATAAAAATGAGCGTGATATTACAGGTCTTCAACAGGAAATGGGACATTTAAGGTCCGAAGTACGCATTTTTTGTGAAGAAGAGATTAATGTAAAAATGACTGAAGTGACGGACTCATGCAGGGATCAGTTAGGCAGGGTAGAACGCGAAGTTAGTAGTATCAAATACAACATGTCAAATTTAACGGGGGATGGTCCCAGATTTTCTACAGGTGGAGTATCATTGGACCAACACATGAAGTTTTATGGCGATAACAGGGTAAATCCACAAATTTTTATTAATAGTGTAAGAAATCTAGTGGGAAATTTATTTGACGAACAGACTAAACTGAATACGATAAAGGCTTTATTAAAGGACAACGCGGAAGCGTGGTACAATTTAGTAGGACAGGACATAGACACCTACACGGACTTTGAAGACAGATTTTTAAAGCACTACTGGAGTGACCACAGACAAGACCAGGTACGAGACGACTTAATCACAGGGAAATTTAAGGAGAATTTTCAGGAAGTAGAGCAATATGCTATACGCAAGTATAGCATAGCAAAGCAACTGAACCCACCACTGACGGACCGACAAATTATTAAGTATTTATCACGACACTTCGAGGTAGAAATAAGACAGCACGTAGCACTACAGAACATAGTGGACAGAGAAATGTTTTTAGAATACCTGCAGAGGTACGACGACGTAAGTAGTGGACGACCTCGGGATAATAGGGAAAGACAGATCAACACAGTTAGGTTTGACAATAGACGGGACAACTATGCTAGAAGGGGAATAGTTACGGATACCAGCGACCGAATTGGGAACAGAGACGACCATACGTTAGAGTAATAGTTTAGGAAGGGGACCTGCACCGAGACCGGAACCTACCAGAAGGAATAGTTCACCGGACATGAGGGGGACAGCTAATACAGACACGGAACGAGTGGAAACGCCTAGGACATACGCTGAGGTGACGGCTAGACCAGGACCGAGTAGGGAAAACAGACCTGGACAGGATTTTTAGAACGCGACAGACCACTAGATTTCAGTGTAAATGTATATGAACATCCACGTGAATTTTTCAAAATTGAGGAGGAAGTAGAGCCAGAAACTGAGGAAAAATTATGTTTGCCAATTATTAATATAGAGATTTTTGAGAATGATGTAGAAGTATTACTTGATATAGGGGCAGAGGCGAGTTTAATATCGGAGGAATTCGTCAGCAAAATTAGGGATAAGGTTTGTGATAGAATTATGCCTATAAGGCGTAGCCATTTAGTAGCTCCAAATAAAAAGAAATTTGCTGTAGTAAATAGTGTTGTGGTGCTTAGGATAGACATAGGGGGTTTAAGCTGTGAACAGGAGTTTGTAATTGTACCTGGACTAAAGTTTCAGAGCATTTTAGGTGTTGACTGTATGATGAAGTTAGGGGTTTTGATAGATATGGAAAGGAAGGTAGTAAAGATTAAGGATAGGGTAGTGCCATGGAAGGGCAGTTATGAAGTCACAGAGGATGACACGGGGTTAAATATTAATGTAGTAGAGGTAGAGGATGATGAAGGTAAACAGATCAACACAATAAGATGTCCAGAGGAAAGGAAAGTAGAGGTTCAAGCTTTAATACAAAAACATGCAGAAGTAGTGGGGGTAGAAGCAGCATATCAGGAGCAGGTGAAGGCGAAATTAAGTAAAGATGGCAAGTTTGTTTTTAATAAAGTAGATTTAAGGGATTCATTCTGGCAGATTCCATTACATAAGAATTCTAGAAGGTACATAGGATTTTCCATAGAGGGAAAAATCGAGAATTTTAAAGTAGTATCGTTTGGTGTGTCGGCAGAAAAGGAAACAATAATAAATGAGAAACAGACAAGTGTAGGGACTGAAGAAGAAGTAATATTTAAGAGTCAGGATAATAGGGATGATAAGTTTATTGTATGTGAGATAATAGGGATGATAAGTATAGATATAGAAGGGGGAGAAATAGGGATGAAGAGTATTAGGATGGTGAGAAGAAAGACTTGGAGGGTCAAGAAGAGAGTTAGATTTAAATAACTTGATGAACAAAGGATAGAGATAGGTGAATTTTAGTATAGATATAGAATAGAGAGTAGAAGTAGGTGTGTATAGAAAATAAAGCTAAGTATAGGATAAATATGGGAGATAATTAGAAATAGGTTTAGGATGAGAATAAAGAGTAAATGTAGGAAGAAAATAAGATAGGTTAAGTATAGATATTTCATATAAGATTAGTTAAAAGTTAGGAATAGGATAGGTATATAGGATGTATATAGGATTAGATGGATAAGTAGGATGAAGTTAGGGATAATTTCAGTTTATAGAATTAGGTGAGAGTTAGGAATAGGATAGGGATATAGGGTAGGTGTAAATATTTTTTTGGATTGGAGACAAAGTAGGTAAGTTAGATAGATAAGGGTAGAGAGAGATAGGCAATTTTTTTTGTAATTTTTTTGTCTAAATGCTTTATATTTGCATTCAAATAAGTGGGATTATTTGTATTCAAATAGGGGGAAAATACTCATATTTAGACCAGGGTAGAAAATTAAATAATCACATCAAATAATTTTAATCACCGTGTATAATGAATATTATTAGATAATACGCGTTATTAAAACCGTGAAGCATAAAAATTTATTAGTTTCATTAAACATAAGAGATTTAAATCATGTACAAGACGCTTTATATCAAAAGAAGCAGTATTAAAAAGCTCTGCGTGTAATTTAATTATTCCTAAACAAATGGAAATTACGTGCAAAATTTATATTAATTAACCCTATTTTAAGTAACCGGTATTAAACAAAGTGTACACATAATAATTAATATTTAACTTGTATTCGCTAAAAATGAAAGGATAGAAGTCAATTTTAATTGAAGTTAATTAAATCATTATTAATAATAAGCATAAAAGTCTGTGAAAATCCAAGATTATAATACCAGAAAATAAAGCTCTGAGAATTAATATTATGTTTGAACACCTGCGTAGTTTAAATATCACGTACGGCGAAAATTTTGTAGATAACAAATGGTTTCAGAGAATCTTGGAGAAACCGTCGCATAATAGTTACTAGAAATGCTAAAGGTGGGTTATTTCACACTCCACATGGACTAAAATAATCGATAATAAAGAATATCAATTTGCACCACTAAGAACAGGTTAGATAGAGACAGATAATATGCGCAAGACCAAGACACATATAGTAAAAGGCGTGAGTAGAGCAACGTCATGGGGTTGCAATTGGTTGAAAGTAAAAGGCAAACTTGAGAGGTAAAAAATAACAGTTCGGTATAAAAGTCAATTAGTTATTTCCAGACTTTGCGTGCCGTGTTGAAATTTCTGAGATTTAACTGGGGTGAGTACTAAATTCGTAAAAACCGACGCGCGGGCTACGGAATGGGAACATAGAATGATGAAATTCTAGAAACTGGCCGTTTTGGAGACTCGACCGACAGACAGGCTAACCTCTATATATACCCAGGTGAATATAAACAAGCTCTCTTACATCCGCGACTTGATTCAAGACGTTAAACAGTGCATTTTAGTTTGATAGAATAATTTAAAGTTTGCTCGTATATTTTGGTGACTTAAAACAGTTTGTTATGTACGTGCTAACATGAATATACTTTAGTGCACTTAGATACAAGGTAATAAAATTTAGTATCACTGTACCAATTAGCAAAATTTACAACGACAAATGTATACACAAAAGTAGGCAGTTTTGGCGTATATTGGTGAAAGAAGTATGAATTTCTTTGCTATTTTTCGGGGGTGTTAATAATTAAATGGTTCAAATACGAGTCTGGATCCACAAAACCAGGGTCAGATATACACAGATGAGTTCCGGAAAAGCCCAGAAACAACTTTAAATAAATGGTGATGGAGAAAATTTTAAAAGCGTTGAGAATCAGAAGCTGTAAATATAATCCAGTTGGAATGGTGTGATTAACAAAAGGGACGATGTACATTGAAGCTACGAGTGCAGTAACCTTCAGGTAAATTATACTATTTTGTTTGACATTTTGGTGTGTGTTGAATAACTTTATAACTGATTTACTCAAAATGGACAGTAGTGGAATTGTACTAACAATAAAATTTTAATTTTAAGGTGAAATTTGCTTGTTTAAGTAGAAAGGGGTATTTAGTATTGATGTTTGGAATTATGATGAAAATTTGGGTATGTCTTTGAGCTCAATTAGACGAACCTGGTTAATTAACGTAAAGGGGTGGTAGATGCTCCCTTTGTACTCAGACTCCGGTCTGCATATATTGTTATATTAATTAGTAGGCATCCTACAAGGACTTTAATTCTGGATGCACATAAAATGATAATAAAATTAATCTTGAAATTCTTTTTAAAACTGAAATTTATGCTGAGTTTTAATTTTGAAATTTTAATGTATTGTGAATATTGATGTAAATAGAGGTAACGTTGATGTTTGTGATAGGAATGTGTTTGTTTTTTTTTATAATTGAGGATGAAGGTTTAACTAGAGGAGCAGCCGAGGCGATGAACAGAAGAAAGTCAATGGACCAACACAGTTAAGGTAATGAATAGCTTTTTGTAGGATTCACAGCATTCTTGACATCCAATTCGTAGAGGCTCGATTCGAAAAGCGGAGTACCCGGATTTTGGTGGTATCACAGCAATATATATATATATATATATATATATATATATAATATATATATATATATATATATATATATATTGATGTAATAAGGAGGCCATATAGGGTTTAATAAACACCGTATTTTGTAAATAAAACAACCCAAAACCAGAGAAAAGCAGAATTTTCTAATACTTAATTTTCTGTAAAGAAACGCTCGGTATTATATTTCTAGTAGTACATTAAGTTATTCTAATTATTTTTAATACATAGTGAAACCCGCAAAGATGCAAAATCATTCGTTGATAATAAATCCTATTTAAAAAACGTTTTGGAATGTTCGTATTATAAAACGGGTTCTAATATGTAAATATTTGTCCGCATAAAGACATGAAATACCATTTAAAAACGCGTTGTGTAACTTGATCAAAAGTATTAAATGACAATGCGTTTCTACTGAACACATTACTAAAAATACTCGCAGGTCGTTTCTTTCCATTAAGAGCACTGTTGAGGTGAAGCGCAAAAATCTAGATTTAAAACGAGAATACTATAACATTCCAGATTCTTCTATTGCGAAAATGAACTCTTAAATCAATAAGCAAATGACAGCTAATTATATTTTACTATAAAACAACATAAACGAAAATAGCCAAAATTAGTAAGTTAAAAGCTTTTACGACCATAATTAAAATAAGATTAGACGTGTAAAGATCATAAATTAGATAAGATAACCGCGATAACAAGCGTGGCTTTCCTTTCATTCCTGGAACGCTACACCAATCAACAGCCCTATGCTGGGCTTCAATAAAAGGTGCTATGAAAACAAAATTGATTTTATGTGAATTATTGACTGAAGATGACCGTATTATCTTGCTAACTCAAATGGAATAAAACAACGAAATTTTAACATAATAATTGTAATAACCTTAAATTACAATAATTATAATATTATAATAATATAATAATATAATATTATAATAATCCCTACATTCATAAACATCTTTCTTCAACACACATTATCCAAAAAGATTACTTACACACAAGCATGAAAACTATAAATAAAGAGTACATCTTAGGTCAAAAACAAACATTTCATAACTACTATAGTGATTAATATGGAGAGCATACAGTATCTTTCAGATTTTTCTTATGTAAGTCACACTATGTATAAAGTATTAAAAATAGGATGGATAATTGCAATAATCTTTCTCACCTCAAAAAAAGGGTGTAGCTGATCAGATACCTCTTTATGACCTTTGGTAATGGTAGACATTAATCGGAATTCGATCTCTGCTTGAAGAAAAATATCTATATGCAGTTTAACCTACTTTAATTATAGTACGCAAATATCCTTCAAAAGATTAAACAAAAATATACTTACGTTTTCAAAATAAATTCTTCAAACTAAACTGCATAGGAAAATCCATTCACCCCATTTTTATGGGCCACTCATATCTGCCTTCATCTTATGGAAATAATATTTACTTTTGTACTTCGATTGTTATATTCCGTTAACTTTAAAAACATGTCGTTTTAACAAGTATAATACATCTACGTGACCTTGTATGCAATACTATTTTTATTACAGTTCGTAGTTTACCAACGAAACGGATCGTCGGCAAGTACTTTATAAACAGAACGACTCTTCAAATGACCCCGTTTGCAATTTTTCACGACTTTTTATAATAAAATCTTCGACACGTTACAAGCTCTAGAAAATTTCCATATCTTTTCAGTTGGTCTAACTCATTAAGCATGATACAACTTCTTCAAAATTCCCTTCAGTTTAGGGGTATATTTGATCGTAAAATTTTACTATCTTTGTTAATTAGTGTAGCGTTCCAGGAATTAATGGAAAGGCTCGCCTGTTATCGCGTTTATCTTACCTAATTTATGATCTTTGCACGTCTAATCTTATCTAAATTATAGTGGTGAAAGTCTTTTATTTAATAATTGTGTTGTTCTGGTTCATGTTGTTTTATAGTAAAATATATTTCCTGTCATTTGCTTATTGATTTAAGAGTTCATCCTCGCATTAGAAAAATCTAGAATGTTGTACTATTCTCGTTTTAAATCTAGATTTTTGCGCTTCACCTCAACAGTGCTCTTAATGGAAAGAAATGACCTGCGAGTACTTTTAATAATGTTTTCACTAGAAGCGCAGTGTTATTTCACACATTTGATCAAATTACACAATGCGTTTTTAAATGGTATTTCATATTTTTATGCGAACGGATACACGGACTCTGTTTTCATAAACACGATTCATTATCAGGGAATGATTATGCCTATTTTAAGCATTCACTTATGTACTAAAAACAAATTATACTAACTTATTATACTACTAGAATATTATACAGGGCGTTTCTTTACAGAAAATTAAGTATTCGTAAATTTTGATATTCTCTGGTTTTGGGTTGTTTTATTTACAGAATATGGTGCTCATTGAACACTATATAACCTCCTTATCACATCAATATATATATATATATATATATATATATATATAAACCTGTCTGGCCTCAAAAAACCGTTTTCTTAGTGGTCTCATGATTCTAAGATCTCAAAAAGGATTCGAGTTAAAATGATTATTTAGGCTTTGCATAAAAGTGTAAGTCATTATTTAATCATGTCAATTAATAAATAATAATCCAATTGCCTCGTAAAACTAGCTTATATACTGAGTAGGTCACCGAAAGCAAAATATGCATGTGTTTTACAATTTCACCTTATTTTTCGAAAAATTGCATAAGCACGTAAATTGTGATCATGAGGGAAAATTGTTTTGGCACATTTTTAACTCTTTCGCTTTTCAACTATTAAAGATCGGTAAAGTGAACCCCCAAAATATTAAATTACAGATAAGGTTAAGTGATATACAATTTTAAAGCTTCTTACAACTATTCAGCAAAGCCACTGATTTCTATTCATCTTACTTAAAACTTTTGATCAAGGATATCAAGATATTGTCTAACAGACAGAGCGTATTGTAGAGGAACTTCATACTGTTGAAATAATCATTTTTTTCTTTAAGAAGTTATTATTGTGCACATGTCTGTTAGCATTGAATCAATATTATTCTGTAACAACTTCAAATGGAATTAACCATGAAAATTGTATCTTTTTTCTTGGTGTAAAAAAAAACAAGGCTGTAGTATTAAGGCAAGTTAAAAAGATGAAAAAATTCCCTAAAAATTATTTATTTGCAAACCTATATAAGTTTTCGAATTCTTAATAAATCTTTAGTCCCATATGGAAAACAACAAACGATCTGTTATTTCCTAGTTTGATTAAATTGCAAGGTTAAAGTTTGGTACTAATAATAATATGGAAAATAATTGAGCTGTTTTGAAACGTTGCTTAGAAAGCTTTAAATAGCATTTTCATCATTAAAAGTCTGTGTAAATAATTTGTTGTTCACAATATATCTGAAGGTTTTCAACTTGGTTCGCAAACACAGCGCGTGGTCATCAAGCATTTGTTCTGATTAGAACTTTCCAGATCGAATTGTCTTTATAAGTTGTTTTCTTTGTCCGTTCATTTCCAGGTAATCTTCGAGCTAAACACGATGGGAGTCGTTATAATTTATATTCGTTTCAGCGCAAACACCCATGAATCAAAACTATTTTCATGTTAAAGAAAAACTCACAGGTTAACAAAAACCCTCAAGTTAGCAAATACCTTCAAATCAATGGAAAAACTATCCGATCAATAAGTTCCACAAGTCAGTCTGGGATCCACTGAAATTTATTCCGGCGAGTGAACGGCATGAGACAAGCTGAAACCGGATCATAACCAACGCAAGGGTAGCAGTCGACGATCGGTTGTTAAAGGTGAATCTTTTACTTTGGCCGAATCCTTAATAGGATTTATTTAACAACCCTCTACTCCAATTATGGTCAAATTACCAGTTCATAAAATCTATTAAAATGTTGTAATCTCCCTTAATTTTATTAATTTTGTATGACTATATGGCTATATTTTCTGTGAAAGAAAATCTTTCGTGCAATTTTGTTATATTTGAATTTCTCTCACTTACGAGAAGCTTAAAAGAGTGTATGCTTTACAAGTAACGAAATAAGATTTATATTAGGATTGGTTAA
Source organism: Platerodrilus igneus (assembly GCA_036346225.1). Lineage (NCBI taxonomy): Eukaryota > Metazoa > Arthropoda > Insecta > Coleoptera > Lycidae > Platerodrilus > Platerodrilus igneus. The sequence goes on along the minus strand of JARFIW010000869.1, from coordinate 6,641,348 downwards.
AATTCCAGTTTTTTATTCAATTTGTACATGACTGTCAGATGTGACACTCATTAACGAACATGACTATTATGTAGCAAAATTTTTTTCAAGTTTTTTACAACAAAAAGACTGTTATAAGTGTTTATGGTTCCGGGTTGGGACCGCGTCATTTTATAAACTAAGGTCGACGTTTCGCCCACTTTTGTAAAGGGCTTCATCAGGACAAGAAAAGAAAATAAGTAATAAAATAAAAAATAATAATAAAGATAAGAATGATAATATTGAGTAGGCAAGTTAAAGTGTAGAGAGTAGAGTTACTCCTGTACTAGCAGACTCACTAGCCTATTCAAACCCAAAAGGTGTCTTGTGGCGAAATAACTGGTAAAAGTAACGAAAAGTCGTAGTTTATATAAGGCGGAAACTTGATGCATGAGTGATCATGAATAGAGAGGAGTGTCGTAGCGGATCAGTGAACGTCAGTCACGGTTCCACTGTTGTGAACATAGGCTTGTATTCCAAATGGGGGAAAGGTAGTAGCCATCGTCTTTGTTTAGATTATTAAAATTTGTATTGATTTTTATGAATACTCTAATTTTTCTATTGTAGAAAAATGGAATTCTGGCGATTAGTTTCGTCTTTTCAAAGTTAATGATATGGCCTGTTTCATGTTGGTGTTCGGCCACCGCTAAGCAATTGTACTGACTTGTTCTTAAGGTTTATGCTCGTTTAGTCTAGTCTGTACTGACCGTCCTATGCATACTAAACTCCAGCTGCAAGGTATACCATAACCGCATGGGGCTTTAAGACTATTTTCGGAATCTTTTGTGAAATTTTATTAGTGGGTTTATAGATTGTTTTGATGTGTTTACATAGAATTTTACCAATTCGGTCTGTTACTTTGTGTATATATGGAAGGATTGCTAAAGATCGTGTATCGGGATTACAGCGTGGTTTGGCGGTTCGTGTAGGATGCAGATGCCGGTTTATTACTCTGCCGATATCTGAGTTACGATAGCCGTTTTTTATAAGACTAGTTTTAAGATGGGTCAGTTCATTAGATAAGTGTTCTGGTTGTGGGATCTTAATTGCACGGTGGACTAGAGAGTTGATTACCGATTATTTTTGTGAGGGATGATGATGTAACGACGCATCTGTCTATTTGTGTGGTTTTTCTATATACGAAATGACCTAATCGTCTGTTTGGTTGGCGCTCCACCAGAACGTCAAGAAATTGCAGAGTTCCGTTCTTTTCAATTTCTATAGTGAACTTAATATCTTTATGTTGATTGTTTATGTGATCTAGAAGATTATCGAGCGTTTGGTGTCCATGGGGCCAGATTACAAAAGTGTCATCTACATAACGTAGCCAAGTTTTAATTTAAGGTTTGTGGATTCTAGAGCCATCGATTCCACAGACCTTAAACCAAAAACTTGGCTACGTCCCCTACGCCCCTTACAAAAGTGGGCCAAACGTTGGCCTTAGTTTATAAAATGACACGGTCTCAACCCGGACCCATAAACATTTATAATGACTCCGGTCGTGAAAACCTCCTACAATATCAATAAAAAGACTGGTTTAATTTATTTGTTAACAATCGCTGTTATTTGATTATATTATTTGTTATGGAATATAAGTATTACCATTCCTCTGGCAATTTTTATATGTTAAAGAGGTCTGATCTATTATCCAACAATTTAAGTAGAAACATTGAGAATCATGAACTACAAAAGGGTTTTAGATAGCTACCCTAAAATAAAAATTTTTAGTAATACTTGCTAGATACAGTGGCGTTCAGCTTTAATTTAAATTGTTTTCAGTATAAATACGAAAATTTCAAGGCAGTCCATTTCTAACTTTCTTTGGAGTGATAGCGAAGTTAGCCGTCGGCAAAACAGTTTTTTTGTCTTTCCATCTTTTAAGCGTAAAACTTTAATTTTCTCTAAAGTACATTACTATCGCCTGTCGCGTGCAATAATTGTGATTAGGCCCGCTTCAATTATTTAAAATCAGTTACAGTAGCGCCGCATTTTTAATTTTAGCAGGGTAATCGTAAAATTAGCAGGCATCGTATTTTTTTAATTTGTTTCAAGATTTATCTTTCAGGAAAAATGTACCAACAACACGGTCACCAAATATTCCACCTTGAAAGTTTAATTTTATGAACCTTGTAAAATATCCTAGTGATCGAATCGCCATCGTTAAAAAAATATTGCCTTCCTACGCATAACAAATTAATTAAAAACGTGCTAATATTAATTAAATTATATTCAATGCAACATAAATTATTGCCTCTTGATAACGAAAAATAATGCTAGTATTAACTCACCAACACACGCAGGTCTTAAACTAAGATTTATAAGACTAAATAACGGAAAGCCTAATATAATGCGGCACCAGAGTGATATTAGAACGCAAGCGAAGGGTTTGAATATAAAACATAATTGGTGGGCACCCAGTGGAGTGACATCTTCAAATAAAGATAATTGATAGGTCCTGTGGTGCGAAGTCGCTTGTTAAACAGGTACAAGGCGTTTCAGTTAAGGGTTATTTAGATTACAATGGAGGAATCTCTAGAATGTCAATTGCATATTCTGGATTGTTTTAGAACAATCTAAAGCAATTCGAAATGTGTATAAACTATCGTTATTGATATTGGTAGTTAGTTTTGAAGTGCAGTTCTAATTGAAACTTTGACATAAGTTTTAATAGCAACTTTAATTATAATACTACTTCTGATTAAGCTTTTATTACGATATGCTCTAGTTTGAAGTTCAGAAAGATGTGATATAAATTTTTGTGTATTGTAGATATAAATTATTGTGGTGATAATATAAATTAATCATAGCGCTTCGATAGTAATCTGTAAGATGGCATCGTAGTTTAAGAAGATAAAACTTGTATTGTTAGCGATTAATTTCAAAAGTGAATAAAGCGTTAAGAGAGCTTTTAGAAATTTTATTGTAACTGCGAGTTGTTAAGCAGGCTTGTATAAACAGAATGAAAATAATGAACTGTTGTTATTGCAGTAATGTGCTAAGTCTAAAATACGTTATAAAATTAAACTATCTATTGTTAAACAAAGTAAAGTTAGAAATAAATCGAATACTTGTGAAGTCAATAAGTTCACGCTCTATGCTTATGAGAAAGCTTGTATAACTCGTTTGAAAATAAAGAATTGTTGTTATTGCAAAAAGAATTTTCGTTGCAATAATATAATTCATAAACAGGGTTATTCTAAATTAAAAATTCATATTTATCAAAGTACAAATCCAAAATAAATAATCATGATACCAATGAAAAGAGGAGGTTTCAAAGTTCTTTTCAATACATTATAAATGTTTAATGTGTCCACCGTTTGCTGCGCGGCAAACATCTACGCCGTAGGTAAACTTATCCCACACAAGAGAAAGCGTATTTGCTGTTACTGAGTGCACGGCAGCAGTGATACGGTCCTGCAGATCGTGCAATGTTGTTGGTAAAGGCGGGACGTAAATAGCATCCTTAACATAACCCAATAAGAAGTAGTCACATGGGGTGAGATCAGAAAATCTCGGTCGTCAGAAGTGTAGAGCCAGGTCTTCATTTCCCGTGCGACCTATCCAGCGCTAAGGAAGAGATTTATTCAAAAATCTTCGTACATCGAGGTGCCAATGGGGCGAAGCTCCATGCTTTTGGAAAATAAAGTCATGTAAACCTTCTATAACTTGAGGGAACAGCCACTGTTCCAACATGTCCAGGTACGTTATTCCAGTTACAGTTCTTTCCACAAAGAAAAAAGGTCCATAAACTTTTCTACGGGATAAGGCACAGAACACGTTTATCTTCGGTGAGTCTCTTTGTCTTGCGATGTTGAATGTGGATTTTGCAAACCTCAAATGCGAATATTGTGTTTGTTGACTTTTACATTAAGGTGGAAAGTTGCTTCATTGCTAAAAATTATATGCTGTAGAAACACGTCATCTTCCATTATTTGTAGCACATAACCACAAAATTCGAGACGCTTCTCTTTGTCATTAGGTTTGAGAGCCTGCAGAAGTTGTAATCGGTAAGGCTTGTACAACAAACCTCGTCTTAGAACTTTCCATACAGTTGGTTGAGGTATTTCAAGTTCTGTACTAGCTCTATGGGTAGATTTACGCGGACTGCGAACAAAACTTCCTTCAATCCGTCTGACATCATAATTTGACACACGCGGTCGTCCTGTGCTTTTTCTTTTACACACACTTCCAGTCTGTCGAAATTGCTTAAACCATCACAGCTAATAATGATTCTTCTAGTTGGCGGTTCTACCGAATTTGGTAGGAAATGCACGCTGCACTACAATTTGCGATTCATTTTTGCAAACTCAAGAACGCAAAAACCTTGTGCTCCACAGTAGCCATCTCACTCACAACTGACAGTGAAACGAAATGACGGCCTATTGCCGCGCAAAGTCTACCGGACGCTTCTGGAACCATAACCGCACGCCTTCCTCTTTTCATTGGTATGTGGAACCATGACAGTGCTACTCAGTAACATAAGATATACTTTCTCGTGTGTGGATGAGTACACCTACCGCGTAGATGTTTGTCATGCAGCAAACGGTGGACACATTGAACATATAAATTTTCTAGAAAAACCTTTGAATTTCCTCTTTTCATTGGTATGAGATTGTTCATTTTAAATTTTATCATCATCATTAGGTCGTCGCTCCTAGAATTGGTAGGAAACGTACTCCCATTGTTTCCTAGTCTGAACCAACCTACACATTTTCCTGAAATTTGCACAGTCTGCATCTATCACTATCTGTGTGCGAAAATCTGATCTCGGTCTACCTCTACCTCTCTTTTCCTATCATTGCTTGTAATATATCCCGTTCTACTCCCCAGAAATGCCTTAGAACGTATGCTGTCCTTCTATTTCTCATATTTTTTTCGTTTTCCACAGATATCTTTATTCGTCTACAACCTATATGTTATTAACTTTGTCCGTCTATGCTTCCATCCTCATACATCTGAAGCACAACATTCCAGTAGGCTTCTATCTCTTTCTGTCTGCTTTTCCTACTGCACCTATTTCATAGGCGTACTGTGCTGTGCTCCACACTATGCATTGAACAGTTTTCTTCTTGTTTCTATGTTCGTTGTCTTTGAACATAGCTGCTGTTCTTATTTGTTTGATGCAGTTCGGTCACCTTCTTTTTTTACACTTGTTTTACAGCTACATACCCTATTTCCCCGATATTTAGTGGTATGTGAAGGGGGGTAAACAGTCTTTGGCTGCCAAGTTTCCCCAACACTAGAATCTTTGTCGAATTAATAGTTTTTCAAATTTGTCCTTTTTTCACACAATCAACATTAGTTGAAAATATTTCACAACCAACACCAGTAGTTGTTTATAATAATAATCAGATTTAAGAGCACTTATTTTTTCGTCATTGGGTTTTACGTCTTGAAACTGGTTGGACTTGTACCTCAGCTTATTTATGTTCGAAGCTAGCCTACACAGCTCCCTGCAATTCTCACAACAGCCTATATACAACTCAATTCCCTTCTATTGTTTTCTAATTAAATGCCCTATTTCGCCGAAATTCAGTTGTGCAGGGGATTAAGCGGCCTGTGGCTGCCAAGGATACCCCAACACTTAGATATTTGCCGTATTAATGTTTTGCAATAAATCCTTTCGCACCATTAACATTAGTTGAGAGTATTGCAAAACCAATATCTGTAGTTGTTTATAATAATCATCATGTTTAAGTACAGTTATTATTTTTGTCATTAGTTTTTCCACCTTGCGACTGGTTGTAAGCGAACCTCCATTAATTTCTATTTTGAGCTAGCTTACACATTTCCCTGAAATTCTCACAGCCCACAACTTTCACTAACTGTGTGCAGTAGTCTAACCCAGGTATACCTCTACTTCCCTTTTTTCCTATCTCTGCTTCTAATATATTCCGCACTATTCCCTCGTGTCTTAGTATGTGGCCTATCATCCTATCTCTCCTATTTTTTTACTGTTTTCCACATAATTATTTCTTCCCCTACCGTTTCTAGTACCTCTTTGTTCTTAGCTTTGTTTGTCCATGATATCTTCGTTATACGTCTGTAGCACCACATTGTCGGCTTCTCCTACTGTCCAGGCTTCACAGCCATACAGTGCTGTGCTCCACACATATGTTTTAAGCAATCTTTTCCTTGTTTCTATGTTTGTGGTTTTTGAACACAGTAGTTGTTTTTTCTTGTTAAATGTTTTATATCTTTTGTGTTTTTCCCATTATGCGTTATTTCACTTCCTAGGTAGCAAAAATCCTTAACCTCTTGTACGTTCTCCTTACCTATTTGTATTCTTGTTTTTGATTTATTTTTCCCTCTTTTGCATACTAGAACTTTAGTTTTATTTTTGTTAATTTTTATACCATATCTCTCCGTTAGAACTGTTTCCATTTCATTAAGAGCAGCTTCTAACTCTTCTTAGCTAAATCCTAATACCGCTATATCATCTGCAAATCTAAGCATATCAATCTTTTGTCCCTGCATATTAATTACAAATGTCCTCCAGCATTTGACACTATTCATTGCCTCTTCTATGTACAAGTTAAAAATTAATGGGGATAAGGCACATCCCTGTCTCACCCCTTTCCTAATATTTACTTTTCTACTTTCTTGCTCTAATTCTATTACCGCTGTTTGCTCTTTGTATAAGCAATGCACTATCCGTCTATTCCTAAAACTCATTCCAATCTTTTTGGAGTATTTCAAACATTTTTTTCCATTTTACATTGTCCAATGCTTTTTTCAGATCTACAAACCCTATATATACGTTTTCTCCTTTTTCTATTGTTTTCTCCATTATCACCCTCAGAGCTAAATTAGCCTCCCGTGTTCCCCTGTTTCGTCTAAACCAAAATTGATCTTCTTCCAGTATTTTTCAGCTTGTTTTTTTATTCGTCTTTGTACAATTCTAGACAATATTTTTGAAACGTGTGCTGTCAAACTTATTGTTCGAAAATTTTCACATCTGTCCGCGCCTTTTTTGGTACAGTTACTATGATGTTACGTTTGAAATCTTTAGGTATTTCGCCTGTCTCATAAATATAGCTTTCAAGTCGGAAGAGACGTTCTGTTACTGCTTGTCCGCGGCTTTTAGAGTTTCTGCTTGCACCTTATCTATACCCGGCGCCTTGCCATTTTTCAGACTCTTTAATGCTAATTCAAACTCATCTCGAAGTATAGGATATTCTAGGTCATCATTTTCAATGTCTGATTGCTGTTCTAATGCTGTTAGTTCCTCTCCTGAACATAAATTCCCTATATATTCCAGCCATCTAGCTACTTTCTCTACATTTTCTATAATGACGTTTCCTCCCGCGTCCCTTATATTTTTGCTATATGGTTTATATCCATAAAATTCATTCTAATTAGTTTGTTTGCTTCGTCTGTCTTTCCTATTTCTATCTTAGTTTGTACCTCTTTGCACTTTTTATCAAACCATTGTTCTTTAGCTTTCATGCATTTAGTTTTATTTTTGTTAATTTTCATACCATATCTCTCTGTTAGAACTGTTTCCATTTCATTAAGAGCAGCTTCTAACTCTTCTTTGCTAGATGCTAATACCGCTATTTCATCTGCAAATATAAGCATATCAATCTTTTGCCCCTGCATAGTAATTTTAAATGTCTTCCTGTATTTGACAGGATTCTTTGCCTCTGCAATGTACAAGTTAAAAATTAATGAGGATAAGGCGCACCCCTGTCTCACCCCTGCCCTAATATTTACTTCTCTACTTTCCTGCTCTAATTCTATTACCGCTGTTTGCTCTTTGTATAAGCTATGTACTATCTGTCAATCCCTAAAACTCATTCCAATCTGTTTGAGTATTTCGAACAATTAGTTTGCATTTTACATCTTCGAATGCTTTTTCCAGATCTACAAACCCTATATACATGCTTTCCCCTTTTTCTATTGTTTTCTCCATTATGACCCTAAGAGCTAGTTAGCGGTCTGAAGTGTTGGTAGCGATTCATTGCTTAAGCCTTACCATAACATATAATTTAACACTTTTCCTTTTTTTTGGAGGGGATAACCAGGAAATATTTCATTTCCTTTTAAATGGGAATCATGTAAATATGTTGGAGTTCTTTAACAACCATCATGTTGCTAATATCTACGTAGAGCCAGGTAGATAATAAAAAGATAGAAAAGTATAGGAAGAGCTAGACCAAGCTATATTAGTCAAATTATTAGAAATTTAGGTGGTGAAGGGTATGTAGAACTTTTTAGATTAGCACAGAATAGAAAAAAAGTTAGAGCTGCGTCAAACCGACCTTAAGTAAGGCCGAACACAAAACGATGATGAGAGTTGAAATAGCCTCCTGTGTTCCTCTGTTTCGCCTAAACCCTAATTGATCTTCTCCTAGTATTTCTTCAGCTCCATCCGTCTTTGTACAATTCTAGTTAATATTTCTGACACGCGTGCTGTCAATTACTGTTCGAAAATTTTCACATATATCCGCGCCTCTCTTCTTTTGGTATTGTTACTCTGCTGTTACGTTTGAAATATTTGGGTATCTCGCCTGTCTCATAGATATAGCTTACAAATTAGAATAGATAATCTCTTACTGCTTGTCCAGTTTCGTTTAGAGTTTCTGCTTGCACCTTATCTGTACCCGGCGCTTTAACATTTTTCAGATCCTTTAATGCTAATTCAAACTCATCTTGAAGTATAGTGTATCCCTAGTCATCATTTTCAATGTCTGATTCGTGTTCTAATGATATTAGTTCCTCTCCTGCATATATATTCCCTATATATTCTGGCCATCTAAGGTCTTTCTTTGCATTTTCTATAATGATGATTCCTCCCGCGTCCCTTATATTTTTGCTATATGGTTTTATATCCCTAAAATTCATTCTATTAATTTGTATGCTTTGTCTGTCTTTCCTATTTCCATCTTAGTTTGTACCTCTTTACACTTTTCATCAGTCCATTGTTCTTTAGCTTTCCTGCATTTGCAAATAATTTCCCATTTTATAGCTTTGTATCTCTGTTTTCCTGTTTCGTCTGATCTATTTTTGTATTTTCGCCGTTCTTCTATTAAATTCAGGATAACCTTTGTTATCCATAGTTTCTTATTTTCTTTTTGTGTATACCCCAGAATATCTCTGGCCGCCATGTCTAAGCTAGTTTTAATGTTATTCCATTCTGTTTCCACTTCCTTAGTATCAGAAATTTTCCCGATATCTTTCAGCAATTCATATAACTTTTTTTCAAATCTTTCGTGGATATCTTTATCTTTTAGCTTCTCAAAGTCAAAGTGCCTTTTTCCGTTCCTTTTTTTCAGATTTTTAAATTTAAGTGCGGTCTTCATAATTAAGATGTTGTGGTCAGTGTCTATATCTGCTTCTGGATAGCTTCTACAGTTTTTTACTTGATTTCTAAACCGTTGTCTAACAATAATGTAATATATTTGTTATCTTCCTATATCTCTTGACATCTTCCACGTGTATCATCTTCTAACATGATGTTGAAATAATGTATTCGTGATTGTTAAGTTGTTCTTGTCGCAAAATTTTACCAGCTTATTCCCCTTGTCATTTCTCGTGCTTAAACCAAATAAACCTATCGTTCCTTCCCTGCCCTCATCTACCACTGCATTAAAATCTCCGTAATTATTAAATTTTCATGTCCTTTTACGTATCTTAGTATGTCTTCGAAATCTTTGTAGATCGTCTCAACCTCTTCCTCACTATAGCTAGAGGTGGGCTTGTATACTTTTGTATTATTACTGTATTTACCGGTTTAGGTTCAAATCTAATCATGAGTATTCTTTCGTTCTTTTATAAGTAGTTTTCTACACGTCGTCTTACTTTTTTTTTCGCATAACATTTTGGATTTGTCCTTTAGTAAATACGAATTTTGAAAAATGGGGCCATTATTTAGAATAACCCTGTATATAAATATATATTTTCAAATATGTGTAATCAATTTTATTATTTCTTATTTCACGTATTAATTTAACCTCAAAAAATGCAATTTTAATGCAAAATAAGCATCTGGGTGCATTTTATAATGGTTCACCTTTGCTAAGGACCAATTTTAATTTGATTTCAATAATTGCATCAATGTATAAATTATGTGCAACTGAATTATGAGATTCTTGTTAAAAAAGTTGTCAACATTATGATATCCAAGTTCTGAATAATGGATAGTTTTAATTTCAAAGACGCTTCAAAATACTACATACTATTCTACTAGACTCCGAATTCGTTGCAGTTTTTGCAGAACCTAAAGATCTCAGTACCGTAAAAGCTGCTGCTAAATGTTTAAATGCGTCAGTCTCAGGGCCACCGCCAGCTACAGCAAAAAGCTGTCGTAATAATAACATCGAAGCATGACTCTTGCCTGAACCACTCGTTCCTAAAATGAAAGAAGCTTTTGGGGAAATGTCTACACAACATAAGTTTTTAAGTTGGTAATAAAAGTAATAAATATACCTGATAGAATTATCGCCTGAGGGTAACCTGTCTCTGATTGTTGTCGGACTGCATCCTGGACCACCCTATTGAGTTGAGAGCTCAAGGACAAACTTCTGGTACTGTTCAGGGTGAGCGGGTTTCCGACGTCTCTGTATGGATTTACACAAAGGAGAATTGGTCCCACGTTGGTCTGTAAACAGAAACGGATTGATTACAGCGACTACTCTTGATAATGAATAAAGTATGTGAATATATAATAAAGATCAATGTTGGCATTTGACATACTTTAAAAATTTTAATTGCCCCACTTCTTAATAGATTCTGAAACTGAGATTTGTCGTCTTCCAAAACCGGTTACTTTATAATTTTTAATTGTATTAGACGCAAATCCTTATAACAGTAATTAAGAATGACGTCGACCAGAGTAACTTGACACGCTTTTTGAAAATTTTCATCTGAGATTCCTTGTAATTTATGTTTAAGAAGATAATATATTTAATCATTACAAAGAATTACGTACTCGACGTCATGCAAACAAGTTGACTAATTTACAGTACGAATGTGCTCCCTTAAGCAGTATGGCACGGTCATGATTGACCTTGAATCGGAAACGGTTGAAATAATTTCCGCATGAGTGTGATTTTACATGCCGTCCATTGATGATTCACTATTAACCAATAAAATAATTAAAATAGATAAACCTAACACCAAGCTGTGGTTGTTGTAAAGAATTCGAAGTTTGAACCAAATTTTGTATTTGAAGACGTCAGTCAAGAACGTCATTATGACGTCATAAAATGACGTCAATATAACGACTTATAATGACGTTATTGTGACATCAGTCAATAACATCAATAAGGTATCCTAAAATGATGTCGATATGACAACTTATAATGACGTCATTATGACATCAGTCAATGACGTCAATAAGACATCCTAAAATGACGTCAATATGACACTTATAATGACGAGAAAGACTTCGAATTGATCGTCTTTCTCTTTGTTAGGAACAAAACCACTCAAGTGTTGTTAAAAGTCTCTATTGTCGTTTCGCCTCATACCATAGAATCGTTTTCAAAATAATTCAAAAACAATTGTAAGGGATGAATAGAAACGTCAGTAAAGACTATTTTAACAACACTGTGTGGTTTTATTCCCAATGAAGAAAAAGAGATCATACAATAAATCACAACAAACTTTCAGGTAGTATTTACAAGATATCCTACAATATGACGTTAAAATTGTGTTACATGTACTGGATAAATGACATTATTTGTAAATACTCCTTGTATGTTTGTTGTGGTTTGTTTAGCATTCTTCTTAATCTTCTTTGGGAATTAAACCACTCATAGTTTTTAAAATCATCTTTATTTACGTTTCGATCCATGACCTAGGATCGTTGTCAAAATAATAAAAACTTCAAGTTTGACATTTATGACATAAATTGAAGGTGACTTTGATTTATTGATGTTCGAAATATTTGGTTTGAGTACACTAAGTAAAAAATTTTTGCTTAGTGTACTCAAACCAAATATTTCAAACATCAATAAATCAAAATAACCTTCAATTTATGTCATAAACGTCAAACTTGAAGTTTTATTATTTGACAACGATCTAGGTCATGGATCGAAACGTAAATAAAGATGATTTTAAAACTATGAGTGGTTTAATTCCCAAAGTAGATTAAGAAGAATGACATTATTTGGTTGCATTGTAAGCTCTTATAGATACACATATTATGCTTACACACTATACATATAATTATTCCACTCATTATTTGGATTCCATGGTAAAAAATATAATCCAGACAGAAAATTAAAGAAACTTAGATTTCTGTGTTCAACATTCCATTTGCTACTACTTAATTTATTAATGGTTCTTATTAATTATATTAGGTCTATGACCATAATTATAAGTACCTATAAGACCTCACAATGCAACCATATGACATCAATTAAAGGGCACAACATGACGCGTTTACTGCAAACCCAAATACAAAAAAAATCCTGTTATAAAAATCTTCAATTTTTGAATTTCATCTATTAAAAAATATTTCGAAGTTTCTTGTCATAATCGACTCGCATGGTCAAACTTCAAATCCATTTAAATCAAACCAAACGTTTCTTTTCCACAGGGGTTCAAGAGTCTGTTCACCTCCCTCCCATCACGTCGTGGCCCAACATACCTAACTGGCTAAACTGCATTGATTTCATGGAAATTGTGGTATTTACTTCAACTCCCTTCCCTGTGATGACAAAGCACCTCCGGTACCACCATTGATTTAGCTTTGTATTATTGTATATTGTATTGTATATTGTAACTCATAATAAATGATTCCTTTCCAGTCCCACCAAATGCACAGCAGTGCCTTACTGGCCGTTAGACATGGTTTGGCCACCGTTTGAGCTACTTTACCGCGCCTTGACCACGATCGTTTTCGCACAATATTGTCATATGTGACCCATTTCTCATCCCCAGTCACCATCCGTTTAAGAAATGGGTCGATTTCATTCAGTTTGGCCAAGGCTTTGCAGATGGAAATTCGATCCATCATGTTAATTGTGTTAATTGGTGTGGCACCTAAACATCGAGCTACTTTTTGAATCCAGTTTTGTGCAAATGGTTTAAAACTGTTTTATGGTCGATTTTTGGCACCTGGGCGATGCTACAACTAACTTGCCGGTCAACTTCGAGTGTGATTTTGTCGACATTTGTGACGACGGGCCTGCTTATGCGAGGTGCACCTTTAACATCAAAAATACCTGAACGAAATCGACGAAACCAAAATTGCACGTAATTAGATGTTACAGCATCGGGACCATAAACACCATTCACAATTTCAGCCGCCTGGCTTGTATGTTCGCCTTTATCAAAAAAAAACTGTAAAATGTACCGAATTTTCTCTTTGTTGACTTCCACTTTTAACACTCTGTAACTCACAACTGAATAAACCAAAAAAAAACAGCAAAATAATTCTTTTAGTGTGAAATGTCACGAGCATAAATCTGAAATTGTTTGATCGATACTTTACGAGATATCGATCACTACAGCCATCTACCAAAAAATAATAGATTTCTTTTTCCCCAACCTTATATTAAAATTATCTCTATACGTTCATTCTCAAGATTTTTCCGGATTTACCTGGAACATAATACACCTTGGTGAAGCAATATTTCCGCAAATTCCACGGCTTTAATGATCTAATTAGTGTCAAATGTAAGATATGTTTTATCATAAAATGCGCTGTTTATACTTGTTTAATGCATGAGCTTATCTGCTACTATCTCTTTCTATCGTATTGTAATATGTAGGGCTATAAAAATAATTCCCATCTATTTTTATTGCTTTTTAGTGTTCGCTCGACTTCTTCGCACCGGCGTTTACTCAATAATTAGTTATTTAATGACTTCTAATGGCCTCTTAGTGCAGATGGCGTATTTTCTTTATTAATCATGCTCATGCACCAGAGAATTCTAGAAAAATGTTGTTTTCGCAACTCTTAAAATAAAGTTAAATGATCTACCGACACACAAGGAAGTCAGCTGATGTGATAATGAGGCTACAAGAGGTCATTAAGCACCAAATTCTGTGAGAAAACCTACCCAAAACAAAAAAAAGTAAACTTCTACCCTGTATAAATGCATAAGTGTATTCCTTCAGCAAGATAAATGTATTCTCATGCAAAATAAAAAATGCTTCAAGTACATTAGTTGCTGTGATAACATTTAAGAACGAAGCCTAATTTTAAATTAGTGAAATGCAAAAGCATTCGTTCAAATCGGTGTGTAAATTATCATCCACTTTAAAATCCTAAATAAATTTCAATTCGTACTTTAATAAAATGTAAACCTTTAGACGTATGAGTGTCGATAAACATTGTTTATTCAAAACGTTATAACACAACTGCAAGCTGTAATGCGTCCTATTTAAAATACCATTTTTAGTACTTTTTATTTCAAAGAAGCCCATTTCGGAACGAATTCTAGAATAAATTATATTTACTTTATTTAATAAAAGAATACAGCATTTTCTTCAAGAGAGAGAGTTCCAAAAGATATAAATCATCTTTAAATACCCAAGGAATGGTTAATTACTTCCCGTCAAATTCGTATAACGTGACAATATCGAAAACCATAAAATAGATAAGAACGAGTTTAATAGCTCTAATTACATTACAGACGTCGTATGAGAGAAATAGCACTGCTACCTTTTCGTTCGTTAACAAAAGATGGAAAGCTTATTATGATCGCAATAACTTTAAACTTACAGCTCATTAAAGAAATAAACAGCGAAACTGTGGGTGTTACATCAAGTGGGTGAATAATCTTCGAGAACTTGGAAGAACGATGACGTATTAAGATTATTTGTTATATAAAATGAAAATGAATTATAACGGGGTCATTCATTTCTTTAGCATGGAACATCTAATTTCAGGATTTGTAATTCATTCTGTAAGATAGACATTAGAACAAAACTTATGAAGTATAATTATTTTAAATTTACCATAAATAATATTAGTGCAAGGTCACAAGCTAATTTTAATCTATTAAAAATAAATGTATTTTCTAAAACGTATACTTCGACGGATGGAAAATTAAGGCTCTAAAAATTTGAAACCAAGAATTTTTCAATACAACTAATTTCAATGGAAACAATATTTTTATAAGCGAAAATAGGTAGTCATAAAGACGAATTTGACGAGGCGAGGATTATTTTTAATACGTAAGCTGTAAATTGTATTTATAAGCGTTATTTATATCTGTGTGTGTAGAGAGATTGTTTAGATAAGGTGGGTAATAGAAAGACGTTGTTGAACGTATAAAGGATTGTCCATGAATGTTTCTTGAGATTTCTTTGTTTCATTTCATTTTCGTAAACTCTACAGCATATTTGTAACAAAGCTAGCCAGAGAGGAAAAAAGGCACAAATTCACATTTTCTATTAAACAAGCATCCATTGCATTCTAATATTCGTCAAAGAAGCTATATCTAAATATTCACAGCATCTTTTGTGGTTCCCAACGTTTGGGCAGCTGATTCAAATATGCATATATTGACGTGATAAAGGGCAACGAGAGGTCATTGAAACCCAAATTCTACAAATAAATCCCACTGAGATATAAAAGAATCCAGAAAAAAATAGAAATTTCCATAAATTCATGGTTACACCCTGCATAATACAAGCGTACTTTTATTCCTTAAAGCGCCAAGCAAAAATGCAATTGCGCGTGTATACATAATCACCCTGTATGATATAAGCGTATTGTAAATACATAGCAAATAATGCAAGCCGTATATGTAAAAATAATTATTTTTAAGATATCTTAAAGCGCATTAAATGCAAATGCAAATTGATCACCCTAAAATAAATTCAAAGCCATTTATTTTCAATTATTAGTTATCGATACATTTTTATGCATATAAAAATGCTCTTCATTTTTTGTAAATAGCATAGGATAGTGCTAGCTTTACGCATTTTGCGTAAGGAATCATATCAATTATGTTCAAAAAATAACGTTTTAATCTTAATGTGTATTAAAACACATTTTACCGTGAAAGCAAATATTTTATATAAAAATTTGTATTATAAGATTTCAAATTAATCATATAAATTGACTTATGTATTACATAAATTCATTTCTAATGCATAATTTTCTGGAATAGACGAGATTAAGAAAAAAGTTTCGGGAGAATACCTCAATTTCGTATGAACTCATTAATAAATAAACGTTTATTCTACGAAGCGGCCGGAACATTAAAAAACCCATAAAATGTAATAAAAATAAATACGAATTATTGATTATCTTTCACGTTAGTATTCGAAGCCACAGAAACCTTATATGTGATAGAGTAGAACGAACCGCGCACGTGGCTAATAAGTGGATTGCGCTAATGAGATAATAAAACGAGAAATCCCGGGAAACTTGTATCAGATAGGCGCGTATTATTTGAAATGGAATCACGTGGACAGTAGTACCTTCTAGAAAGGAGATAATTTTTGTGTATAAACCGAAACATCCTGGATGATGTAATAATTACCTTGATTTCGCTTTCTTATCTCTAATTTATTGAGCTGTCAGTATTAATTATGGATCTCGGAAGGCGCCTTCCATTCTTTGTTAATGCACAAAACGGGCCGCTGCTATCTTTTTCTTTCTGACGTACGTAGAGCTATCAATCTCGTTATCTGGGTTTTATGCCTTTTTCCGATAGTAGTGCGTTGTTTGAATTGGTGCGTTTATTTATTTACCAGAAGTAATTAGCTATTCCTAAGGTATTTTCAGATGATGTATGACTTTGCCGAATTCTCTTTAAAGAAATGCCGTATACATTCAAAATTTCTGGAATTAATTCAAAACTAACTCTTTTGAAAGAAAGATACATTTTATTTAAAACTCAGAAGGTGGTATTTTTAAAGAAAATAAATGCATTACTTTTGTTTTAAATGATATATCTTGACATTGACATTTATCTAGTATTTTAAAAGTGTATTGGGAATCATTTTTAGTCTGCAATAAATGTCTATACACGAATTTTAATTACATAATTAATATGGGATTCGTTCTTATGCTTCATAAATGCAATAAGAAAAGGTTTTTTTAGGAAATTATTATTTACACAAGGTTTAAAGTTTGGCTTCTTCTTAAATGGTACAACAATACTATATGTGTCCTTGAAGAGTATTATTTTATATGGAAATCGTATTTCTTTGTGCTAATGGAATACGCTTAAATTTATGCAGCGTAGAAAACTAAATACAGGGAAATTTTATTTTTCTCCGTTTTTCTTCCCTTTAGGTCGTTTTTTCTTAAAATTTGGTGCTAAATAACCTCTCGTTACCTCATTATCACATCAATATATGAAAAGGATATGAAAAGAATTCTTGGATATTGATAAGTCTGAAAAAGTTTTTATTTCTTTAGAAATGCGCTGAAAAATAACCGTGCAGTCTTAGTATAATTATACTTGATAAAATGAATAACGCATTTCGGTCTTCATGATCATTTTCAAATATGTTCTACAAAATATTGCAATATCAAATAAAAGTTAATCAATTATAATTTGATACATACCATTTTTAGGAGATATAATACCTCTCATGTTCTTAATAATAATGTATTGTACTACAAAATTGTAAAATGTAGCACTATATAAAATAAATTAAAGCATATAATACAAAAACACATTAAAATATACAAATAGTAAGAAATCTAAAAACATAATGCCTGTGTTTCGACATTAAATTTTAATACAGAAATTCTGTCATTGGATAGTGACTATACAAAATCTGCTAAAGCAATTGATAATTAATTTTGTACTACTAGAAGGTGAAGATATTTTTATTTGGATGTAAGTTACTTTACTGATTTTTTTATAAAGTTGAATAAAACTCTTGGTCATTTCTTGAGTTTACTGTTTGTGTACTTTTTAAATGTGCATATTTCTAAAATAATTCTTCCTCTCAATACCTAAAAATTTTATATTATTGAAATGAAACTTATGTAGGTTTTCCAAATCATGGGCTGTCTGGGCAAATCATTATTTGTTGTTGACTTCTATTAAATGTTTACGTTTATAAATTTCTTTGTGAAGGTATTGTTTAGAGTTACCAATATACATCCCCTTGATAATTAAGCAATTAATTTTGTAGATAATATGTGTTATATTTTTAATTCTATTTTGGTCCTGGTTTCGTAAAATAAAGTTTTTGCGAAATTATTTCGTTAATCTATGACCTGTAAATCGTAAATTGCTAAACATTAAAAAATTTTCTAACCGAAATTTATTCATTTTTTTTTTAATTTAGCTTTATAGGTGTTATTAAAATTATTAAACAGATTAAGTATTTTTATTCAAATAATGGTCTGGTAGAACGTGTAGGATAATTGTTATTTTTAAAATGTTTTTAAATGTTTTTTAAATTTTTAGGTTAATTGCACGGAATCGCGTTATCTGGTAATAATAAAATTAAAATTGAGATAAATGTAGATTTACTAACAATAAGAAGCTAAAGTATCTAAACGCATAGGAGTTTTTACAATCAAATGAACAGACCAGAAATAAAAAGAGTGTCTGTCAAGCACGACTAGTCCGAATTAGTGCAACAGAACATAAAACGGAAGGAACGAGGTGGCCGCGCTGACGCAGTCGAGGAGGGTGGGGGGCAGCCCGATAGTAAAGTACAAGAATAAAAAGAAAATAAAAAAACGGGCAATAATTAAGATATAAGTAACATACAAAAAACATTACATTTATCCACATACATATATCTACGATCGCCTCACCTAATTTATTTATTAACACTATAGTACAGGTAACGAGCTCGCCTTATATAAAAGAGAAAACAAAGTATGAATAATAGCACCACCACCAAATATCTGCAGAACTATTATATCAGATATACATCTTTAAGATCGACAGTGTTCAAAGCATACCCTCATAAATAACCTAATAGTTACATAAATTTCACTAATTCCAGCAACAGCAAGTTCTGTTATCCCACCTATTTTTTCTAACCGAAGATCGTGCATGGTTATTATGGGTTTGTTTGTTTTCTACATAACAATCTCTTGTTACAGAAGAATACAAAATGTATAATAAAATCGGTCGCATTATAATACTTTAACGGCTTAAACTCGTATTGCTACTAAAACCAACTTAGCCCAATTTTAAAAATCCATAATTAATACAATAAAAAATGTGTAAGAACTGCAATTACACCTATCTCGGTTCCCAGATATTAAACAACATCTCTCTAAATTAGGTCTGACAACTACTTTCCCATACAGCATAACTGGATTGATCGTATCTTCCAATGTCAACCTACCTCCCACAGAGCACCCATCACCGACCTCCTCCCACTTGTTGTGCGTTTTTAGTGGCGTTGTCCTTAACTAAGCGCCAGGTGCGCGAAGAAGTAGTGTGTAGTCTGCCTTTTGCACTTTGATCGGTGAAATCGGATTTTACAAGTCTAACAGGTGGCAACGCGACCTAATTGTTCGTGTGTCCAGAGTGCCCTGGAATTATTATCATTAGCAAGTTGCATTGTAGTTAGTCCCTAATAATTATTTAGGTGAAGGAGGTGGTAGAGGAATAGGTGTAGTGGAGGAGCTGGTGGTGTTGATAAAGGAGGTGGTGAAGATGACGAAGGAGAAGGAGGTGGACATAGTGGTGAAGGCGTTGGTAGTGTAGGTAGTGGAAGAGAAGGTAATGGATGAGGTGGCGTCAGGACCGGCTTATTTCGTCTACTAATGTTATGAGAAGCTTGTGGCTTGTATTATCGTGTTAGTGGATTGAGATTTATAAATGTGGGGATTTTAAAGAAATTTTTAAGAAAAACTCCTTTGCGACCAACTTTAAAAGTACACAACAGAATTCATTGTTTAAGGTGAATGCGGATCCAGCTCTACCTTCTTCTTATTTTTATGACAATAAGAACATAAACGCAAAACACCCTTAGCAAAAGCATCGAAATAACATCAAATGTGACAAAAACAGAAAAGTTTTACATAGAGTCTCTAATGTCAACCAACGCAAGGTCCAATTAATTTTATAATTCAAAGAATGCCTATTACATTCTGTACAATGTTCAAAACATTAACGGCCAAGCTTGTACCAGGCGACTCTGTGGCGTAGTGGTATGTGTGTGACTACTACGCCCAAGGTCCGGGTTCGAATCCCGACACGGTCCGCTTAAAAAATGTTAGGCAAACATTTTTCACAAAAATACACCCTCATTCGGATGAGAGGTAAAATGTAGGTTCCGTGTGTGTGTTGTCACGCACGTTAAAGATCTGTAACGGGCATTTTTATAGTTTAACCTTTTTACACTACTCAATTGGTAAACACATTTCTGCAACTACTATCTCTAGGTTTTTATATTTATTAACTCGTGGGTATTACTTTAAAAGTAGATAAATTGAAGTTTGATTTTCATTAATAAATAAAGTGCAATGAATTGTAATAGGATTATTCGTACTTATCGAAACTGATAAACCGCGGTAATTAAGTATTAGATATGTTTGCGGCATTTCACGTATTGTAGGTTGCTTATGTTATTATACAAGTCTAGATAATAAGTCGATAAGCGGTTGTAATAGCAAGCAGTTTGTGTTTGGTTCCGATATATTACGTTCAAGATGCTGTTTCCTTGTTGCTTTACTGATTGTGTTTTGAGTTCTAGTTTGTCTTTTGTTACTATATGTTAAATACGTTACGTTGTTAGTTTCGTGCTTCGTTCCTATAGATTGTTTACGTTGAAAAGTTACTGTTTGCTTTTGCTTTGAAGAGAGTGTGGAAAAATGCGATGTTGTTTGTTGTAGCCAAGCTCGTTTTTCACTAAATAAACTGTGATAAAATACAAAGAACGGTATATAATTTGTTATAACGTGCTTATAATGTGTATTTAAAGTGGTTTTGTGTCTTAGTAATATTTACTCGTTCGGGGTACCCAATGTGAAATCTGCAAAATCGCTCTTTTTATTGTGAACCTATCTTCGTGTTTACGAGGTCGTTCTAAATGTCTATGTGGTTGGCGCGGAGTTTGAATTGGTAATCATAACCTATTCAATTATATTCCTAGGTGTTTAATTCTTGTATAATGTTGGACGAAGAACATTTGACGGACTTGCTTAGTGTTTGCACGTGCTTTACTAATGGTGTTTTTTGTTGATTTATCTTTTTATAATGGAACTGTTTGTGCAAATTTCGTTATTCAAAAACATTAGATTTTTTTTTGTTACCATAGGTAGCAAATAAAACACCTCACGTTCCTGTTAGTTTAATGCAATACATCGTGCCTTGAAAAACCGTGATTCTAAATTTTTATTACCATTTTTTTTTTATTTGTGTTACAAAGTATTTCGAAATTATTGTCTCAGGAAATAGAATTAACAAGAAATTTATCAATGCTACATAGTTCCATCAGCATGATAATGTCTGCTGCTAAAACCAGTGAAATACGTAGGTGTGATTAGTGTAAGTGTAAGGAATTCCATCAACACCGTCACAATCAAGGGTGAAGTGCTTTGCTAGTGCAGGACCTCGTGAATCCCACACTTCAGATGCAAGGAGGCGTTGCGGAAGGACTTTTTGTAAGTTGAACTATTTCTTACTTGTTATTGCTTTAAATATCTATCCGTTTGTTTTGCCATATCTTCGTCGTTCTGATACTTTTCCCAATAGACTTGCCTGCGATTAAGAAAAAAAAAAAGAAAGAAAAAAAAAATCAATACTACTGAATTACTCATACCAATTGTGTTTTATCTATTTATCTTTTGTCAACATTTGATCTGATTTATGTTAAATTGGTGTGTGAGGAAACGTTTCTGCTACTCCCCAATATTACCTCACTTTGTACTAAAAATTTTTGTATTGCTTTTACCGTTGTTATATTATATAGATTATCTAAACAGTTTCTTTTTTTTACATTCTACATAGTACTGAATAACTTAGACTTTTCATTGCTGCTATGCTTTTTCTTTATTTCAGGTTTGCAGGACTAATCTTTTTTTATTGCAGGTTTACTATTCGAATTTCTTTTATTGCAGGTACCGTTACTAACTCCTTACCGCCGCATACATCATAGGTCAGGCTGCTTTCTACAACCCCCCCTATTCTCCGATTGAGCCGGGTCATTGCTTTGACTTTCTTTGTGTTACGTAACATAAATTTGGCGCCCAACGTGGTGCCACGAAAAAAAACGTAACAGATCCCTACCTTGCTTGGAACAGCAACGGTTTGGCAAAATTCCAAATTTTCAAGGTAAAAAAAACGCTTCCTGGCCAATGTGGTGACAAAACAACTTAACCATCACAAATACATTATTTCAACATCATGTTAGAAGACGATGCACGTGGAAGATGCCAGGAGATATAGGAAGATATCAAATAGATTACATTATTGTTAGACAACGGTTTAGAAGTCAAGTAAAAGACTGTAGAAGCTACCTGGTAGCAGATATAGACACTAACCACAACATCGTAACTATGAACGCCGCACTTAAATTTAAAAATCTGAAAAAGAGGAACGGAAGAATGCACTTTGACTTTGAGAAGCTAAAAGATAAAGATATCCATGAAAGATATGAAAAAAGTCAAATGAATTGCTGAAAGATATCGGGAAAATTTCTGATACTAAGGAAGTAGAAACAGAATGGAATAACATTAAATCCAGCTTAGACATGGCGGGCAGAGATATTCTGGGGTATACACAAAAAGAAAACAAGAAACCGTGGATAACCAAGGATATTCCGAATTTAATAGAAGAAAGACGAAAATACAAAAATATATCACATGAAACAGGAAAACAAAGATACAAAGCCATATAATGGAAAATTATTCGCAAAAGCAGGAAAGCTAAAGAACAATGGATCGATGAAAAGTGCAAAGTGGTACAAACTAAGATGGAAATAGGAGAGACAGACAAAGCATACAAATTAATTAGAATGAATTTTAGAGATATAAAACCATATAGCAAAAATTTAAGGGACGCGGGAGAAAACGTCATTCTAGAAGATGTAGAGAAAGTAGCTAGATTGCAGGAATATATAAGGAATTTATATTCAGGAGAGGAACTAACAGCATTAGAACAGGAATCAGACATTGAAAATGATGACCTGGGATATCCTATACTTAAAGATGAGTTTGAATTAGCATTAAAGAGCCTGAAAAAGTGTACAGGCGCCGGGTACAGATAAGGTGCAAGCAGAAACTCTAGAAGCCGCTGAACAAGCAGTGACGGAAGGTCTTTTCCGACTTGTAAGCTATATGTATGAGACGGGCGAGATAGCCAAAGATTTCAAACGTAACATCATAGTAATTATACCAAAAAAAAGAAGCGCGGATAGACATGAAAATTATCGAACAATAAGTTTGACCGCACACGTTTCAAAAATATTAACTAGAATTGTACAAAGACGAATGAAAAAACGAGCTGAAGGAATATTGGGAAACAGGAGAACACGGGAGGCTATTTAACTCTAAGGGTGATAATGAAGAAAACAATAGAAAAGTGGGAAAGCGTATATATAGGGTTTGTAAATTTGGAAAAAGCATTCGACAATGTGAAATGGAAAAAAATGTTCGACATATTCAAAAAGATTGGAATGAGTTTTAGGAATAGACGGATAGTACATAGCTTATACAAAGAGGAAACAGCGGTAATAGAATTAGAGCAAGAAAGTAGATAAATACATATTAGAAAAGGGGTGAGACAGGGATGTGCCTTATCCCCATTAATTTTTAACTTGTACATAGAAAAGGCAATGAATACTGTCAAATACAAAAACATTTGGAATTAATATCCAGGGACAAAAGATTGATATGCTTAGATTTGCAGATGATATAGCGGTATTAGCATCTAGCAACGAAGAGTTAAAAGCTGCTCTTAATGAAATCGAAACGGTTCTAACGGAGAGATATGGTATAAAAATTAACAAAAATAAAACTAAAGTTCTAGTATGCCAAAGAGGGGAAAATAAATAAAAAACAAGAATAAAAATAGGTAATGAGAACTTACAAGAGGTTAAGGATTTCTGCTACCTAGGAAGTCAAATAACGCAAGATAGTAAAGCACAAAAGATATAAAACAAAGATTAGCACAAGGTCGTGCTACATTTAACAAGATAAAGCAACTACTGTGCTCAAAGATCACAAACATAGAAACAAGAAAAAGATTGCTTAAACATATGTGTGGAGCACAGCACTGTATGGCTGCGAAGCCTGGACAATAGGAGAAGCAGACAAGAAAAAGGCAGAAGCCTTTGAAATGTGCTGCTACAGACGTATGATGAAGATATCGTGAACAGACAAAGTTAAGAACAAAGAGGTACTAGAAATGGTAGGGGAAGAAAGAAATATGTGGAAAACAGTATAATATAGGAGAAATAGGATGATAGGCCGCATACTAAGACATGAAGAAATAGTCCGGAGTATATTAAAAGCAGAGATAGGAAAAAAAAAGTAGAGGTAGACCTAGGTTAGTCTACTACACACAACCGAATATCGGTGAAGTAGGGTATATAACTGTAAAACAATAGAAGGTGACCAAACTGCATCAAACAAGAACGAACAGCAGCTATGTTCAAAGACAACAAACATAGATACAATAAGAAAACTGTTCGCAACATAGTGTGTAGCACAGCACAGTACATCTATGAAATAGGGGCAGTAGGAAAAGCAGACAGAAAAAGATAGAAGCCTTCTGAAATGTTGTGCTTCAGATGTATGAGGATGGTAGCATGGACAGACTAAGTTAATAACAAATAGGTTGTTGAAATAGGAGGGGAATAAAGATATCTGTAGAAAACGAAAAAAAAAATAGGAGAAATAGAAGGACAGGATACGTTCTAAGGCATTTCTGGGGAATAGTACGGGATATATTACAAGCAGAGATAGGAAAAGTTAGGTAGAGGTAGACCGAGATCAGACTTTCGTACACAAATAGGGATATATGCAGATTATGCAAATTTCAGGGAAATGTGTAGGTTGGTTCAGACTACGAGACAATGAGGGTACGCGTCCAACCAGTTTTAGGACTGAAGACTTAATGATGATGGCCAATGTAGTACCGTCTGGTAGAACATTGGAAAAATCACATGTAAGGTCAAGCTGGTACCTTTGCAACCAAAAAAACAACAATCTAGTTCTTCTTCAACGAGGTTCTTACTTCTATTGCGAATCACTAGCTTTTATACAAAACTTATGTTGAGGTTTGCTGGATAAAAATATTTTAGAAAGTATGTTTTAGGGATTTGTTTTATAAAAAGTATGTCATCTATTAAAAAGTGCTGTCCACGTTCAATAACAGCCCTAAACACCGTTTATCTTAATTGCAAGAGTGTAGAATTATTCGATGTAAAAAATGAAGTGAGGCCCGACAAAAGTTTGAAAACCGCTGATGTAGCGTAGAAGCACAGGCATTTTTCTGTTAACTGAAAGCTTATTGAATAATCTTTATAAGTGTTTTAATTTCAGTAGCGTGCCATTTCAAATATTTGAGCAATTTTTAAAACTACTGTCACTGTTTATCGTACTACATTTAAAGCGGTTTATTTTATTATGCTATAATTTAAAATCGTTAAATAATCTTCGTTAATCATTACGAATGAGGTATTTAAATTAATAAAACTATACGGAAACTACAACAACTGAATACCGTATGTATAATATTTACAAGGCATTAAAAGTAATGTATGTAAATGGAGGCATTTTCTTTTTGATAGCAAGTTCACGGCTATTAGTAAACAGGGCCGGCCTGAGGCATAACACAGGTGATGCCCAAGGTCAGCAGTGTTCAATGACCAACACTTACATAGAAATTGGAAGCGGCGAACCGCGCCTGAAGACATCTCATCACTGCATCCTCGGTGAGGGGGCCTTGTAAATGAATGAGATCCTCAAGATTTGCTCCGGCAGTAGGCAAATGGGTACGCGGCTCTGGTATTGGGACCACCGGCGGGGCAAGCACAGAAGCAGCTCGAGGTGGTATTGCTGGTTGTGCTGCAGGAATTCCTGGTGTTGCTGAGCCTGTCTTTAAAGTAGTGGTCGCTGGCGTACCCTGGACGTGTAATCTGTTTCTTAATGTTACCAGTTCTGAGCTAAGACTTCGAAGCCTTTGTTGAAGATGCACTGCTTCGTTCGAAGAGGATGCATCTGAAACAAGTGAATTAAATTATTTACAAGTTTAACCTTCCAACGAGAAGTGCATCTTGCAAGGATTATAAATTTCATCACGCATTGTGATTAACCCAATTTCAGATTTACAAATATTTCATACAATAAATAAGGAATTTGTAAAGTAGGCACATTATTAAATTTAGGTTTATACCGAAATTTGTATTAATTAAAACAGGTTCCAATTATTGTGCCTATTTAATCGTATTTTAACAACATCTTGAAAGAGTTTGCGCAATTACATTTGCCCGCAAACTAATTTTAAAATATCCACAATTATAAAAGTAGATACGCTAGGTAACTTCTGACACAAGAACAACAATCTTACCATGTAAATTTCCATAAAAAAATTTCGATAGTACATTTTAGAATTTCTGTACTTGTTACTCGCATGATATAAGTAAGTTTATCTACCCGCAATAGCAGCTCGTCGTGTTGATTTGAAAGAACGTACTAGCTCTAAGTGACATAATTCATTCTGTATTACTTATTTCGCTACATAAACTGTGAGTCAAACATATCTTGATTTTATAGAAGGGGTTTAAAAATGTGGTTAAACATTTGACTTCACTTAGAAGTAACCAAGTTAAAGATTTAACACTTACACGGTTTAGAGTTAAAACAGATATAAAAGTAAACTTGTTAATAGATGTACTAGAAAATTTTTTAAATGTGAAAAAATAGATACGAACAAACACAAACTTTTATTCTTATATGACCAAAACAGTTGTCTAGCCAGATTGTACTCACATTTTTTACAAGATGTATAGGGCATGTTTTTATTGTTTGGTTATACAGAACAAACAAGAAACATAGTTTTCGTCTTAGCCGCTAATCGGTAATTTAATATTCAAAACCACCAAGACTTTTCATAAACTCTAAAAGCTTTGTTCAATAGTCATGCCCGCAGATGTATAGAATGTTAGCTTTTCATGTCGCTTCCTTTAGATCGTTATTTTTGGGATCCTTACCACAAACTAATGATGACAAAAGAAGCTCAGGGGTCTTCTTTTTAATATAAGAGTTGGAGTTAAGAGTGTTAGGAAATGGTCTGTGGATATACAAACCTAATTTGGCAAAATCGGATAACTGACTTTCTAGGTTGGCTGTGAGCATAAGCTTGGAGTAGGAGTGACGATTTGTACACAAAATGAAATTAAGTTCAATGGCTAGATGAAATAGTGGACGCCACTATATCCTGTCGCATGATGGAGGTTTAAGTAATACACTTGAAGGTGGGTATAGAAACCCTAAGAACGACTAACCTCTATGAGCATGATATTCATAACGAAATAATCAGGCAACACATATACCTACTTATTATTTGCATAAGAGCTGCTCTAAAACGTCTTGTTGCATAACACTAACAATTTGAAATACAAACCAGAATCTATAGTTTGTTTTGCTCAAACACTGTATTAACCAAAATACAGATACTTTACAAAAACACTCAGTTTGATTCTTAATTTTCATATGCACAACAGATTTTTAAATGAGTGTACTTAATTACCAACACCTTAAGTTTAATAATTATAAATAAAAGATAACCTCAAAAACTGTAAAGATTTTCCATTAATTTAGTTTATTTTCAATTCAATACACAGTACCCGTATTTATATTCAAAATGTGGGAAATTAGGATATATTCTTTACTTAAAATAAAATGTTGTTGCATGAATTTTGGGACACAGCTGCGATAGGTCTATCGAGTTGTGTAACGTGCAACTGCTTTAAATGTAATTTTAAAAATAAGCACTAAAGCGTAAATAAATATATCACTATAATAATAACTTTCAATTTTTTTAAATTCAAACCGCAAAATGTAAAGATATTAGGCACAATAATTGGACTCTGTACTAATTAATACAAAATACCACATCCGGTATAACATTCAGGAAAATTTAAGCACATTCTAAGTGTTTTCGTTGGAATGAAAGAAATAATTTTTGATAAGTTAAGATAAGTTTCATTTGCTTTAAATCGAATAAATATGTCTGACGAATGAATACTACTGAAGAATTTCATAACGGAGCAATGCCAGGAGTCTCTGAACCAATCCACCCATTAAATTGCTATACGCAAGTTGGCGATCGAGAACAACACGAGTGACATCCTCTTTCCGCGATAAGAAAATACCAACTGTTCGCAAACGCTGTCTAACAGGTTGTCAAACAGAAAAATCAACGCTTGCTGAAACTCCCAAGGACGCAAAATCTATCTCGCACCAGCTGACAATGCTATACCCGTGGCAGAGTTTTAGTGGGCAAACGCATTCTTGTGCTTCCTCATCCTAGGCCTTCTTCAGATCTCGCGCAGTGTGACTTCTACCTGTTCCTAAAAAGCGAAAAGTGTATTGGAAGTGAACACATTTTCAGCCTGTTCAACATGTAAAAGCAAAAACGGTAGATTTGTGGAAGACGTTGACCACTGATGAGCTACAGCAGTGTTTTAAACAATCGAAGACACGTAAGCAGCGGTGCATAGGTGGAAGAGGAGAGTGCGTAGAAAACGATAAAAGTCAAATAAAAGTTTATTTGAAATAGATCACATAATCCAAACCAGTCTCGACATTTATTTGCCATACCTCGTACACTTAATTGAAGAATTCAGCAAAGTATAAATTTTTCCGTACTTATTTTGAAGTGGCGCCATAATATATTTCTATTAGTAATGGACGAGACCAGCAACCAGTCTCGGTCTCGGTTTCAACTCGAGACTCTCAGTTTGGTCTCGGTCCTGAGTTTTGTAGCTCATCTTTTATTGCCCTGTAGTCAAATTATTAGTTATAGATATTTTACTCAACGACGGAAAAAAATTCACCAACTCGATTTTCTAAATCATAAGTAAATAAATATCAAAAAAATTATTTTGCGTTTCGATAGTTGAAATTAAAATGCTTCGCATGTACAAAGTACGCATCAAATCCACTTCATTTTTTATCTTTTCTTGTTTATACGCCGCAATTAATAATGAACTAATGCTATTATGCGCAGTGCATGAATTTATAGAAATGATCTATTAGCTATAACGGGACTGAACATTTTATTGTACCTTGTAGTACAGTAATGGTACCAGCTTATATGGGAATAACCTAGAACAAATCAGTGAGAAGCTACTTTTGACTAAAATTGGCACTTAGTGACTTGTACTATAACATACTAAAAGTCCCATTTGATGACTATATGAGTAGGAAAAAATAGCCGTGCATTTATACTTCCAATGCTCCACCAGAAGGTACTACATTGGCCAGGAGGCGAGTTTTTTGTTGCCTGGAAATTTAGAATTTTGCCGAACCCTTGCCGTTCCAGGCAAGGTAGGGCTCTTTAAAGTGCGTGACAACACTCACACACGGGACCTCCATTTAACCTCTCATCCGAACGAAGGCGTAATTTTTGTGAAAAATGTTCACCTGTCATTTTTCAAGCAGTCGGCCGTGTCGGGATTTGAACCCAGGACCTTGGGATCCGTAGTCTTACGCTTAACACATTGATCCACGGCGACACTCGGAAAAAATGGCCGCGAACTTAAAGTTTTTGGTTTTTTGTTAATATCTTAGTAAATTAAACTTCTATGTAAAAATATGTAGAGACCTTTTTTATTAAGGAGCAGACAATATATATTTTGTCTTCATAATTTTTTTATATCTTTATAAATGTAGAAGAAAATGAAATTGTTTTATGAACAATCTCTATAACACGGATGTACTATCTACAATTTGCATAGTAAGATATTTAAAACGTTATTTTTTATTTCCCAAAGTCAAAGTGCATTTTTCCGTTCCTCTTTTCAAATTTTTAAATTTAAGAACGGCCTTCATAATTACGATGTTGTGGTCAGTGTCTATATCTGTTTCTAGGTAGCTTCTACAGTCTTTTACTTGATTCCTAAACCGTTGTCTAATAAGAATGTAATCTATTTAATATCATCCTATATACACTGGCATCTTCCACGTGCATCGTCTTCTAGCATGTTGAAATAACGTGTTTGTGATGGTTAAATTATTTTTGTCGCAAAATTCTACCAACCTATTTCCGCTGTCGTTTCTCGTGCCTAAACCAAATAAACCTACTACCGTTCCTTCCCTACCCTCACCTACCACTGCATTAAAATCCCTCGTAATTATTAAATTTTCATGTCCTTTTACGTATCTTAGTATGTATTCGATATCTTTGTAGATCGATTCTACCTCTTCTTCACTGTGGCTGGAGGTGGGCATTTATACTTGTATTATTACTGTATTTACAGGTTTAGATTCTAATCTAACCATGAGTACTCTATCGTTCTTTTGTAAGTAGTTTTCTACACAGTGCCCTATCTTTTTTCCGCATAACTATCCCCACACCTAAATTTCCTTCCCTTGATCATGTATGAATTACCCTTAAGTCTTCACTCTAAAAATTTCCCGCCTCTGACCAGCGAACTACGCAGATCCCTACTACGTCTAGTGCTAACCTATCCATTTCAATTTTCAAGTTCTCTAGCTTACCTGCTTGCTTCAAACTTCTAACAATCCATGCTCCGACTCGCAAAATGTTCCCTGCGCTTCCTTTAAAGTTTCTGACCACATCCTCCGAAGTAGTCCCTTTCCGGAGATCCGAATGGGGGACTACTTTAGCCTTTTACCCCAGAGGAGGTCATCGTGTTACTTACAACTACTTTGGTTGAACCTGAAGTTTGGATCTTTAGATCACTGGAACGTGGAAGTCCATTCAGAACAATTATGAATTCTTTACTGGAAAGTGATCTATCTAATGAAACTGTACATACGGGCTGAAAGAGAAGGTAATTGGTCATTCTGTATGCACTGTACCAAGCATATGATTCAAATTTTTACGCCATAGGACACAACAATTATGCCAAATGTGCACACTTATACGTTTTGCAAATGAACAAGTTAAAATTGCTCGATTCCGATGTATAATAAGTTTGTTGTTCAAGGAATGTTTGTCAATAAAAGAACAGAACAGGACGGAAAACCTAATGACGAAAAAATAAGTGCA
This sequence comes from Platerodrilus igneus, assembly GCA_036346225.1. Classification (NCBI taxonomy): domain Eukaryota; kingdom Metazoa; phylum Arthropoda; class Insecta; order Coleoptera; family Lycidae; genus Platerodrilus; species Platerodrilus igneus. The sequence continues at coordinate 6,610,245 of JARFIW010000869.1, read as the reverse complement.
CTTAGATCTGATGATTATTATAAACAACTACAGGTGTTGTTTGTGAAATATTTTCAACTAATGTTGATTGTGCGAAAGGACATATTAAAAAACTATTAATTCGAAAAATGTTTACGTGCTGGGAGAACTTGGCAGCCACAGGCTGCTTAATCCCCTTCACATACCTTACATGTGACTTTCCAATACTTCACCCGAAGGTACTACATTGACCAGGAAGCGAGTTTTTTTTACCTGAAAAACTTTGAATTTTGCCGAACCCTTGCTGTTCCAAGCAAGGTAAGTATCTTTAACGAGCGTTACAACACTCACACACCGTATCTCCATTTTACCTCTCATCCGAACGAGGACGTATTTTTCTGAGAAATGCCTGCCTAACATCTTTCAAGTGGACCGTGTTGGGTTTCGAACCCGGGATCTTGGACGTAGTAGTCACACGCATACCAACTACGCCACGAAGACGCCTCCTCTTCACGTACCACTGAATATCGAGGAAATAGGGTATATAACTGTAAAACAATAGAAGGGGACCGAACTGCATCTAACAAGAACAAACAGCGGCTATGTTCAAAGACACCAAACATAGAAACAGGAAGAAAATTGTTGAAAGCATATGTGTGGAGCATAGCACAGTACGTCTATAAAATAGGGGCAGTAGGAAAAGCAATCAGAAAGAGATATAAGTCCTCTGGAATGTGTGCTTTAGATGTACGAGGATGATAGACAAAGTTAATAACGAATAGGTTATAAAAAAATAGTAGGGGAATAAATACATCTGTGGCAAACAAAAAAAAATAAGAGAAATAGAAGAGCAGATACGATCTAAGGCATTTTTAGGGAATAGTACGTGATATATTACAAGCAGAGATAGGAAAAAGGAGATAGAAGTAGACCTGGATTGGATCATCGCACGCAGATAGTGATAGCCGCAGACTGTGCAAATTTCAGAGAAATGTGTAGGTTTGTTCAGAGTAGAAAACAATGAGGGTACGCGTCTAACTAGTTCCAGGACTGAAGTCCTAATGATGATGATGAAAAGAACAGGAGAGTTTTGGTGCGGAACATGAACCGACATGGTTATAGAACAGTATTTGATGAGATTAACAAAAACTCAAGGTGGATTAACACAAAGGCGAGATTGTAAGGAAACTACGTTAGCACGGTGGATTGCTAGTATGTCATCATATTGCTCCGTACCCAATATGCTTGAAGAATTTTTACGTGTTAAATCCTGCTCATCAAAACAACATGTCGAATTCAGACACTCGCGACAACAACACGATGAAAAAAATGGCTAGAAGCTTACAATCCTGTTATGGGTAAGCAGTTTATATGTTTGTATTCTCAAGTTGTTGCACATAATACCGTCAATTGTGATAAGGCTCTGGCTGTTGAAAAAATATTAAATGAAAAATTCGGTAGGAAGTACACAGATATTAAATGTCAAACAAAAACCAGGTTGTCACATTTGCACAAATAAACAACGCAATTACTGTGAATAAATGTGTAGTGGTTATAAATCCAATGCAACTTTTCAATCACATTGTACGTTCCAGCACGTCTCCTGAAGAACTAAAAAAGTGCTTCGCGTTTGAGTTGACCCCATATCCATTCTCTTTTTTAAAGATGGTGAATTAAGGTGTGGTACAAAAGCACAACTATTAAAGGAATTTGATTCTATCTTGCCACCAGAACAACTCGCTCCTAAAAATACTTTGTGTTGTAGACGGTGGACTACTGTTACATAGTGTGGAAAGCCAGCTACCTATAAAGACATGTGTATAAAATACATTATTATGGTACAAACTGCGTTATCGTTTATTATGTATATAACGAAACACATGTTTTGACTAAAAGACAACTGCAACAATTACGTTCTAAACAAAGTCGTGTTGTTGATCTTATAATTCTTCTCAACGCCTCAGGTAAAACTCTATCGCGATCGTCTTTGAATGTTATTTGTTTGTTGAGTTCAAGTTTCAAAGAGATATTACCGGAATTTTGTTACAATTTGGTCTTTATTCTTGTGTTATTACTGCAGATATTCGACAGATATGTAGACAAATTCTTGTTAATCCGGATCAGCGTATTATCAACGAATTGTTTGACGTTCTTCTCCTGATAAACCTATTCACGAATTCCAATCGATTACCGTTACTTATGGGGTTAATAGCGTCCCTTTTTTTGCGATACACACTCTTCTGCATTTGGTTAAGAACAAAGGAAATTCCCTACATTTGGCCTCTTTTGCCGTTCGCAACTATACCTATATCGATGATATTGCTTCAGATGGCGGCACTATGAAGTCAAACTTGGCTTTACGGAAGTAACTATGCACTGTTTTAAAATTTGGTGGTTTTGAACTGCATAAGTGGTAAAGTAATTGTCCTGAATTACTAAAGGATCTTCCCACTTTGGAACAATTATCGATACTTTGCTCCTTTGCGGATCCTGACACTCAGCTTCTGAGAGTTCTGGGTATTCATTGGAATCGCACCTGAGATACTTTTTTTTTGTAATTCAGTCACAATGTGCCGCCTGTACCAAGTGCAATTTATTTTCCAACTTAGCCCGTATTTTCAACCTTATAGAAATTCTACCTCCTCTAACTTCTTTGATAAAACATTTAATTCAGCGTTTGTGGTTTTTCAAATTAGACTGGGATGATACCTCTACCCCCAACTTACACCGTTTGTGGGAGAGATATCTGCATGAATTACCACTTCATTCTGACTTTGCTTTACCACGCTTGCTACTTCAATCACAATTTTCTACGTATTAAGTTCATTGTTTTGCAGACGCTTCCGAACGCCGCTATTATGCTGTGGTTTATTTTCATTTTCTATCTTCTCCCTCCGTTGAGGTTCCCTTAGTTTGTCCTAAGTCCAATGTTGTTTTGCTTCGTATCCTCTCTTTGTCTAGACTCGAAGTGTTATCCTCCGCTTTGGCCTCGAAACCATTAAACTTTATCCCCAACACTATTGATCCCCATATCACCTTTAAAAAAAATTTTTGATCTGACTCCAGGGTCGTTCTTTCTTAGATTCGTTCCCCACCGCAGCGATGAAAAACATTCGTCGCCAATCGAGTTTGCTATTCCTTGGGTAGAGCTATGAGAAGTAGGTGGGTAAGTCGAAATCTGTTTGCAGATCAAACCTAATCTAAACCAAATAGGCGCCACCAAGTTCTGATGTAATTATGATAATTGCATAGCATATTTCTAAGGGCGGACGTGGAGACCCAAAGAAAAAGGATCGCCTTCGCTGACAAAAACCTGTCTTAATAAAATAAGACGCAGCTCCTGTAAGAAATTGTAATAGTTAAATAAATAAAAAAGTGGAACACCATTTGTGTCCAGCAAAAATACATAAAGAAGTAGTAAAAAGGTATTTCCAATATAAAATTGGCATCAATTTCTTACTCATAAGGGTTTTAGCTTTATGTTGTTAGATTTGATCATACTTGATCAAAATAAAAAATCTTTAATCTTGAACCAATTGTTTACTAAAAAAAATCTCTTTTAAAATAATGTGACTTGTAACAAAAAATTTAATCATTAACGGTATCAATCTAAAACTTTCAACTTTCATGTTTGTCTTAAATTATTTTCAATAAAATACTTTAGTTTAAGACATGAACTTGTTGTACAAATAGGATTCTAACCTGTGCAGATCTGTTCAGGCGGATAACAAATTAATAGCTTCTAACAATGTTAGCATTTGAGTTTTCTAAATTACATATACAAATTTTAATGTAGATAAAGCTGATCACAAAAATAGACATGTTTACATATATTGTACTAAAGCTGTTCAAAGCAGTTGCTTTTAAAAATAACATCTGTCAGCAGTACAAAGCAGAAAAATATATGACGTCAGTAACACCTGTTGACGTTACCGACGATTCATATTGAGCAAAGCGTGTTGTTTTTTAAAACATTAAATCAGTGAACTTTAGTTTTACTACTGGTAAATCCAGCTCAGCAATTAGTTGAAACTTTTATAACGTACTTGTATTACGCATCAAAGCAAGTTAACGTGTTCCTAGTTTTAAAACACACAAAAAGAACTTATAGGGATTTATTATCGAAAATAAAATTGTTACAAGCTGGACGCCATTCAGTCCACATCAGTTCTAAAAAAGACTCTTCGTAGATTGTCCCCCCTTATTAGAGAAGGAATCTTATGGGTTGATGGTCGCCTATCTCATGCACTCTTATCCTCCCACTCTTTTACGTAGTAAAAGTTGCTTTACGGATTTGTATATCAATTTTGTTCATTTGAGATACTTCCACGCTGGTGTTCAAATGGTTGATTTTATTGTTCGTCAACGTTTTTGGTTTGTTTCAGATAAACAGTCCATTCATCGAGTTTTGTATAGTGTGTGACTAATTAGAAGACTAATCCTACCGTATCACAGCCTCCTATAGGCCACCTCCCTCCATGACAACTCACTCAAGCCAAACTCTTTTTGAGTTTGGGTGTTGATGTTGCAGGTCCCTTCTCTTCTACCATGTCGCAAGTCGGGGGCTAAAGTGTTGAAAGCATATTTATGTCTATATGCACGGCTACCAAGGCACAAATGTGGCTTGAATTTTGGTGGGCGGTATGTTCCGTTTATAATTACCGTTAAAATTAACTTTAATTGGCGTTTAAAATGTACCTAGCAGGCAAACTTTGTTCTTATTTATACGTCTATTTTCTCCACCATCTGTGATTATCGAAGTTTTAAATGCAAAACACCATTATTGTTTGCGAGGTATTTTAAGCGTGCAAGCTATTTATTTGAATGATGCGTGCTTATCGATCAATTAGGAGTGTGGTTGTCTGTATACACCTACAACAGTATCAATAGCGGCCAATTCTAGTGAGTCAACAAATACTTGAATAGGATTTTCCATATAACAATCAACTAATCTCGGTACACACGGTCGCCATGAACTTTAAAAGACACATTCTTTTAATATAACCCTCTACTTACAAAATACAAATCAAGTTAACAGATTAGCTAATTTAATGGACACTTGGCAGAATTTTATCACAATATCGAATTTCATAAATTTGAGTTGTATAAAAAGAGAACTTTTTGAGAACAGGTTGGGAAAGTCATATGTATTTGCTATAGAGCACAGTATACTTTGCCTTCCCTTCTCTTAGATTACGCAAGTTTTACATGGGAACTGACTGTTTTGAAATCATATTCATTGCAGTACCTATAAAGCTTTTAATGCAACAAGCAACATGTATATTTACATCTTTGATCGTTTATTGGAATTGTTCTCATTAATAAATGTACCTATTAGCTAGATGAATTGTATTCAAATTACGAAGGTTAACCTTAATTATTTGAAGTTAAAAAACCATGAAATGATGAACTGTTACAAGTTTATGTATAAGCCGAAACCGACACCAACTCGAGACTCTCGAGTCAAGACCGAGACCGAGACCGAAACCGAGATCCAAGTCGAAAGTCGACACTGAGATCATACTGGTCTTGGTCTCGTTTTCGTCCATCACTAAGTTCTATTGACTCGTCTATGATTCGCAGTTTTTCTGAATTGCCTTAATAATATGAAAATAAAATGAAAAATAGAAAAATTCGGGAATACGAAAATACAAAATAGAAAATAGAAAAATACGAAAATTGAAAAATATAAAACGGGAAAATATAAAAATATTAAAACCTAAAATTACTAATTAGTGAAAATTCGAAAATAAGCATTTTGTGAGTTTTTTATTGGGGGCCAAGAAAGAAAATGGCTATTTGTTCACATATGCCAGTTTGAGACAGTAAGTAAGCTTTCGTTTCAATGTTACTTTTTCGGCATAACAAAGTGCACATAAAAACCACAATTAAAAAGTTTGAAAAATGGCATAGTCAAAAATAAAATTGCATCAATAAGCTGCTGAACCCCATGTTGTAAATGTATATATTTTGGAATTGATTAGCTTCTGTTGCTAGTAAAAACGATAAAATTCAATAAATTATGTATAAAGTAACCTACTTTAAATTCAAGAAGCGCAGCGCTCGTAAAAAGAAAAAAATAAGTACAAGATAACATCTTAGAAAACATTTCAACCGCTTTGAGTAACCGACTTAGCTCAATTTTTGTCTTCTAAGGTCGTCTATTAAACATAGAATATAAATAAAACCAGTTTGTTTGTTAGTTATAAATTGTTAATAGCATATACTTTGGTCAGCGTATAGGACGAGAGTGTTACTAATATTTCAAAGACCAAAATAATTAACTTTCTTGGACTTCTTTCTTATTCAGTTCTCGTTAAAAACAGCCCACGCATGTTCTTAATTAGTACTGGTAATAGAAGACTAAAATGTAGTACTATTAAAATCGTCAGATGCAAAATGTTACAAATACGTATAATTACAACCTTGGTGTAGGTGTTGTCCTTGTCTGCGTCAGTATTAAATGTGAAAATTAGTCTCCTAATGTTTAATCAGCTGTTTACTCTAACTTACCGAAAATGCTACCAGTATATCTACATTGATAATTAAAAGACAATTTAGGCACTTTAAAGCCATTGCAGATGTATGAAGTTTTTGAGAAATTGATATGATGATGCATCACATTACGAAAATGATTTTTAACATGAAATTAGTTCACTGTTCCTTGAATCTAAATTGCCAGCTGTACAACCTCATTGCCATTTTCAATCTCGTAATTAAGCTCAAGAGTCGCCAAATACGTTTTCATCAACGAATTATATAGAAAGGAAAACCATGTATAGTACATTTAAGAACGCAGTTCAAAAGAAACGAACTTCATTTAAATTATAAAAGATGTCTACAACAATAGACAGGCATGTGAAGTTATTACTATAACACAAACATGTATTCTGAAACCAATAGTAATATAGCGCTTATCGGTTTGTCGGTGACTAGAACACAAGAACACCAAAGATAATTGACAGGTCCTACGGTGAGAGACCTTGTAACAATTTTTTTTGAAAACTACAAATCCTTTTCAAATTATTTATAAAATACACTGCATTATCTATTTAAACAAACAATTAAATTTTGCGATGTAAATAAATATTTAGATCAGGGCCGTGCACCCCAATCACAAGCCGAATATTACTTTATAGTATAGGTTTAGTTACCTATTAGTAAACGTTGGTCGTTTGAATTGCATCTCCAATGTCAGGCGATTTTGATGTGAGTAGTGCGCATTGAACGGGCGATTCAGTCTGGCACGATCACTTGTGGAGTCACAAGTACCTTGCAGATGAATAGGGTCCTCGCCAGCAACCTGCGTGTAGCAATAGGCGTTGCCGCTTGACCAAATGCAAAATGCACTTGCTTTTCTGTGTATTTTAATAATGCGCTCTACGAATTTCTAAAACATATTCCTTAACTTTGTTAATTTTTGATTTCACTGAATTTATAAAATGTGTTCTGTGGATTTTCTAGTTATAGTCTTATTGAATTTCCAATAATAATTTTTTTAAAATTTGCTAATACTAATTTCAATTAACTTATTAAAAAATTAACATAAATGGTTGGCGAACTTTGATATTTGTAATTATCAAGTCTATTCTCACTAACGTAAATGTAATCATGTACATTCTGGACATTCAGCAATGATAAGATTACGAGCTTACAAGTTCAAATATCATATTTAATTTTCCAATTACCGTTAAATCATTTGTCTTTAACACAAATTAAGGAAACGTGGAAAATGATGTACTTTGGATAGCCTGTTTTATGGTTCGATTTTGTTTCGATTTGCGAAGATGAAATGCACTTCAAGTTCGTGTAAATGGTTCCAGTAAAGATCCAGAATATTACGCAATAAAATGTGGACAGTACGTTGACGTCATTTGTTTGTCAAAGGATCGCAGGCCAGCACATCTGGATTCAACAACGTAATTGTTTCAATGTGGTTTAAAACAACTTTGACATGACTAACAGCGAAGCAGATGATCGAAACAACATTGTAGCAATTTATGATTCTTGTTTTATCATGTAATTACGAAAACTTTTGCTATTTAGAATTTATCACAGTTTGAATCAAGAGTTATATATGATATTATTGCAAATGAATATGAATACCTTTATTCAATTCTAACAAAGTGTTTCATTCAAATTCAATCACACCTTAAGTAATTACGAGAACTAATATTTTTAGTCTTTAAGTATTTAATACACATTTGTAAACCTAGGTAACAGATCTGTGTATTTGGAAAGCCTTGTAAAAATATTTAATACGTTGTTGATATTTTTTTATTCTTAGTAAAGACAGTCGTAATTTTCTTATTCAATCATTGTGTTGAAGACTTTAGACCACATTTTGATGTATATTTTGTACATAAAATTTTATTACTTAGAAAGCAAAATTTTAATTAAAGAACAACTATTAAATTCAATTGCATAATTGTTTTATTTTGGACAAGTGAGTTCAAAGATAGGGTAATTGAGTTAAAAAGGTAAAAAGGTATAAATACCCTTTCATAAAAATAAAGTCTATAACAGTGACTTGATAAAGAAGCACTAAACAACACCTTCAATAGGCTTAATGCCTAAATTGGTTCATATAATAATGTTTAAATTATTGATATAAATGGCTATTCTTTTTCTTTATAGTATAAGGTAGCAAGAGTGCATCTCTTGTGTCCTTCATTGTTATATTAATAATATTTTCTTTACAGCTCCTGCTTTAGCGGTAAATACGATATTTCTCTCTAAGGACTTCCAAGTCCTCCCTTAGGGCAAACCCGTGATTAAAAAAATTTATGGACTTGGTGGCGCCCTTTTTGCACCCCCTATTTTAGTTTTATTAGAGTTGGTAAGTAAACAATGTTTTGTCGTAAAACCCACGACCACTCCTCATAAGCGAGCAAATTGTTTTTACGGGATTTCTGATTTTTCTTTTTACCAACAACATAGAAGCCGATTGTGTTGTAGATTGATGTGTAATAATATTATTAGTAAGGCCAAGGTCTGTATGTTTAAAATCCATGTCTGAAAGTATATCTTGACTAGATCGTCTGTCTCTTTTAGCAAATCAATTATTTTTGTTACAGATGTAGTGTTTGAAATATTATTTGTTGATGGTTGTAATTTTTTCGTTTCAAGAGTGGTTTGTTCTTCTTTGTTATCATCTGTTATGTTTACAGTTGGGTAAAGTTTTATTGGTTTTAGATTATTTTTTTCTTCATGGAGATCATTGGCCATTGTATTTATGTAGAGTCCCTTTGATTTATCACTGTCATCAATATCCTTTTGATCAGTATTTTGTGCTGGTTCATCAAGTAAAGATTGCTTTTGTATTGTATTGTTTACATTTGGAACTTTGTATATATTTTCCTTCAGCATGGATTTATTAACTTCATTACCAATATTTTGATCCTTGAAGATTATTTGGTGGTTGTCGCTATTAGAGATTTGGAATTTGGTGTATCGTGGTAAATTGCAAAAAATTGCAGCAGCGTTACCACGTTGGATTTCTATCGAGAGGTGCTGCCAAAGAAGTATCAAGAATCTCTTTTCTAATGTAGCTATTTTAAGTCTATGACCTAGGTCGTTTATAAATTGCCGGGTTAACTCACCAACGACACCCATTGTCTCGAAGGCAACTGGAATAATGGTATAGTTATGATTCTATCTTGATTCCCTTTTTTCTTCAGAGATTAATTTGATTGCATATAAATTCTCCTCCATTATCGCACCTCAATCTCTGTGTCAAAGTTTTAAACATATTTTTTATTAGAGCTAATTACTCTTTAAACTTCTCAAAAGCCTCACCTTATTTTCAATAAAATAAATTACTACAAAATGAGAGTAATGGTCAATAAACGTAGTGAAGAAACATTTACCATTGTGTCTGACTGAATTTAGTGGTTCACACATATCGCTCGATATGCACTCTCATATTTTCTTAACCTTTCTTTTCTCAGGTAAGTTTGTAAATATTTTTCTAGTTAGTTCCCCTTGAAGACAAACTTCACAAACTTTATCTGATGGGAAGTGTAATAAATGACCCATTCGTCTATGCCATAAAACCTTTTCTTCGGCTGATGTTATATTTGCTATACAAGTTGGTATATGTAAATCCACCACGATAGACCATCCTGTAACTGACCTGAAACTAGCACATCTTCATTATTCTTTTTCACAGTAATCTTCGCACTTTCGAAGATTACTTTCATGCCTTTGCATTTAATTGTCTTTACTGAAAGTAAATTATGCGTGAGGTTCTTGCAGACCAGGACATTTTCTAACCTAACTTTTGTGCCATTTGTAGTTTTCAAATGTAAAGTTCCCTCCACATTTGCTTCTACACAATGTCCTTCTTTTGGCACATTTATGGGGTAATTTACGTCCTTTTTACAGGTTAAAAATTTTCATATTCACCCATTACCAAATGGTTTGTGCATCCTGAATCTACCACAAAGTTTATTACACTTTCTATAGATTCGATTAGACAAGCGTGTGATAAAAGATACTTCCGAATCTTTTTTAGCAACATTCACTTTCTTGCCTTCTTTTTTCTTAGAGGAACAGTCTACTTTTCTGTGCCGGCACAAACCACAAGAGCAGCACTTATAGGAAAACTTTTTCTTATTCATTTTCTGGCTACTGAAAAATGCGGCACCCGTACAATCTCTTCTTGTCTCTGTACAGCCTGCTTTTTGTCTCTGCTCTTTGACAACTAATTTGCTCTTAACAAAGTCCAAACTAATTGCAGTGCCACTTTGTGAAAACAAAATATCAATCGCTGTGATGCATTGTGATACTGTGTTCTGATATTTATGCCAATAGTTGTGATATTTACCTCTGTATCATTTCCGCCAGCATTCTTAAGTTCCGCAACCGTCTTTTCAAATTTCACAATATACTTGTTCAACGAATTATTTGCGTTGTACTTCATATTGCGTAGTTTCATCTGTAGCTGTACTTGAGATGCTACACCCTTTTTTTTCGTAAGTACTTTTTAGTGTGCCCAATATGTCCTTGGCCGTTGTCTTACTTTTTATCATCTCGAGTACATTGTCACATAAGCATTGTACAATTTAAAGGCTTGAAAAAGTTTGTTCCTAAATAGGTACATACGAGTACTGTCCAATATATAAATCTTTTGTCAACAAAAATTTCCACAGCTAATAAAATTTGGCAGTCAGTTGAAAATAACAAAATTGACGGTGATGCTTCTCAATTTACTTCAGCAGTGTGCAACCCTATAACCAACTTCGATGTGCATAATAGTGAAAATTGTTACGTGCCAAAAATTTTGGCACTAGACATTTTTAATTAAGTTTTAATATGTGAGGATTTCGCGCCATAAATTTAAAAGACTTGTTGCGCGTATTTCCGTCACTTCAGAAGTGCGTTGCGCGAGATCCGCGCCGACGCGTGTGGACGAGAGAGTGGTGGGGAATTTCCGAATGACGCGTAAGGACTTGCCTCCGAAACGCGAACAAGAGGGTTGTGTCTTATCGTATCTTTTTGTTATGTAGATTCCTTGCCTTATCTTTGATTATCTTTCCTCCAACCCGTTCCTTATCGTATCTCTACATAGGAAGAAAACCAGCGAATTTGGATGCAACCTGGCTTGGGAGATCCACGACCCGAGAACCATCATGAAGTAATCCGGACGCAAGCCGCCATCCTGAAGTAATTCTGAAGGAAGCTTTACCTATTCACGTGAGTACCCCGTGGGGGTTTTTATATAATTTATATAATTGGAAAACGTGTTGCAATAATTTGCATATTGTGTGATGTCATTGACAACTGGCGCGTTAATTTCCACATTATGTAATATCGTTACCAACTGTCATTTGTGTTGCATGTACCGCGTTTACGGGACTGTATTAAAATATCGTATATTACAACGAAAATTTACAATCAACATATACTAACTCATTTATTTGTATAAAAAAGTGCCAAAATTTTACTATTGATTATCATACAAATAAATAATAAAATGGTTCAACCGTTCAAATACTTTTTTAGTTAATGTTACCACCTTTCATCGTAGAAAAAGTATGGTACATTACACGAATTTTAAAGCAATTAAGCACTCGCAGAGTCACATACTAGCCGCTACGCGGCTCATACGTAATTTTTCCGCTCATGCGTAATATGCTTCTTACAATTTTCGTCATGTAAACTATTGTAATTGTCTTGGAGGTACATTACCAATAACTCATTTAATGATTTCTTCGACATATAAATTAGAAGTATTAAAATTTATCTGAACGAACAAGAAACTTTATTTAGCTATTTCACTTAACCCTGCTTTCCCTTACATCAAAGCTTAATAAGAACGGTATCAAACTAAAACAAAAAATTGAAATAAAGTTTCTAATTCATCGCACACATTTTTGCATAATTATTTATACAACGATATCATTTTCGATGAAAAAATTTGACTTGGAATTGTATTTTGTGTCAGATATCCTCACTGGTAATGTATACAGGACATACAAAAGAATGGAATGTTATCTAAGAAATGGTTTTATTTTACAACGGCTAGACTAAAAAGGAACCTATTGTGTTGTGAGATGGCGGTGGTCAAGGATGTAAAGATATAAAATTGAAAGCCTACAAGCAGGTAAAATAAAACAAATGAAATTAAATGATTCAAGGGTCTATATAGCAGACATTAATGGTTATTCAAGGTAAGCAGTCACAACAAAGCTCTGCTCATTTACATTGTTCTTATATGAGCTACAAGATAAAAATCACCAGATGCCAATATATTCACTCTGTAGAATTGAATCAATTGCATTTTAAGAGTGATTGATTGTTTGAGATAACGATTTTGGTTTTAACAAATCATGAAAATCTGAAGATTCACAGACGGTTGTTTTAAACGACGTACATGTTCTTTAATTACAAATATTAACAAAATATGAACGTTGCAACGTGGTTTTGGAATTTATTATACACTCCAAGCTATTCCAATAAAATAGGTATATAGAGTTTAGTGTAAATGTGTGAATAACAGTGTCAAACTTTTGTGTTCTTATCAACTTTTACAGCCGAAAAGATTATCTTGATTGGCATGGTGCGCTACAATATTCCATCGGCGCAGAGTAAGAGAACGAAAAGGAATTTTGAAAGAACTGTTTTAATTGTTGTACACATTCAAGTTTTGTAAGCGCACAAATTTTTTTTAAAAATGTGGATAATCTGTCGTTTGGTATAATTTTAAAAAACAATTATCATTAATTAACACATCATTTAGCAAAAAAATCATATCTTATTGTTCCTCTATGAAAAATGATGTAATAATAATTAGAAAAAGCTTATCATTAGTGTTATTTAAATTAGAAACCATTGTAGCATAGTAATTTTGATTGCTTATAGTACATACCCATCACAGCATTCCCTAGAAAGGGTAGTTAAATCATGCAAAACCTTGATTTAAATATTAAATTTTAATTTATTTTGCAAAACCGGCAGACGCTGTAAGCAATCATCTTCCTGTCCTGACACACTTCTTTCGTTTCGTTAACGTCTATAAAAAACTCTTTTACTCTGGCAGAGTTTTCCGTCCTTCTTTTTTCACACTTTTATCCGCCACGATCAGTCACGTTTTTCGTGGCCTATTTCGTTTCCCTCGTTCGGATGAGAGGTAAAATGAAAGTCCCGTGTGTGGGTGTTGTCACGCACGTTAAAGATCCCTACCTTGCTTGGAATAGCAAGGATTCCGCAAAATACCAAATTTTCCAGGTAAAAAAACTCGCTCCCTGGCAAATGTAGTACCTTCGGGTGGAGCATTGGAAAATCACAGAATATAAATAAGTGAAGGTACGTGTCCAACCAACATGTAAGGTTTCTCGTTGCCTTGGACATCGGAGTAGTGTGTCATAGAATGCCATATCGACCTCCATGGTATCTGCCACTCTAAGTACCGAAAGCGGTGTTGCCCTCTTTCGCGGACCAATCTTGGTTTGGTTCCTCGCTAAAGACCGCACTAATTTGATTCATCTTTTTAGCTCACTCAAACAGGCAAAACATTCTACTCATTCTAGTATTCTAGAACTTCTTCAAGGTGCAAGTTCCTTTAGAACCGTTTAATTAAAATACATTTAAGAGAGACATTTTATGAAAGGATTAAATTTGAGAAAATATTTTCCGAACAAAACGAATGGTACTTTTAAAATGAGTGAAATACTTGAGTTTGACGAGAATGGAAATTGGCTCACTAGATGCACTAAGGCGTTCAGCTCTATAAAATCTTTCAACTTGATGTCGTACTACGAAACTCGTTCAATAAGTCCTTAGAAAATTCAAGAGATGGCGCTCGTAGTACCCAAAATGAATTTTTCACAGTAAGCAGCACTCCTAACTAGTCAGCTGTTAAAGTTTCAGCCGTATCCATCACGTAGTTTCATTTTTGTTGTTGAAGTAAAAACTTTCATTTGATTATAACAATGGATAAAAGTGAGTTTCGAGCAGTGATTAAACACTTTAAAAAGGTTAACGGCAAAAGAAATCAAAGCTGAGTTGGATGAAGTTCATGGCACATGTGCTCCTGTGTTTGCAACTGTTTACAATTGGGTGATTGAGTTTAAACGTGGCCGTACATCCACAAAACATGAACATCGTTCCGGACGCCCAATGGAAGTGTCTACCCCCGAAATGATTGACAAAATCCACGCTATGATTTTAAATGATCGACGAATAAAAGTGCGCGAAATAGTTGAGGCCATAGGCATATCACAAGGCACAGTCGCTTCAATTTTGCACGTAAAATTGGCTGCGAAATAATCTCGGCAAGATAGGTGCCTCGTTTGCTCACAGTGGAGAATAAACGCAATCGTGTGGTCGATTCTGAGGCTGTTTTGGCGCTTTTCCGTCGCAATCCGGAGGGATTTCTGCGTCGATACAAAGCTGTTGACAAAACATGGATACATCACTACACTCCAGAGACAAAAGAACAGTCAAAATAGTGGATTTTTTAAGGTGAACGGGCTCCGAAGAAGGCGAAGATGGTGAAATCGACCGGTAAGGTTATGGTCAAGGTCTTTTGAGATGCACGCGGAATCATGTACATCGATCACTTGGAAAAGAAAAAAACGATAACAGGAGAGTATTATGCGTCGTTATTGGACTAACTGAGACAAAAATTAAGGAAAAAGTCCTCATTTGAAACGGAAAAAGAGTCTCTTTCATCAAGACAATGCACGGGTGCACACCTGTGCAGTTGCGATAACAACATCCACCGTATTCGCCAGATTTGACCCCAGTGACTTTTTCTTATTTCACAATTTGAAGAAATGGCTTGGCGGACAAAAGTTTCCGTCTAACGAGGAGGTCATCGCCCAAACAAATGCTTATTTTGAAAAGCTTTCAAAATTCAATTTTTTAGTCGGCTTAAAAATTTTAGAAAACGCTTAGATAATGTTGAAAAATAAAAAAAAATCTACCCAAAAAAATGCTTTTTCTACTTTTTTTTAAGAACCTGTTGAACGACCCTCGTATTTAAAAAAGTATCTGCAAGAAATATTTTATGGAATAGTAGATTTGAAAAAAATTTTCTTATGCTAACGTTAAAATTAAAATTAATCTTCTAGAAATCCCCAATTCATCTATTATGTCAAATTCAGAACACAAAATAGGTAGAACTTATTACATTACCGAATATTAGTTTTCGGTAGAATAACCTAAAGGCATAAAACAAATACTATTGTAATTATAGTCAAAAACGAATCTGAGAAGATTAATTTGCACATTTTAACGGTATTCTCAGTAGCAAAGCACTTATTCACGTCAAAATTATTCAAATTGGTTAATTTCAATGTTTATAAATTATCCAGCACATTACATACTTATGAACATTGATTTTACATCTCTGGTAGTCTTTAATAACTCTGAAACCTCTTTTAAAAGTTCCAACATAAATTAAGCATAAATCCAAGAGTCTTCTCACTCATACGCGCTTTCTGAAGTTCGAAGGAATTCTAATTACAGAGTAGTACGGAAGTAGTAACCCAATAATTAACTTGATGTTACTTTGGTTGCTCATCAACGAACGAAGTTCACCTACAGCCATGTTGCTTATATCACAGTATAAAAAGTGTGGTACATTTTTGAATCCAGCACGCGACTTAATGTATTCGTGTTGTTAAAGTAGCTGTTGGTAGAATTAGCAGCTTACGTGCAAAGAGAAGCTCCATCGCATGTGTTATTCTGTTATACTTTTTTCGAAGTGAATTGCACAACGTTGATTGTGCTTGTGTGAGATTTAGTGGAACGAAAGAATTTTATAAAATTTTTTTAGATAGTTATAAAGGCCATCGAGTAGCTCAATCATAAATGGGTAGAAAAAACCCAGGAAAATTATACTGGAAATTTTGTTAAGTGCATCGAGCGGCTCTAATTCATAAAGTATAATGCAGAAAAAAAAATAAAGAGCAAAGGAAAGTCTTGAAAAATATTTTTATGTTTTGATTTTAACCGTAAAAGGCCCAATTGCCATTATTAACATCAAAATTCAAAATTTTTCCAGAAATTTCGGCGCACGGTATCATTATTAAAGCGCATATTGATAGTTTGTTTCATTCTACACAATTCTGATCTTCAACTTTTTTTTGTAAACCGCACAATAAGAGTTGTAGGAATTGATGAACTGATTAACATAAAAATAGGGTTATCTCATATTCCACATATTGGAATTTATAATCTTAAAAGGCTTTAGAAGAAAATTTGGCGACAATTACGAAAACATATTAGTTGCGTTTCTTAATGTTTTTAAATTTGCTGCAGGGCGTTCTTTTCAACCACCAGTTTTGTCTATTTACTCAAAAAATCAAATAGAACGTCATACTGAGGGAATTGTGTTGAATATAAAAAAGGAAATTTCTAATAAAAACTGCATGTCGATATCTTTGACTGTTCAAAAGTTCTTGCAAAACACGCGTGCATGATGAAAAGACCTGTATTTATTAAAACTTTCTTAAATTTTCAGAACAAACTGACAAAACTCAGATAGTTGTTACGTTATGGTAAAAACCTTTTTTCCTTTTTGTGACTGGTAGGTAGTTGAAGGGCGACGTTTCTTTAATATAATTTTAATGCTTTTAGCCCGAATTTAAACCCACATTCTTAGGTTCTTTGAAGCAATACCTACTTGGCCTTAACAGAAATTTCACTTTGTCGTTATAAAACATTTTGTCTGGTTACCGTTTGTATGCAGATTGGGTTATGATAAAATGGGTACATTGCAGCTAACAATCACCCTTGAAGGTCTATGTGAGGGAATGTCATAATGGTCGCAGGTAGCGATAGTTTTACCTACTTATGGTTTATAGGATTTGCTTGTATTATAAAAATATTAAGAAACTAATAAGCAAACCTTTATTAATTATTTACTGCTGTTATTCTTAAAATAACTATATTAATCTATTTTGTGTGATATTGTTTTTATACAAATGAATAATCGAGTGAATTGTTTTCAAAATTATAAATAGGATTGATAATTATACATCATCAGCTGTCGTACTTGATTAACTATTGGTGTTGGTTTGTTAATTGCGCCTAAGGGCACTATCGTAAATATTTATTTTGTGTCCTAGGTTTGGTATATTCAATTTTTGACGAGCTCGTCATAGTAAACGTAATAAGTAAGTATGAAAAATTCTTGTCATGTTTATATTTTAAATTTGTTATTGATGTGTGTTATGAGAAATAAATATGTATAGGTATGCTGAAAAACCCCATGATTATATTGTTTATTTTTCTGCATTATTAATTGAGTTTTGTATTTCATAGTATTGGACAGACTATTGTTCTATCCGCATGTATATGTTGTGTATTTACTAATTATATTTTGTTTTCGGAGCGAATTGGGTGGTGTGTTCTTTTGCTTTGTTTTTTAGACTTTCCCAATCCACCACTGTGTTAACGTGACATTCACTTTCTCTCTTTCCCTTCTCTTTTATCATAATTCTGGCAAACCATTCGTTACTAATTTCGTATTTGTCTTTCTGGTCCGCTCATCTCACGTGTAACGCCTGATTAACAAACATGAAACAAAAGAACACCGAAAACGAACGATAAACAATTTAAGGTTATTATAGAATATGTTGAAAATATTTTCCGTCATTGAAATGACATACATTCAATCTGCAACAGGTACCTGACACAGCAGTTTCGGTTTTGGCTTCTTAAATGCTGGCTATCGTGTATTGAGTTTAAACAATCATGTCCTCGCGAGTGGTCGGACTTATTTGAAAACCCAGGTCTTTTAGGCTTCCTTTTAAATAGGAATTTAGTACAGTTAGATCCAGTCAAAGAAATAAACTTCCTCGTTCCATTTGGCAACTTGGAAAGGTTGCTTCTAAATAATTTGTAATTTCTAACGAAAAGTGGGCTCTCATACTAAAAACACATATTTTGTCAGGTTTCTAGTGAAGCATTCCCTAGAAGTTCTGACAGATTGTTAACTAAAAACTGCAGGTATGTTGATCCATCCAATTCTCCTTTGAAAATAAAGTGCCCAATAATTCTGCCTTCCGCAATTCCGCACCTACTTGCGATGTTGATCAACTTGTAGCATGCAATGATGATTGTTTTTAGACAGGTACTGCATAAATTGCAAATTTGCTTCACCATCACTGCTAAAGTAAACTTCATTTGTCCAAAGTAAGAGTGACAAAAATGGGAGACTTTCTTTATGCATGTTTTTCAACCAATGGTTATGGTTTAATCTTGTCAATATGAATATGACGGATATACACGACACGAGGTTCATGTCAGCGAAAACAAAACTTGGAGGTGTATGAGATATAAATGGGGGTCCACAACAATGGATTCCATTTGAGCAAGTCGTGACTGCAATTTGGGTTTTCCTCAAATGGAATAACTCATATAGTGCAGATAGTACTTACATAATACTTTCTTACAATAGACAAGTAAATTATCTATAAAGTAAAAAATTTTAAATCATAAATGTTTATGAAACATCATGAAGATTTGGGGAACTTTATGACTCCATATTTTAATCATGGGAAAATTTTAGATCGTTGATGGAATCATTCTTCACCCACACACTACAAATTAGTCAGATTTTGAAAACTTTCGTAATATCAAAGGTAGTCTACGTATCAATCTGCGATCTTAGTTAAGACAACATGTCTTACTACCTTTTTGATCTTTTAACAGTAGTTAGTATTATCAAATTGATATACACTTTGATTAAACAATTCTTTACTGCGTAATCTTAAGGTAATTAGATTATAGGCGTAAATTTTACAGTAATAAAACTTCGCACCATAACTATGAAATACAAAAATTAGTAACCTAGATTTAAAGAAGCATCAAAATTCACAACGTAATTATTTTGTATTAGATCAAACAGCATTATTTTTATTATTTGAAAATTATGTAATCGCAAGGCAGCTTAATCTTAAGAAGTTTGTAGAAAATTCTTGTTTGTTAATTTTTCAACAAATCTTGGTAGATGGGTTGCAAATTATGCTGTACCACACATCGCTTTTATTCCACATCTGGCAAACAGCTGTTTAACGCTTAACAGTTTGCTTTCAACGTATCATCCTTTGAACATAGAAAGTTACCCGATAAAATTTGTATCTCAAACTTCAAAACATGTAAAATAGAAATAATAAGAAAATTTTAAATCCGCCTTATATGAGTATTTACATGTTTACAAAATTGCGATCCATATTTTGTCCATTTTTATACAACAAGAGATTACCTGTCGTGTTGAAAATATTATTTCAATCAATATGTAATATTTTGAGAGACTATTTTACGTGTTCTTCGACCAGTCGACCCGCGGGGAGTCAAGACATCTTTCATCTATAACTGCCTCCGTCCAGCCAGCAAACAAGCCGCTTCAACCGGCACCACATGCAGCAGCGCTGTCGCCAGGGATGAGATGGGAATTGGACAGCCAATAGCCCTTCTATCTTCCGTGAGGGAAATCACAGAGGTCACCAGGAAGATCACCGCTGCCCTCGCTGGAGTTGAGACAACGGTTGAAATCCTGACAACACTCATCAGCTGTCTTCCAGGCATTATGACCATCTTTATACCGTAGGTAAGCTTATGCTAACGAAGAAAACCTTTATCCTTACAGGTAGCGTTCTAGAACACCAACGGTCTGCTAATGAAGCAATTCCAGCACCTAGAGTTCACGGAGAGGTACAACCTAGACATTATGATGGTGTTCGAGACCCACTTCAAGAAAGCCAACAACTCAAAAATAGGAAACTACGTTTGTTACTAGAACAACAGACAGGGCCGAAGAAGTGGAGAAACCGTCATCTACATCAAACGTGGAAATGACCACTACAGCGTTAACGTGGGCGATCTGCGGAACTTGGAGGCCACTGCGTTGGAAGTAAGAATAGAGTCTGCATGTACGTTACGCTTTGTTTCAAGTTACAACCCGCCAGTCAATCTATTCAAGAAACAGACCTGGATATCGTTCTACTCACCGGGACGACAACGATCCTGTCAGGAAACTTCATCGCGAAGAAACCAACTTGGAATAGCAGACCGACCAACCAGAACGGAAAAACCTACGCAACTACGAGGACAGCAGGCAAGCAGCAGTCGAAAGACCACTGAAACCTACCAACTACTGCACCAACGGAGGGAGACCGTGCATTTTGGAAATCGCCATGGTTAAGAATTTAGTTTTGCCAGTCCAGCTCAACGCAGTAAACGACCACTACCTGGTGCTACTGAGTGTAGGTAAAAACTTCACGGAGGAGATCCAAGAAGACAACCTATTGAGCGGCATTCACGGACCATCTATAGAGAGTTAAAACCGCTACACTTGCCCCCCTCATGCTCCAGCCGACTGTACTACATTGAGTTTAAGCACCAATAATTACGTGCTTTATATAGATCTGACTTCAAAATTAGTTAATCCCTAAATATAATTCATAAACTAAAACGTTAGGGTTTAAATAATAGTATCCATATCGTTGACTTTAGACTGTCTGATCAACAGGACACTACAAAAAAAAGTAAAGGATGGGGCAGGGGGCGTAATACCGAATAGCAGCCGCCACCTCTGCTTACCGATGAGACCTAAAGGCTCGACTTAAAACTATCCAAATCTAGGTAAATTATTATTCACTGATGGACTCGTATTTCCAAGCATACGCCAAATTTATTAATAGCTAATCCAGCTATTTGTTCCTACTCTATAAATTTACAATATTGTCCGCCATAGTCTAAGTAATTTATTTTAATCTCGACCTAAATTCGTCTTTAACGTACTATCATTCCCTAACTGATATTCTAATTTTAATCTTTCTTTCTATAGATAATACTATCAAAAACAGGCAAAACACCAAACAAAACAAATCGAGCGGCAGAACTATATAATATATAAATATAATATATATATATATATATATATATATATATATATCAGGTTATTGCAAAACAAATCAATATATTACTGAGACAGAATATAAGTAGTAAAGAGTAAAGGAAGATAAAGGACGTTGTACAAAACAGCCGTTTAAAGTACGCGATAATTTGTAGAGGCTAACAACAATATTGATTTTAAGTTGCTATAATAGGATTTTAACAAAAACAGCAAATATGGGGTGGACGAGGAAAATAAAAATGAAAGATAGACCTGAACGGGGGAAATGTGTTTTGATTGGTTGAAAGCGATTGAGGTGAGAAACTTTTCTGAGAGAATTGCAACCGTTGAGCATTCTAATCAGTATTTCGGACTAAAGCTACGATGGGGTGAGAAAATTCTTAGTTTCGAAAGATCGTTGTGTTTTGAAACGAGGCAATTTCAAGAATCGGTTAAGGTGGAGGTGAATTTCTGTGAAAATAGGTGACAGGGGGTAGGCTTGGAGGCTTATAAATACACTAGGAGACGTAGTGTGGCTCTCTTATTTCTTTTGTTCGCTTCAGACCTACATGGTGTAACATCAAAGCTGAAAATTTGTAGTTAGTGCAGTCCGTTATTTAATTTACAAATGTTTAAAAGCACGAATTGGTGCTATTTCATGAATGGGGCTGTAAGTTTAAATACTCATAAAGAACAAGAGATGTTACAAAGGTAAGCAAGCGAAGTTATTTTTCGGAACGAGGGTGCTGGTTGTATGGTATATCCAGAAGCCGACAAACATATTTGGACAATTATATGGGTAGCTGTACTGAATGCGTCTACTTAGAATTGGATGAACGGGTGGAACTGAGTTTTCTGTCCATGTAGCAGAGAGAAGTTTGATGTATTTCAAAGACGAGAATTTAGTGGATGACGTCTACAGAGGTGATTCAAAAGCATACACCAGGTAAAAAAATTTGTTTTTTTGTTACTATTTGAACATTTGTGCTGGTATTTTGTGTTAGAGTGATTTGACATATTTGGTGAATACTTTATGAACATAAAATTTATTATGAGGGTTATATGAAAAAAACAATTTGATTTTATTATTTGAAAGTATAAATACATGACATATAATTTGGATGTAAAGAGTAAATGGGTCTTTAGAGAAGCTTTTAAAAAAAATGCAATTTTTGTATGCATTCAGAGTAAGAAGGTTTATACTGAGCTCACCATAGACCAGGGTAAATTTCAATTTAGGATTTCAAGATAGTCCCATCTACTTGAATTGAATATAAAAAAGTGTTGACATAAATTAAATTTTGGAAATTTAGAAGGATTTAATTGTTGATATTGTGAAAATCTATAGAGATGTTTTATATCCATTTTGTAAGTATTGAGCTGGTGTGACGTAATTTTCTGACTTGTATAAATAAAAAGGTCGTATGTTTTGTTGAATTATTTGGTTGGTAATTTTGTTGGTAGTCTAAGTGATAGAGAGTATGTATAGAATGGGTAAGTATCTTTGAAGAAGCTGGAAGCAGAGCTAGCCGTGGTATGCTGATTTGGGGGAGCTTTTCAAGAGATTTTGGAATGAAAAATTTTTTTTTAAATAAAATTTTGTAGGCGTTAGCTTTATGTTTAAATAGGACTTCACAGCAAATTTATGACACCAATTCGTGGGGCACGATATTTTTCAGGTTACTCAACAATTTTTATGGCTGGCAATGGTAGAGCTCGAATTTAATCCCATAGGACAAAGCAATATATACATATAAATATATAAATGTAAATACAGGTATAAAAAGTAAATATAAAAATACCCAAATAAAGCATTAAGAATATAAGCATATAACGGTGCATAGAATAGCAAATAAGCATCCTATAAATTATCAGGTGCACTCGCATAAGCATTATGTCGGCTAACGCCATCACACTAAAACGTGCTCAAAATTAACTGCAAAATTTACTTATAATGCAAATCAATGTTTAAGTAAGTATACAATATTTATAAATACCTCTAATATAAATTTATCCAGTATCTGAAAATCTGGTCTATCTACACCTCATTATCTCTTACTGCTAAGAGGAGACGGTTATGCACTGTTAAAGTCCTGGCGGGTATGCAGTAAATGTCCTGGGGGATCACAATTACTATCACTTTTTAAGTTCGGGGGGTATGCCTGGTTTCACTTTAATTTAATTTTTTAGTTTAATTGATTTATTTGGTTGGTTTAAGTTAATTAACTGATTTAGTTTTGTTGTTTATTGGTACGGTTTAATGTTTTGATTTAATATCCGATGTTTTTATGCGCGTTTTATGAAAGACAGTGACGGATTTAGTGTGTAATTCATCGTGCATATTTAGATATTTGGGTGTTTTGTTTTGTTTTTGTGTATACTTTTCTTGTTCTTTTTTTATTTTTGTAAATTAAGTTATATTGTCCCACAAAAAATTCTATGCCAAGTTTAGACTACCACCTACTCCAAATCTCAAGCGATCTTCCCTACTCGGTTTACACCCAGTTCACAGCGTTCAGTCTCACAATCTTTCCCGCAACTCTTTCAAAACTACATAGAACGCCCTCTGGTTAGTCATTCCTTGGAGTACTTACAAGATCTTGGATCATTCTAGCCCCTCGACAGCTAGTTTCCTGTCCGCCAACCCTCTGTTATGCATCTCCAGTGGGTAGTTAAAAAACACGTATTCGGCGCTTACTGCGCTTCGCCGCATTTGGAGCGATCGTTTTTGGTCAATCTGCATCTTCGCCCGTGCCCTATAACTAGCTGCACCATCTTATAATCAAACTTCACCTCCATTTTATCTCTAGCTTCTATGGTTGGTATAAATTTGTTTGTCAACCTACCCAGCGTTGATACAATTTTCTTCCCACCTTCGGATTAACCTTTTTTGCAACTTTTTCTTAATTAAGAACCTCGGTACCGATGAATACGATGTAATAAACTCCGCTGATGGAATCTCTTTGGCCAGTTCATCTGCTCTGTCGTTTTCTCAATTGCCATCACCTGACCTAATTCAATAAAAATTGAAATCCCGAAACCCAAGTTCCGTGTGCGCCATTCTCCAGAAATCCACTTGAAAATCTGTTGAATGTGTTAATACTTACCAGATCAGTCAGGGTCGATTTGCTATTGCTGATGATACAGTAGTACTTGTGCCTGAGTGGTTGATAACGTATTCTATAACTTCCCTTATAGCCCACCAACTCGCACTGAAAGATTGTGCTCCAGTCCGCAAGTTTTATTTGAAATCGAAACACTTTCCTCTCCCCCTTCTACACAACGAACGCCGTTCCTGAACGCCCATTGTCTATTCGCGAGCCATCAGTATAAATCATGATCCCCGTATCGTTTTCATCACCTTCGAAAGACTCGAGCTACTGGACATAAGCCGGATGCCCTAATTGGAAAATAATGATTCTTCTCTCAACCCCCCTACTGCCTAGACCAAGATTTTCGATAATTTCCCACACTTTCTCTTTATATACGTGTCACCCATTTCTAATCACCTTGACGACAAATTCGATTAGGAGCATTCTATTAATTATCAAAACCGCCTCCGTAGAAGTGGTCCTATACGCCCTTGCCGCCTTGACCGCGATTATGCGTTGAACGCTCGCCAATTGCCTGACTTTTCTGATCTTATAATCCTCCGCTGAAACAGATGCCGCATACAGCATAGCCGGATCAAATGCTCCAGCGTAAATTGTGCTCAATGATTTGTCTCTGCATCCCCAGCTTATTTTTGCTGCCACCGTCATTTTGTTAAATATTTCGGAGCCATCACTTTTGACATATTGCACGTGCGCCTTCCATTTTAATTTGTTGTCTAATTTAATTTGCAGGAAACCATCATAACGATCCCATTCCTCCCGAGACAACTGACGAAGTGGACGCAGCAGTGGAGCTAGTGAATTGAGCCATCCTGTAATCTCTGAAGGCGGCGAGCAAAACAACGATAGCACGTAGGCAGCATAAGCAGATTCCAGACAACATAAGGCAGCTCATCAGGAAGAAAAACCGTACCAGGAAGGTCTGCCAGCTCTCTTGGAACCCAGAAGACAGAAACGCCTACTATAACTTACGTAACCAGGTAAGCGGTGTCTCTTTACACGAACATCGAAACGAGCAATAAAAAAGAAAGATCAAGTCCCTCGAAGAAAACGACCATTCGCTCTGGAAGATCCTAAAGAGGAAGTAGCACCAATGCCACCAATTCACGGAGAGAATGGAATGGCTTACACAAAAACAACAAGGTCAAAGCCTTTGTAGATCACCTGGAAGTTCACCCTCAACTACACCGGAGCGGACCTTGACTGCGTGGAGAACGTTAACCTAGCAGTCAGAGACTGCCTAGAAATAGCCTAAAAGGAACAGCACTTGCCGCCCGTGACGCGATATGAGTTGAGGGAACTGATCAGAAGATAGAAGATCCAAAGAGCCCCTGATCGTAACAGCATCCCATCCAAAGACGTCAAACTACATCCAGTAAGACTAAAAGTTATGTTATAGGCCATACTTAACGCCATATAACGTCTACGTAATTTCCGTGCGCCCTGGAAGTGCGCAGACGTAATTTTGTTAGAGAAACCTTGGCAATCTGCGGCCTTCACCTAGAACTACTGCTCCATCAGTCAGCTACTGGTTCTCGGCAGGTTAGCGGAGGTTGTCGTACTTCAACGGCTACGTAACGAAATCGAGCAGCAAGGTGGTATCCCCAATGAGCAGTTCGCCTTCAGATAAGGCCATTCTTCTGTCCATCAGATCCTGCGCCTCGTGGAGTTATTCACCGATGGATTCAACAGGAAACATAAGCGGAAGTCATTATTCTTGATGTTTCAAAGGCCTTCGACCGAGTGTGGCATCAGGAACTCGTCTATAAGCTGCTAATGTCGGATCTACACCAAGGACTGGCTAGACTCGTTGCGTCGCTTCATAACCAAGCAAGATTTTAAGTGAAAAAGACAACTCCGGCTCTTCAGTCTGAACTAGACTCAGGGGTATAGACTCTTAGTTACGGGTTCTTTTCGTGGGTTACTTAAAAACATGAAATGAAAAATTACTGGATTCCAGTTACGTGGTTTTATTTGCCACAATAATAAAGAAAAATGAACATCCTAGTTGACGCTTATACTCACTAATAAAAACAAAAACCTAAAAGGGTACAAAACAATCTTACTGCATCCCTCCTATTCTCCTATTCTAGCTAAAATATTCTTAACTATTCAGGCCCAAAGAACTGCCGGACATAGGTAGAATAAACTGATGTATTGATAATAATGCTAGCAAGCACTTATCATAAATTATGCTAATATTAGTAACTCAAATTGTCTGCGTCAATACTATTTCACTTTCACACGCCTCTGAGGTTTATTAATATATTTCTTTCCCCAAGTTCCGCGGTTTGGTAACGTCGGCGAGGTAAAATATAACACCAAACGTATATACAATAATGTTAGATAGGAGCCCCTTTCTGTACGAAGTTGATCGTATACAAGTGAATCATCGTCATACAAGGCAAACAACTACCTTTTCACAAAACACACATGATGGATAATATTTGTAACCAGATCACCACTATCTACAAACCGTGAATTCTAATATTTCTTCACGACAAAAAGCTGAAGCATGCTTAATAATGCCGTAAAATTATACGATACTTACAGATTGTTCTCTGTTCTGAATCCAAACTTAGCACTTCGTCACTTTTACAGTTATTCTCTAAGCTATAATTAGTAAAGCACATTTTCACAACGGAACCACATTAAATTCTCAACGCGAATATAAACATAAATAATCACCTAAAAACCACGTTTCTTAAATGAATATCTCACTCAGCCGACAGTCCAGGCGCAACTAACTGATTATGTATCTGCCCGCAACCCGCAGAATTTTACAAGTTACCCTCGTTCTCACCCACGATGCGCTTAACACGCGTAACCAACTTAGATATAACTTACTTCCTAGAACACAACATTGTTTTTGATGCAAATACAGAATTTATGAAGAGAGAAGATTATAATTTAATAAAATAAACTATGTATACCGGGCGTACCTAGCACAAATCTTCCAAATGGAAGCCTGCGTGCCTGAGGGCTCGCATCTCTACCCGCCGCTCTACTCGCTATTCACTAGGGACGTGCCGAAGACCAGCGACACCCAACTGTCTCTCTACGTCGACGACAGTGTCGTAGCCACCGGATCATTAGCCCCTTGGTTATTGACAAGAAAACTTCAGCAAGCCACCACCGCCTTTGAGAATGGTTCCGAATATGTTTGATCAGCGTTAACCCGGACAAGTACAGCGGTATGTTCCTGAGGAAACTCCAACTAGACACAGAAATCATGATCTTCAACAAGGCCATCCCATGGAAGATGCATGCCAAGTACTTGCATGTAGCCATCGACCAAAAACTCACCTTTAGAGTTCACATCACCAGCAGCATTTCCAGAGCTAACGCAATACAAGAAGCCAGCTCGACATCGCCAACAAGATCAGGTTCTACCAGACCATCATCAGACCTACCCTCACCTAGGAATCGGCAGTGTGGGGCTACGCACCTAAGTCCCACGCTGCACACCGTCCAATCGAAGAACTTTGGCATGGAACTCAACGTCTTAAGTACTTGTGGAATAGCTAGATCAACTTTGACGTCAACATTCCAACAATCATGGAATTCATTGAGACAGCTGCAAGGAAGACCTTCGATGGAATGGCTCTTCACAACTCCCTAGTCGGGACAGCAGTAGATTACGACGAAACCGCGCTGTTGAAATACCGAAGACAGTGTTTTAAATTAGCTTAGTTTAATCTGTAAAATAATATATCTTAAGTTAACTGTCATTAAAACAGCATAAATAATCCGTTTTTCAGCTAGATCTAAGTATTTTGAAGTATCGTAAGTCCCCATTTCTTTTCTTATTAGTTAGACTAAAAATGCAATGTTTGAAAATTCAAAAATTTCAAACAATCCGATTAGATTACGAGTAAAGATTGTTAATTGAAGTTTAATAAAGAATATGTCAAAGCAAAGTTAAGTCTTTCGACCTCGCGGGAGCTTTGAACGCAGAACAAACAAATCAAATATTTATTTTTTAAAAATTGTTTGATCCTTATTACAGCTTCACACATATACAATTTATCATAATCTGAAATATTGTGATTTGATATTTGGTGTTCAAACGTGCTCCATCTTAACCTACACGTTTTAAACACAAAATATAAGTATATAATATACTTATAATCGTATTTCTATTTAGATATATTAATAAATATGTAAGGAAGTATTGGCTAAACTCTTTGTTCTAACCATGATCTAACCACAAGAAATCCTAACCAACTTTCACAACCATTCGCGTATACCTTTTTCTGGTCTTTATGATTCTTATATAGGTTAACATCTCCTCAACACGCCTTGTATTTACTTATACTTGATTACACTATATTCAAACAGACAAGACGTAATGATTTACTTGTTGAGAATCAAGCAGCGACTACTTTCTAATATTTATTGAATAATAATTATTGTCAACATGAATCTAATCATTCAGAATAATCTACTTTGAATCACGAAATCGAATAAATAAAGGCGAAACTTATTATATACAAGATATAATATGAGTAGTTCGAGGAATGATTATATCAAGGGCAGTATAAAAAACGGCACGTAGTGGGGCGGCCGCTGTGAATTGAGTAAACTAGACTAAAAACAGCACGATAAATAGAAACTAACAATTAACATTAAACATTGTCTTACAAAGTGCTATAAATAAGCTTTGGGTGTTGCGAATAATCACAAATTGGTGCAATAAATTGTTTTAAATTGGCGATAAAAAAAATATTAATTTTGATATTCTACTTACTCTATTGGAGTATCAAGAAAGCAAGAAAAATTCGACATCGTTCATGATTAGTCGAACATCCAGAAAATATCCTATCCAAACAAATGGTGGAAACAGAAAATCGATTTAAAATTAAGGTGTTGATCGTCCGCATCTAGCATTAATATACAAAACTTTCTACTGCAGTGTGGCTATTTCAGGAATTTATTATGTTATCTAGATAGCTCATCATCATCATTAGGTCTTCAATCCTAGAACTGGTTGGGCGAATATCCTCATTGTTTCATAGTCTGAACCAACCTACACATTTCCCTGAAATTTGCAAATTCTGCATGTATCACTATCTGTGTGCAAAAGTCTGATCTCGGTCTACCTCTATCTCTTTTTTCCTATCTCTGCTTGTAATATATCCCGTATTATTCCCCAGAAATGTCTCAAAACGTATCCTGTCCTTCTATTTCTCCTATTTTTTCGTTTTCCACAAATATCTTTATTCCTCTACTATTTCTACAACCTATTTGTTATTAACTTTGTCTATCCATGCTACCATCCTCATACATCTGAAGCACAACATTCCAGAAGGCTTCTACCTCTTTCTTTCTGCTTTTCCCACCGCCCCATTTCATAGACGTACTGTGCTGCGCTCCACACTACGCTTTAAACAGTTTTCTTCTTGTATCTATGTCTTTGAACATGGCTGCTGTTGCTTCTTGTTTGATGCAGTTCGGTCACCTTCTATTGTTTTACAGCTATATACCCCATTTCCACGATATTCAGCGGTATGTGAAGGGGGGTAAGCAGCCTTTGGCTGCCAAGTTTCCCTAGCACTTTTTTGTCGAATTAATAGCTTTCCAATTTATTCTTTCGCACAATCAGCTTTAGTTGAAAATATTTGACAACCGACATCTGTAGTTGTATATAATAATCATCAGATTTAAGTGCACTTTCTTTTTCGTCATTGGGTTTTACGTCTTGAAACTGGTTGGACTTGTAACTTAGCTTATTTATGTTCTGAGCTAGCCTACACAATTCCCTGCAATCCTCACAGCAGCCTGTATACAGCTCAATTCCCTTCTATTGTTATCTAATTATATGCCCTATTTCACCGAGATTCAGCGGTATGTGAAGGGGGTTAAGCAGCCTGTGGCTGCCAAGGATCCCCAACACTTAGACGTTTGCCGTATTAATAGTTTCCAGAAAATCCTTTCGCACAATTAATATTAGTTGAGAGTACTGCAAAACCAATATCTGTAGTTGTTTATAATAATCACCATGTTTAAGTACAGTTATTATTTTTTTCATTAATTTTTACCATCTTGCGACTGATTGGAAGCATACCTCCATTGATTTCTAATATGAGCTTCATTTCCCTGAAATTCTCACAGCCCACATCTTTCACTATCTGTGTGCAGTAGTCTAACCTAGGTCTACCTCTACTTCTCTTTTTTCCTATCTCTGCTTCTAATATACTCCGCATTATTCCTTCATGTCTTAGTATGTGGCCTATCATCCTAGCTCTCCTATTTTTTTACTGTTTTCCACATATTTCTTTCTTCCCCTCTTTGTTCTTAACTTTGTCTGTCTATGATATCTTCATCATACGTCTGTAGCACCACATTTCAAAGGCTTCTACCTTTTTTCTTGTCTGCTTCTCCTACTGTCCAGGCTTCACGGCCATACAGTGCTGTGCTCCACACATATGTTTTAAACAATCTTTTCCTTATTTTTATGTTTGTGGACTTTGAACACAGTAGTTGCTTTTTCTTGTTGAATGTAGCATGACCTTTTGCTAATCTTTGTTTTATATCTTTTGTGGTTTTCCCATCTTGCGTTATTTGACTTCTTAGGTGGCAAATTTCCTTAACCTCTTGTAAGTTCTCGTTACCTATTTGTATTCTTGTTTTTGATTTATTTTTCCCTCTTTTACATACTAGAACTTTAGTTTTATTTTTGTTACTTTTCATACCATATCTCTCCGTTAGAACTGTTTCGAGCAGCTTCTAATTCTTCCTTGCTAGATCCTAATACCGCTATATTATCTGGAAATCTAAACATATCAATTTTAGTCCCTGCATAGTAATTCCAAATGTTTTCCTGCATTTGACAGTATTCACTGCCTCTTCAATATACAAGTTAAAAATTAATGGGGATAGGGAACATCCCTGTCTCACCCCTTTCCTAATATTTACTTCTTTACTTTCTTGCTCTAATTCTATTACCGATGTTTGATCTTTGTATAAGCAATGTACTATCCGTCTATCCCTGAAACTCATTCCAATCTTTTTGAGTATTTCGAACATTGTTTTCCATTTTACATTGTCGAATGCTTTTTGCAGATCTACGAACTCTATATATACGCTTTCCCCCTTCTCTATTGTTTTTTACATTATCACCCTGTTTCGCCTAAACCCAAATTGATTTTTTCCCAGTATTTCTTCAGCTCCTTTTTCCATTCGTCTTTGTACAATTCTGGTTAATATTTTTGAAATGTGTGCTGTCAAGCTTATTGTTCGAAAATTTTCACATCTATCCGCCTCTCTTTTTTTTTATATAGTTACTATGATGTTACGTTTGAAATCTTTGGGCATTTCACCTGTCTCATACATATAGCTTACAAGTTGGAAGAAACGTTCTGTTACTGTTTGCCCAGCGGCTTTTAGAGTTTCTGCTTGCACCGTATCTATACCCGGCGCCTTACCATTTTTCAGTATCTTTAATGCTAATTCAAACTCATCTCTAAGTATAGGATATCCCAAGCCATCATTTTCAATGTCTGATTCTTGTTCTAATGCAGTTAGTTATCTCCTGAATATAAATTTCCTATATATTCCTGTCATCTAGCTACTTTCTCTACATTTTCTATAATGATGTTCTCTCCCGCGTCTCTTATATCTTTGCTATATAGTTCTATATTCCTAAAATTCATTCTGATTAATTTGTATGCTTCGTCTGTCTTTCTTATATCCATCTTAGTTTGTACCTCTTTGCACTTTTCATTAATCCATTGTTCTTTTACCTTTCCTGCATTTGCGAATAATTTCCCATTTTATGACTTTGTATCTCTGTTTTCCTGTTTCATCTGATCTATTTTTGTGTTTTCGTTTTTCTTCTATTAAATTCAGAATATCCTTTGTTATCCATGGTTTCTTATTTTCTTTTTGTGTATACCTCAGAATATTTCTGGCCGCCTTGTCTAAGCTGGATTTAATGTTATTCCATTCTGTTTCTACTTCCTTAGTATCAGAAATTTTCCCGATATCTTACAGCAATTCATTTGACTTTTTTTTCAAATCTTTTGTGGATATCTTAATCTTTTAGCTTCTCAAAGTCAAAGTGCCTTTTTTCGTTCCTCTTTTTCAGATTTTTAAATTTAAGTGCGGCCTTCATAATTGCAATGTTGTCATCAATGTCTGTCTATATCTGCTTCCGGGTAGCTTCTACAGTCTTTTACTTGATTTCTAAACCGTTGTATAACAATAATGTAATCTATTTGATATTTTCCTATATCTCCTGGCATCTTCCACGTGTATCGCCTTCTAACATGATGTTGAAATAATGTATTTGTGATGGTTAAGTTGTTCTTGTTGCAAAATTCTATCAGCCTATTTTCCCTGTCATTTCTCGTGCCTAAACCAAATATATCTACTATCGCTCCTTCCCTACCTTCACCTAACACTACATTAAAATTCCCCTAAATTATTAAATTTCCATGTCCTTTTACGTATCTTAGTATGTCTTCGATATCTTTGTAGATCGCCTCTACCTCTTCCTCACTGTAGTTAGAGGTGGGCATGTTTACTTGTATTATTACAGTATTTACTGGTTTAGATTCAAAGCTAGCCATGAGTACTCTTTCGTTCTTTTGTAAGTAGTTTTCTACACATCGTCCTATCTTTTTTTGCATAACAATTCCCACACCCGAATTTCTTTCCTCTGATTCTGTATGAATTACCATGAAGTCTCCACTCCAAAAATCCCCCGCCGCTGGCCATCGGACTTCGCTGATTCCTACTATATCTAGTGCTAACCTATCTTTCGAGTTTCAGGTTCTTTAGCTTACCTACTTGTCTCATACTTCTGACATTCCACGCTCCGACTCGCGGCTATGAAAATAATATGCTACTGCGACAACTTTTTTATAGCAAGTTTCTGTGATGTTTTATAGTGTTACCTTCAAGTGTGATCATAATTCGCTTAACATTTATCACTTTTACATCATGTAAATATAACTGATTTGAAACTTGAACACAGCGCGTCATAAAATTTCTATCTAAAGAATATATTTGTGAAAAAACCGTGACAGTACATGAAGAAAATAGTCCGTCCTATTTCTAAGTCAAATATTGCTACAAGCTGTTCAAATAAGACAAGGAATCCATCCATGATGACCTTGAGTGTAAAAGACTTCTGGAAGTACGAATTGAAAAGGTCTTAACCGACCACTGAGTAAAAAAAAACTTCAATTATTGTTAGAGAAATCGCAATACTTAAAACGGCTGTTTTTAAAAATCAGCAATGTCGGCACAATGGTTTCCAAGCTGTTTAATCCGAAAAAAACCGTTTAAACGACAAATTAGCACGAAGAAATTGGCTTCTTTATCTCGCGATGTGACCTAAGTATACCACTGGAACCTCCCACAAAACAAAAGCCCATACAATGGGTTTATATATTTACACCACCTAACAAGGAATGCGCATGCGAGAAAAGTGGTGACAACAGTTTTCTGGGATTCCCTTCATTGAGTATATGCCAAAAGGAACTACAATAACGGGGAATATCTACAAAGACAGAACTATGAACTTCAAATTGACCGCAAGCTAGCGGACGCTACAAATATGCGCAGAAAGCTCTGCTTCTGCACAACTACAGGGACAAATAAAGTTCAAATTTTCCGATAGTCAACTAATGTCACTGTGAGGTATTCTGGCGGCTTTCTGGCTTACTTGTTTTGTGGGTAACTACTACGCCTAAGGTTCCAGGTTCCATTTCAGACGGACCGCTTGAAAAATGTTAGGCGAGCTTTTTTCACAAAAATACGCCCTCGTTCAGATGAGAGGTAAAATGTAGGTCCCGTGCGTGTGTTGTCACGCACGTTAAAGATCCCCACCTTGTTTGGAACAACAAATGTTTGGCATAATTCAAAATTTCCAGGTAAAGAAAAGCTCGCTTTTTGGCCAATGTAGTACCTTCAGGTGGGGCATAGGAAAATCAAATGTAGTGTGAAGAATTACAACATCACCTTAAAGTAACTACCTTGCCCCTTGAGATTTCACTTTCCAAAAAACACCTAAGGAAGAGTCGATTTTGTGTCGAATAACGACTTGGAAGACAGTGTGGAGATACTTTTAAAGATTACCGAAAAAAATTTTTGCCGATTATTTAACGTTATTAAAAAAACGTTGAAATGAGTGTGTTAGTGTCATTGGTTCTTACATTGAAAAAATGGATTTTGTTTGTTCTGTAATTCGTTGTTCTCGTAGCGAAGTAGATAACTTCCCGTGTACAAGAGAATTTTGAGATTTTTGTGCAATATGCTTATAAAATCATTATAGTCTTCTATTAAATAAATATCTCGAAGCACGTGGAGTTATCACACATTAACACCTTTTGCTTTCGCACGTCAAAAACTATTTATCTGTAAATATGTTACTTTTCTACAGTGCTTAATAAATCTTCAAAAAGTTTATCCTAAAGTTAGAAAATGAGTATGAAGCAGAAGACTTTCATATAGCGTGAGTTATAATTAAATGAGATAAATTATGCACAACAATATGAAAACAGAACATTTTGGTCCAATATCAACATTGGCTGCTGAAATCAAGGGTGACAATTTGCCATGTAAACATAAAAATATCCGGTTTGCACCTTGAACAAGACCAGAGTTAGAATTGCAGAAGAAAAATTAGGCAATACGCCATCCAAACGTAGAAATATCTGTTTCTCAAAATATTATGGTATTTGAAGTGAAAAGATGAGCAGCAATCAATATAATATTAGATTTTTATCTGCTTTAGATTTATGATAAGGCATCAGTAATGGATGCGTACAAAAACCACTCTAGTCCAAAAAATGTCGACCGACTATCAAGTTATAATTATGAAATGTCATGAATATGTAACATCACAAAGAAAAAATTTTAACCATGAACTTAATCAAATTGCGAATGTGAATGAAGTATCTCTAACTTATGATGTTTCCTTAAACCGAACTGTAGAGTTCAGGAGAAACCAAATTGATGGTAAACAAAACAACAGGGTATGAAGAAACTTATTGCACTGTATTTTGAGCTTGTTATGCGGACGAAGGATACCTACTGTCCAGGTTTAAACAGTTATCGAAAGATAAAATTCCCATCGTTCAAGAAAAGGACAGATTGGACGAAACAGAATTGCAACTATGGATGCAACAGATATGAACCAAACATCCAGGTGTGTAAAAAACAAGAAGTTCTAAAGGATATAAATACAGAATTAGCTGTCATTTCTAGAGGTCTCATAATCAATCCATATATGTCTGCATCTATAAACTATTCAGAAATATCATCTCATAAGAAGGAAATAAGTAAGCAGAAAGCCAAATCCTTATGTTGCACCAATTTCAAAAATTTGTATAAAATTCATGGGAACCTGTTTAAGAGAAAACGATTACAAAGTCATTTAACATGCCTGAGGGCGGCGCGTCTAATCTCACACACTGCAGTAATATTGGTTATTAAATTTTACTATTGTTATTGTGCCAACAGTGCGCATTCTCAGTTTAGCTAGGTATTATCATCTTGTCAATGTAATAGATACCTAGTCAACTGATTAATTAAATGCCATTTTTATAAGTATTAGACAATTACGTGTGCTCCCACTGGTGCTATAATTTTTGTCATTAGGGTTCTTGTTGAAAATAAGGTAAAGTTAGGTTTCAAATTCTATTTTTATATTATCTATAAACTATAATGCTTTATACGATAGATTTTGGACCTACAAAAAAGAAGAGGAGCGTCTCTGGGACCTTATGAAAAAGAACTACACAGTATCTGAAGAGGAATTAGTTTCTGATAGTTCGAAAGACAAAGTTAATCAAGACGAGGAAAAACGAGAGGGTTGAAATCTCAGAACATGCCAAAGAAAATAATAAAAACATTTCGCGTAGGGAGTTTTTGTTCTTAGAAAAAAACATAGACTACAAAAATTAATAAAACCTGAGACGGGATTATCCTGTAATGACCCTGTCCTAAGTCACCGACGTGGCAGTGGACAGTGGTCACTAACTAGTATCCAGTATGAAATTACAGTAGTCTAGCTGTTGCTAGATCTACCAGCTCCATTGCCAAGCTTTGATCTACCGACGTGCTCTGCGACAAGAGGAAACAAAGATAGGTGAAGGAAGGTATAAAGGCGCCGACAGTGGGCACGGCGAACCTTTTACCGGGGTTATGGGCGTTGGCAATAAGCACGATACCGGTCAATGCTAAATGCCAGCTCTGGACACGGCAGTGGTAATAGCTGGCTTTGGGCGCAACGAAAAAGAGAGTAGACGTTGGCTATGGGCACGACGTCTATGGGTTCGGAACACCGACTATGGGCACGGTGCGGTAGATATTAACTATTTAACACTGGCTATGAGCACAGTAGTAAAAGAGTCTTTAACCTTTCAGAGTCCGCAAAGCAGACTGGTCTCTATCGCAAAAGCACGCTGATTTATACCGCTGCTTGGTTGACTTGATTTATGTATGTAATGTAGTGACCCTTCGTCATTGGGGCCACCAATGTAATGACCTGTTGCTTCTTTGTCGGGATCACCAATGCAATGACTCGTTGTTTCTTCGTCGGGGTCACAATGCTATGTGTAGTGACCGTCTGTTGTGTGCTCTCTTGTCGGGGTTACCAATGCGTGTTCTTCGTCGGAGTCACCTATGTAATGACCCCTTGGTTGCGTGCTCTGCTTCATCGGGGTCACCAATGTAGTGACCGTCAAGGTGCGCGTTCTTCTTCGTCGGAGTCACCAATGCATTGACCCTGTCTTAAGTCACCAGAGCGTGGAAGTGGACAGTGGTTCACAACTAGTATCCGGTATGATACTTCAGTGGTCTAGCCGCTGCTATACCTACCGGCTCCGTTGCGCACGTCTAGGTCTAGCGACGTGCTCTGTGACAAGAAGAAACTAAGGTAGGTGAAGGAAAGTATAAAGGCGCCGATAGTGGGCACGGCGAACCTTATACTGTGGTTATGGGCGTTAGGAATGAGCATGACAACGGGCGATACTGAATGTCGGCTATGGTCACGGGAGTGGTAATAGCTGGCTTTGGGCGCAGCGAGAAAAGAGAGTAGACGTCGGCTATGAGCACGACGTCTATAGGTTCGGAGCACCAGCTATGGGCACGGTGCGGTAGGTACTATCTATATATACAAGTAAAAGAGTCTTTAATCTTTCAGAGCGAATCGGCAAAGCAGACTGGTCTCTCTCTCAAAAGCGCGCTGATTTATACCGCTGGTTGGCCGACTTGATTTGTGTATTAATTAACCAAAAAGCGGTATAACAGATAGTAGGCATACAGTTAACTTATAACTACTTGAAACGTCACGCTGACGTCGATAAATTGTCATTACAGTCCAATTATTTTTTACTGAATAATTCACGTTTTTTTCTAGATAAGAAGATGATAGACATTATTGTACAAACACAATCCTGTGCATAACATCTGTAAAAATAATCGGGGTTGTTTTATTCACGAATACCAAATGTAAACCATTAAATGTGAACTATCAGTGAAAGTCCGAAGACTTCAGGATAGAAACATTTAGATTGACAATGTCAATAAAATGATTTCGTTTTTAACTTCGATGTTTGAAAATAAAAATATCAGTAAGTAGTGGAAGACTCTCCTAACTAAGAATTTTTTATGTACTCGTAAACGGTTACTAGAGGGCGGCTACGTGGATCAGACAGTTCGCGTGTGACTGCTCGTCCCAAGATTCCGGGTTCGATTCCCGGTATTCCCGGTAAGGACCGGTTGAAAAATCTTAGGCGTGTATTTTTCACAAAAATAAGCCCTCGTTCGGATGAGATAAAATGTAGGTCCCGTATGTAAACGTTGTCACCTCGGTTGTCACGCACGTTAAAAATCCCTACCTTGCATGGAATAGCGAGTGGAGCTTGGAAAATCAAAGGTACGAGGACAATTGAGCAAGGGGTTATAGGTTAACTATTGGTGAAATGGTTCAGGGGTATCAAAATGTAACTTTTGTCACGCAACGAATATGATATAGAAATATTCGCGTGATGCGAAATTATATAATACTAGTAATCTTAAGGTGTATATTAGGCAAGCTTGATGGGCTACATCAAGTCAATAATAGTTTTAATAATTTCGTAAAAAAGTTTGTCACGTAATAAAAGATTCAGGAAGAAACGTGGCTTTGCAAAGCTAGTTTACCTGTATCCTACTCGTTGATTCAATATGTCAATACCACAAAATGTAATTGTGGCAAAGCGAGAAAGTAATAGGAAACTTTCCAAACGATTTTCTGGTCTAATATATCAGTACCTTGGATTTTGTAGATATCTATATTGGTTTTAACTATATTAATGAAAAATATAAATGTAGTCCTGATATCTTTGTTGCAGTTTTTGTATTTTCCTGTTAATGACATTAAATTCTCTATTATCACTTTGCATACTTGTAAACGACAATCGATTGCACTGTTGAATGTTCGAGTCAAAAACCTAGTAGCTAGTGTTTCAAAAGAATCACGAGTAGCCTTTAAGGGCTTACGAACTATAACTTTAACCTTTTATAAAAATGTATTGCATAGTTAAGGAATTGAGAGTAAAGATGTTTAAATTAACTGAAAATGGCTCATTCTCTTCCTCAATTGCACTATAATTAATCTGTATATTTTATCAATTTCTATATAAATATTATTCCTTAGTGGCTTTTTATAAAAACTTATGGACGAATCTGCGCGGCTCTTTTAGAAAAGCAATGAATAAAAAGTGAAACTAAAAGTGAACGCTGTCTCAAAAATAAAAAAAAAATTGAGATTTGAAGATGAAATATCATTTCTATTACCATTCTAAGCCGAATGAAAACGATTATGATGATAAAAAAGATGATAGAGTGATGAAACGATAATACAAGAGAAAATCAAAAGAACTATACGAGAGATAAGAACGATAAGGATTATAACAAAGATGATGATGTGGATAAAAAGTTACATATTGAGAATGAAACAATAAAAAAAGAAAAGAAGTCGACAGAAAAAACATTAACGTTGCTAGGAATAACAGAGAGATGTGAAATACAACCAGAAACGGCATCAACAGTAATGAAAATTTTTTCAGGTATTGCATTAACAGTAAAGAATTTTTCTCCAAATTATTAAAATATACCAAAATCCATTATTAGTGAACTTGAAATGAAGCAATTATGCTAGACCAACCATTTTCATTAATACATCCACACATCAACATTCTGCACAAATGTAACCATAAATACTGAACCGTCACCATGGTTATCATTAGGAATATCACTAACTAGATATCTTCCATCTTCATCAATCGCAACTCCAATTCCAGCGTTATCATGATTTCCTAGCGATAACTACAATGCCACATTTGAACGAACAAACAAGATATGTATGCGGATAATATGAATATGTAAAAAAATGTTATGTAATAAAAGATGTTTACCTTAAACAACCTGCAATTCTTTCAAACGGTGAAATTGCTTCACAGAACCATGTATTTTGTTTTTGTAGAAGAAGTTCAATTAATTTTAACAAATCTTAAAATTTACAACGCGGCATTCTAAAATTTTAATAAAACTTGTCATATTTTAGTAAATCTTTGATCAATGTCTAATGTTCTTCTTCAAGTCTCTGTTTTATTGGATGCATCCATTTTAGATTTTTACTTCAATTTTTTTCTGTTCAGTCTCATCTTCGTCTAAAAGTAAGGTTGTACGAGCCAGTTAATCGTTGTCAGATCATCCATCCATCATGACTGCTATACGTCAACTGCTGAACAGTTACCGGAGCAGCACTTTGACCATGTACATTAATTTATCGTGTCAGTGCGGGTAGGTGTCATTGCCGGTTGTATAATGTGAATTGACCTTTAGATCGTGACAGCGTTAAAAATACATATATCTATAAGCAAAAACTGCGGCAACACTACAAAGATGCATACGAACAGGAAGTGGATCAATGTTAATTACTAACTATTTGAAACCAAGGTTGGCTGTGTTAGAATAGCTAATAGACGATCGGAGAACGGAGATGTTCTCGTATATTTATTAACAGATAGAAAGAAGTAAATTAGCATTTACACACCGACTATTTTGTTTAGTAATCAAGTGGGTGTCCAGTTTAGTAGTTTCCACATGATCTAGATGACCTAAAAATGCAATGATCAATAGAAGCAGATCACGACTTCTGTTATTAAAATGCAGAACAAGGATCATGATTCACAATGTTGAAAGCATGCGATAAAAATACGCAGATAGCAAACACTTTTTATGTAAACAACATAATATGGGATTTTAATACGAATATTATATGATTTTGACAAAAAGAATGCGATTTTGTATCAATTTAAAAGAACTCTAGAAAAACTGAAAGTGGTACAATAACTTTTTTTAATGAAACGTCGCGCTCTACATGTCACAATGTTCCTACATAATTGTTCCTAAATTTTGAGCATATTAGGAAAATCGGTAAATTCCACTAAATTTAAATTATGGTATTGGACTGTAGTTTAGATGCATCTCCTCCTTAGAACTAACCTAAACTCTTATGAAAATATCTTCGCCCAGAAATGCCGTTCTAGCTGACAGTAAGTGAATCGATGTTTTGCAGTATGAAATACTCAAAGTTCGTGAAAAGGTTTACTTTGCTACTGTAGTTATTTATAATGAAACATACACTCATCAGTCTTAGGTTAATATAGCTTTAAATACAGATAAAGAAATTCAGATCTCTATACAATGAGTCGAAAACAATTCATCGAATACAATTAACCGAATCGCATTCATCGAAGCAACAATCTATCGGATGGACAATTAATCGAAATACTAAGAAATACAATTTATCGAATCATTAGTTCATCTAAAAAATAATTAATCAAAATTGTGCATTATAGGAAGTTTATTAAATTTGTCGAGAGTTCCAGTGATCTAAAGAGCCGAACTATAGGTCCAACCAAAATAGTGGGATCTTTAGTGAGGAACCAGACTAAGACAGGTTCCCGAAAGAGGGCAGCAGCTCTTTCGATACATGTAGCGGCAGAGACATTACAAGGTCTCGGGTTCGAATCCCGACACGGTCCGCTTGAAAAATGTTAGGCGAGCATTTTTCACAAAAATACGCCCTCGTTCAGATGAGAGGTAAAATGGAGGTCTCTCCCGTGTGTGAGTGTTGTCACACACGTTAAAAATCCCTACCTTGCTTGGAACAGCAAGGGTTCGGCAAAATTCAAAAATTTTCCAGGTTGAAAAAACTCGCTTCCTGGCCAATGTAGTACCTTCTGGTGGAGCATTGGAAAATCACATTAGAGGTCGGTATGGGATTCTAAGACACGCTACTGGGATCTGGAAACCAGCACATTACCTTCCAAGTACACAGCGTACTTAAGTTGTTACTTAAGATAATGGCATCCTCTGGGGTAAAAAATTCCGGAGCTAAAATAGTCCTCCATTCGAATCTCCGAGAGGAGGATGCGATCGGAAAGTTTAGAAAAAGAGTCAAGAACATCATGCGAGACAGAGCGTAGATTGTCAGACGTATGAAGCGAGTAGATAAGCTAGAGAACTTGAAAATTGCAATGGATAGGTTAGCATTAGACATAGTAGGAATCAGCGAAGTTAGGTGGCCAGAGGCGGGAGATTTTTGGAGCGGCGACTTTAGGATAATCCACGCAGGATCAGAGGAAGGAAATTCGATTGTGGGGATAGTTACAAAAAAAAGATAGAACACTGTGTAGAAAACTACCTACAAAAGAACGTAAGAGTACTCATGTTTAGATTAGAATCTAAACCGGAGAATACAGTAATAATACAGGTTTACACGTCTACCTTTACTACAACGAGGAAAAGATAGAAGCGATCTACAAAGATATCGAAGATACTAAGGTACGTAATAGGACATGAAAATTTAATAATTACGGGAAACTTTAATGCAGTGGTAGGCGAGGGTACGAAAGGAGCGGTAGTAGGTTTATTTGGTTTAGGCACGACAAACGACAGGGGAAATAGGTTGGTAGACTTATGCGACAAAAACAATTTAACCATCACATTATTTCAACATAATGCTTGAAGACGAACACGTGAAAGATGCTAGAAAATATAAGAAAATGTCAAATAGATCACATTCTTGTTAGACAACCGTTTCGGTCTTTAGAACCTATCTAGAAGCAGATACACACACTAACCACAACATTGTAATTATGAAGGCCGTTCTTACATTTAAACATTTGAAAAAAAGGAACGGAAAAAGACACTTTGAAAAGATAAAAAAGTCCACGAGAGATTCGAAAAAAGTCAAATGAATTGCTGAAAGATATCGGAAAATTTCTGATACTAAGTAGAAGTAGAAACAGAATGGAATAACATTAAATCCAAATTAAACTTGGC
Source organism: Platerodrilus igneus (assembly GCA_036346225.1). NCBI lineage: Eukaryota > Metazoa > Arthropoda > Insecta > Coleoptera > Lycidae > Platerodrilus > Platerodrilus igneus. The sequence goes on along the minus strand of JARFIW010000869.1, from coordinate 6,567,471 downwards.
AGCCACAGATATTCTGGGGTATACAGAAAAAGAAAATAAGAAACCATGGATAACAAAGGATATACTTAATTTAATAGAAGAAAGACGAAAATAAAAAAACAGACCGAACGAAGCTCAAAAACAGAGATACAAAGCCATAAAATGGAAAATTATTCGGAAATGCTGGAAAGCTGAAAAACAATGATTAATGAAAAGTGCTAAGAGGTACAAACTAAGGTGGAAATAAAAAAGACAGACGAAGCATACAAACTAATTAGAATGAATTTTAGGGATATAAAACCGTATAGCAAAAATATAAGGAACGCGGAAGGAGACATATTTATAGAAAATGTAGAGAAAGTGGTTAAATAGCAAGAATGTATACAGAATTTATATTCAGGAAAGCTATCAGCACTAGAACAGGAATCGTACATTGAAAACGATAGCTTGGGATATCCTATACGTAGAGATGAGTTTGAATTAGCATAAAAGGCCTAAAAAATGGTAAAGCACCGGGTGTAGCAAAGGTGTACGCAGAACTCTAAAAGTCGCTGGACAAACAGTAACAGAACATCTCTTCCCACTTGTTGTAGTAAGCTATATGTATGAGACGGGCAAGATACCTCAAGATTCAAACATTACATCATAGTCACTATACCATAAAAGAGAGGCGCGGATAGATGTGAAAATTTTGGAACAATAAGTTTGAGAGCTCACGTGTCAAAAATATTAACTACAATTGTACAAGGACGGATGGAAAAACGGACCGAAGAAGTACTAGAAGAAGATCAATTTGGGTTTAGGCGAAACAGGAGAACACGGCAGGCTATTTTAGCTCTAAGGGTAATAATGGAGAAAACAATAGAAAAGGGTGAAAGCGTGTATATAGAATTTATAGATCTGGAAAAAGCATTCGACTATGTAAAATAGAAAAAATGTTCAAAATACTCAAAAAGATTGGAATGAGTTTAAGAGATAGGCGGATAGTACATAGCTTATACTGGGTGCGGCTAAACTGTCTCCCTATTTTCAAAACGTTCGTATATAGTCGAACCGCGTCGCACATAGGTGGGGATACCCAATGTACAAGCCAGTTTTAGCTTATAAACGGTTTAGTCTGTAACATCATGTGGACTGACGCACAGCGCGCTTTCGCCGTGAAAGTGTATATCCGCGAAAATAAGTCCGTCATTGCTGCACAACGAGAGTTCCGTATCAAATATGAAATTTTTCGAAATCAACAGGTCCCTGATCGAAATTCAATCGTGGGTCAAAAACTTCATAGAAACGGGATCTAATATCAAGAGAGGTGGTGGGCGTCCACGAACAGCTCGGACACCCAAAAAATGTTGATAGGCAGGCGCTCAATGCTACGGTCGCCTAGACGTTCTGAACGCAGGTATGAGACCGCTTTTCGCCTCTCAGATTGCACTCTACGAAGAATTTTGCATGAGGATTTTCATTATCATTCGTACAAAATGGTTGTCGTAGAGGAAATATCACTGTGTGATAGGAACAATCGAGTTGTTGCCTGTGGAAACATGCTTGAAAATTTACCTCAAGAGGCAATTTTTAGCGACGAGGCATATTTTTAATTGTCTGGCAGCGTGCTGGTGTGTCGATAACGCAAAAGAGATACACAAAAATCCTCCGCATACTCCTAAAGTCACAGTCTGGTGCGCCGTGTCAGAAATGGATATAATCGGTCCTTACGTTTTTGAAGAAGAAAATCGGGCTGTTTCCGTCAATTCAGAACGCTACATAGCAATGATTCAAAATTTTTTCGATCCATCCCTTGCAGAACGTAATGTGCAGAATGCCTGTTAACAACAGGATGGGGTGACAGCCCACACGTCTCGAGCATCATTGCAAATTTTGAGAGAAATGTTTCCCGGACGCTTGATTTGCTTGCAAGGCGACATTCCATGGTCTGTGCGCTCTTTCTATAAGGCTATTTCAAAACTCAAGTCTTCAAATATTGTCCAAGGATTTATAACTTGTACATCGAAGAGGTAAGGATTACTGTCAAATGCAGGAAGACATTTGGAATTATTATGCAAGGACAAAGGATTGATATGCTTGGATTTGCAGATGATATAGCGGTATTAACATCTAGCAAGAAAGAGCTAGAAGCAGCTCTTAATCAAATGGAAAGAGTTCTAACAAAGAGATCCAGTATGAGAATTAACAAAAATAAAACTAAAGTACTAGTCAGCAAAGGAGGAGAAAATAAATCAAAAACTAGCATACAAATAGGAAACGAGAACTTACAAGGGGTTAAAGATTTCTGCTACTTAGGAAGCCACATGTCGCAAGATGGGAAAAGCACAAAAGATATAAAACAAAGATTAGCTTAAGCTCGTGCTACATTTAACAAGAAAGAGCAATCACTGTGTTCAAACACAACAAACATAAAAACAACGAAAAGATTGCTGAAAGCATATGTGTGGAGCACAGCACTGTACGGGTGTGAAACTTGAACAGTAGGAGAAGCGGACAGGAAACAGATAGAAGCCTTAGAAATATGTTGTTATAGACGTATGATGAAGATATCATCGACAGACAAAATTAAGAACAAAGAGGTTCTAGAAATGGTAAGGGAAAAACCAAATATGTGGAAAATAGTAACAAATAGAGATAGAATGGGTCACATAACTGAGGCATGAGATAATAGTGCGGAATATATTAGAAACAGAGATAGGAAAAAAGTGAGATAGAGGTAGACCTAGGTTAGACTATTGCACACAGATAGTCAAAGATGTAGGTTGTAGGAATTTCAGGGAAATGTGTACGCTAGCGCAGAATAGAAATCAATAGAGGTACGCGTCCAACCTGTTCCAAGACGGAAAACACTATGACAAGAAAACATAATAATTGTACTTAAAGTGATGATTATTATAAGCAACTACAAGTGTTGGTTTTGCAATATTCTCAACTAATGTTAATTGTCTGAAAGAATTTACTGAAGAACTATTAATTCGGAAGATGTCTAAGTGTTGGGGACATCTTGATTGCTACAGGCTGCTTAACCCCCTTCACATACCGTTCATTTACATTTCCAATGCTCCACCCGAAGGTACTACATTGGCCAGGAGGCGAGTTTTTTGTTGCCTGGAAATTTAGAATTTTGCCGAACCCTTGCCGTTCCAGGCAAGGTAGGGATCTTTAACGTGCGTGACAACACTCACACACGGGACCTCCATTTAACCTCTCATCCGAACGAGGGCGTAATATTTGTGAAAAATGTTCACCTGCCATTTTTCAAGCAGTCGGCCGTGTCGGGATTTGAACCCGGGGCCTTGGGATTCGTAGTCTTACGCTTCTACATTGATCCACGGCGACGCCTCCCCTTCACATACCACCGAATATTCATAAAATAGGGTATATATTTAGAAAACAATAGAAGGGAAACCGAACTGTATCTGGTTTGTATGAATGTTAAGGAACTATGTAGGTTAGCTCAGAATAGAAATCAGTGGAGGTACGCGCTCAACCTGTTCCAAGAAGAAAATCTAATGATAAAAAAGTAATTTCACTTAAACTTAATGAGTTCTAGAAGCAAATACAGGTGTTTTACAATATTTTCAACTAATCTCGATTGTGCAAAAGGATTTATTGGAAAACTATTAATTCGGCAAACGTCTAAATGTTGGGGATCCTTGGTAGCCACAAGCTGCTTAACCCCCCTTCAGATACCACTGAATATCGGTGAAATATACTTACAAAACAATAGAAAGGGAACCAAACTGTATCTAACAAAAAAGAGCAGTGGCTATGTTTGAAGAAAACAAACATAGAAACATGAACAAAAGTGTTGGAAGCATATGTGTGGAGCACAGCACTGTACGTTTATATAATTGGGACAGTAGGAGAAGCAGACAGGAAAAGGGGAAAGCCTTTTGGAATGATATGCTTCAGATGTATGATGATGATAGCATGGATAGATAAACTTAATTACAACGAGGTTATAGAAATAGTAGGGGAATAAAAATATCTGTGAAAAATAAAGAAAAAGGACACATAGAAGGACAGGATACGTTCTAAGGTATTTTTGAGGAATAGTGCGGACTATATTACAAGCAGATATACGATAAAAGAGAGGTAGATGTAGACCTAAATCAGACTATTGCACGCAGATAGTAAAAGATACAGACTGTGGGAATTTCAGGCAAATTTGTAGGTTAGTTCAGAATAGGAAACAATTAGGGTACGTGTCTTACCAGTTCCAGGACTGAAGACTTAATGATGTTGATTTTGACATAGACTTTTGAGTAGAAGTGTCTAAAGTTTTACATGCCAACGGTATATCCGAGTTTGATGTTCTTATGGCCGCATATTGAATGCTACCAACACTGTAAAGGGTCAACGAAATCGGATTTCAACCATGCATTACACACGAGCAATGCAACACCATTTACTAACAAAGATCGTTAATTAAACAGTTTATGCAAAAAGTTAAGTTGCCGTGGAATTAAATAAGTTTAAAATGAAGTTGTCATTAGTTATCATTCGTAGTTTAGCAGACTGCAAACTGTCATTGCGCAAAAGGAAAACGTTGACACAACAAAATGTAAGTAAAGACACAGTGGCAAGAACTTTAAAAGTAAATAAATACAAACCATTCAAACCAAAAGTCATTCACACATTGAAAGAAAGGGATTATGATAGGCGATTTGATTTTTGTTGTCTCATCCAAGGAGAGTTAGAAGAGGACCTGTTTTTTTACGAGGCATATAGTTTTTTCCGATGAATCAACGTTTTCATCAAATAGAATTGTTTCGTCACAACATTGTCGCTGATGGTGTGAAAATAATCCAAATTTTACAATAAAGTCTCATGAGCAATATTCATTTAAGATGAACGCGTGGTGTGGTATTTATAAGAACAAATTAATAGTATCTTTTTTTTCGACAAGCTATGAATGTCGAACGTTATTTACAGTTTTTACAAATTCACATCACATCATGGACGAACTATCCTTACAAGAACGTCAGTGTATTTGGTTTCAACAAGACGGTGTCACATGCCACAGTACATTGAATGTTAGGGAATACCTTGAACACATGGTCCATGGAAAAGTTATTCCAGATATTCTTATCTTTTTAGGTCTGCTAAATCCCCTGACTTAAACCCCCTTGATTACTTCTTATGGGTTACTTGAAACAAGGAGTTTACAAGAAAGGGCTGTTTCAAGATGTTAACCATTTGGAGAAGATAATTCTAGAAATTCAAGAAATTTCTAAACAAATGCTAAAGAATGTATTACGTGAATTTACTAATAGAACGATTAAATGTATTGAACAGTGGAATGAGTAAAAAATAAATTTAATTCTGATCAACTTTTCTTGATAACAATTTTTGATATTGTCAAATATAAAGGTACTTTACTCTTGAGTAAAATTCATATTTTTGAGAAACCGCGTATAAGTATACGACTGAAAAAAGTAATATCTGATGATTACATTTTAGATTTTTGAACATACAGAACGTTCTATGAAGAATAACTTTTTTTCCTAAAATTAATAAGTTTTTCATGATTCCAACTTAAGTATATATATATATATATATATATATATATATATATATATATATATATATATAGCTGTGTGTGTGTGTATGTGCGGGTTTGTGTGCGTGTGTGACAAGTGGTCAGAAAAGGTCATTGAGCACAATATCCTATATATAAAACACCCCAAAACAAGAGAAAAATAAAGAAATTTCTAGTTCTAATTACTCATACTCCGTAATTGGGAACACTCTGCATAGTGTACCCTGAGTGCGGAAACCCATGATATAATAAGCTTTATTTATATTGCATAATATCTGTAAATAGTACATAGTACGTAAGTAAAAATCCGTGAACATCCTCCTAATTAAAAAGTATTTGCAACTATTTAAAACGCGTTCTAAATAGAAATAAAGTATAGTACGTAAGTTGAAAACCCGTGTTTCTAAAATGCTCTTCTTTAAAACATTATTTAAAACATGTTCAGTTAATTTTCATAACAAGATTGAAAAAAATTGGATTTCATTAAATAACAATGCATAACATGCAAGTCATGTATTTAATTTTTCCAGATTATTCGAAAGTTTAGATTCATGTACCAAGTAGCAAAATAACATGAAATGATATTGCAATTAGGAGACTATAATGTGAGCTAAGGCGTTTAACAACCCATAAAGCAAAAGATAACATGCGCAAAACGCACAATGGCAGGAATGAGTCAAAATCACAAATAAATATCTTAACATTCATTCTTCAAACTCTACCAATTAGAAACTTTAGTAAGACATTTAATGACACAATAAATAAAAAACCCACAACAATTTAGATAAGATAATGTATTAATTAAGCCGTGGAGCCTTAATATAGGAAAAAGTTACGTCAGCCGTATGAATAAGTCCAGACGGATGTTTCTGAATTTGAATGACGTGGGTAATTCAAACTATATAACCGGATTGAGAATTAGAACGGGGTCAATTTGTTAATTAATTGAGTCTACTTCACGTTCGTGTATTACTACAGGTTTAAAAATATCCGTCAATAGATAATAATGTAAAACTGTAACGTTGCTAATGAGTTGAGTAAATAACCAGTGTGAAAGACCTGTTTTGAGCGTATAGCAAGCTACGTTGAAAGTTGATTTTATGTTAAGATTATTTGAAATAAAAATGAAACGGGATTTTGATGAATGGCAATAAATTCCACAAAGATTCAATTGAAATCTGTATCTTCGGCTTTCGCGGCCAATTACATATTGCTGTTAATTTTTGCGATAGTTTTATTCAAAGCAATCATAAATTAAAATTCCGTTTATTGATCATATATTTTCTAACCTAAGCGTGTGCTTCAAATACTTTGTCGCTTTAGTTCTTAAAATATTTCTTTCTTACATACTATTATGTTAGTCTTCTATCATATCTTCTACACTTACAAGTAGTTTTCCTACGTATATTTTGAGCAATTCAACCAAAAATCTACGAGAGTAATTTTCAAATTTATGAAATTGCAAAAGGTGAAGAAAGGTTGTCAGAAATCGGAAAATCGATTTGCAACATACACGTTTAGGTTGTTTAAAATGTTGGTATCTAAGACAGTATTTTAGTTCTTTTAGCTGAATGCGCCTCGTTACGGTTCACTTCAAAATCTTTTATTTTTTTCACAAACTTCCAAAATCATTAGGCAATTGTACGAGAACACTTCGTATTTCTTTATAGCATGATACACTCGCACTTGCCTTTTTTTGTAGAATTGTAAATGAGCTCAAAGCTATGTCCATAAAACATTTCAACGTTTCAATTGTTACACTACCATCAAGTAGGAGTAACTAAAAGGAAACGGTTATTTGTAGCTTCTTAAAAAGTATATAAATCTGTAGACAATTACAAAAGGAAGGATGCAAAACCGGGTGAGGAAATAAAAACGCTCTTAAAAACTGAATTTAATTTGTGCACATAAGACATAGAAAGTAATGCTTGCAAATAAGTCAATTTAGCTTTGTGCTAGGACCATTTGATTGTCCTGTATTACCAGATGTACCATCGTATGCTTGGACCACATTTTGCCACTACAATTAAATTCATCTACATGATGAAGTACGCCTTTTGATATGACTAGCTGTTTGATAATCTCTAATATTTAAGAACTTGAACCGTACCACTTGCATTAAAATACTGAAAACAGTCAACATAAGTAAGCTTTTTGTAGTACTTTTAGAAATTTTACCAATAATATGGCCGACATTTCTCTCTTAGCCATCAGTGAAGATCAAAGAAATTTTAAAACCTATTGAACGATTTTGACGATTTACCATTTAATATCTTTAAAGCCGTCAACTCAATTTCTACTAAATCCATTTAAATACTTATCAGACCGGCTCCGACGGCACAAAATATTGGTCAGTACGGGCGAAAAAGTTGGTTTGTCAGTGAGTAATACAGATTGTAAAATGTTCAATTAAGTTACGTGGTCTATTCGTAGCTGGTAGTTTTATAAAGTCCTTATGCGTTCATTATTTCTAGTTAACAAACTAATCAACGCCATTTCACATGAATAAGAAAATTTTAAATAAAATATATTAAAGCCTGAAATTTATAGCGAAGAATTAATATTCGAGATGACGTATTCTCTTAGCGTAAATAGCATAAACATTTACTTAACCGGAAACTGCTGACCCTATTCAACAAGGTAGTTTATGATTTTAATTTAAATTGAACCCGAGGCATGCTCAAAGTACATAATGGCATACAAAGGCTTTTCATTATTGTTTATCGTGCAGGTATGTCGAGATATTTCTCGAGATAATCTGCATTTTAAAATGTATTGTAACTAAGTAAGGATTAAGCATTTGTTAGCAATTATAGTAATTCTGTATAGACGTTTGGCTCCTTACAAGAATGATGTGCATTCTATGAACACTTTAATTACACTTAGAAAATCTTCTAAAGGATTCCAGGTGTTCCACATTATTGCATAGAGATTCATTAAGAATTGGTTGTTTCTAAAGCGTACTAGACACCAAAATATTACGATTTAGTCCAACATGCATTACACCAGTGCCGCTGTGTAACGTTTTGGCGTTACATTAAACAGAAAGCGGATGGAAAAAAAGAAGAACATTAATCTCATAGGGACAAAGTTAATATTTGATATACCCTGTACAATCTGATTTCATATATAGTAGTTTTCAGTAAGCAAGACATTGCTGTAGAATTGTTAGTTTTATTAAAGTCGTAATCTTAGAAACCGTTCATTTATATTTCCAATGCTCCACCCGAAGGTACTACATTGGCCAGGAGGCGAGTTTTTTGTTGCCTGGAAATTTAGAATTTTGCCGAACCCTTGCCGTTCCAGGCAAGGTAGGGATCTTTAACGTGCGTGACAACACTCATACACGGGACCTCCATTTAACCTCTCATCCGAACGAGGGCGTAATTTTTGTGAAAAATGCGCACCTGCCATTTTTCAAGCAGTCGGCAGTGTCGGGATTTGAACCCAGGACCTTGGGATCCGTAGTCTTACGCTTACTACATTGATCCACGGCGTAGACAATTATTTAATCTAGGTCCACTTTTACCTCTCTTTTTTCTTTTCTCTGCTTCTGTTATATTACGCACTATTGCCTCAAACCTTAGTATGTATTCTATCATCCTATCTCTCCTGTTTTCTACTATTTTCCACATATTTCTTTCTTCCCCATCATTTCGAGAACCTCTTTGTTCGCAACTTTGTCTGTTCATGATATCTTCATCATACGTTTGTAGCACCACATTTCAAAGACTTCTTTTTCCTGTACGCTTCTCTCACTGTCCACGTTTCACTGCTATACAGCGCTGTGTTTAGCAATCCTTTCCTTGTTTCTATGTTTTATACATATTTGACGTAATTCAGGTTAGTAACTTAGCTACCAAAAAGGATGGTGCGGAAGTGGGTTCCTATGAAAAATTATAAAACAAAATAGAATAAAAATAATAAATAAAAGGATGGAAATACAGAGAACTAACTGATGTTAGTCACATATCCTGAATGGCTTTTTCTACTTGACATAATGGAAAGGCGTCAAACCGTCTGTCACGCAATCGCTTTCGATATTATCCCTACACGAAAGGTGTTTTTGTATAGGGATCATTGCTTCGGTTTCGTAATTTTTATTATCTCATATGTGCCTTTTGCTAAAATATCCTAAAATTGTGGTTAAATTAATTAAAATTGTAAAATAGGATGCTTTCGAAACACGATTCCGTCTCTAGAATAGCTGGATATTTTTTAAAATAACATACATTTTATCCTAATTCCTAAATAAATGCATATAGAATTCAACCTGCACTTAATTTCTATTAACATAAAATAATTGCAATGTATACACAAATATATTTAAAAACTTACTCTTTTAGCCTCCTTTAACCAGGTGTTGTTACAAGAAAAATATTCTGAAGAGACCTTAAATCTATATCATCAACAACGCTATCATCACTCCAAAATTTCCTGTTTCCAATGTTAAATCACAAGACATTTATAAACCCCAATATCTGAAAATGTCGTTATTTATAAACATTAATAGTACATTATTCAACATACAGTAATGTAGGCAATAACTCACGCAGATGAAGTTTGCGGCACGAGCCGAAGGCGAGTGCCGTAATTCATCAAGTGAGTTATTGCCATAACCGTATGTTGAATACTATACTTTATCTACGACTATAAGCACAGCAACAAGTTTTAATAAACACATGTAATCAAGATTATTTTTAAAAAATTATAGTACAAATTTGTTTGACATTACGTAAATGTCAATGAGAATGGCTACTTTGATATTGTTGGTAGGTAATTAAATAGAAATATAAGCTGGAAGCGTGAGTTATTATAACTCACGCTCATAACTCACGGTGTTTAATTATGAACACTATTACTTGTTCAAAAGTATATGAATAATGGTATTATAACTAAATAGGAGTAGATAAAAACAGTTAAATATTAACTTCTTCGTAATCTGTTCGTTGTTCATACCAAGATAATATAAAATCATTATGTACATAAATTTTTTTTAATATTTTAATATGATAACATTATGCTTAAATTAAACAATCACTCATCCCGTCGCTAAGTTTTTGTTTTAACAAAATAATCACTTTCATTTTCGATTAACGCCGTACGTTATAAAATACCAACCATATTTACATTGAAAATTAGCATCTACATAAAAATATAAACGTAAATGCTTGTAGTTACTCTTTTACCCTTCAAACAGCAGATCCCTTCAGCCAACACTACAAAAGATCGCAAATTAATTGAGGGATGAACTGTATAAGTCCTAACCCCTTCAACCGGTCATATTGAGGATAATTCTACAAGTACGTGAATTGAAAATATTTTGCCCAGGCAAGTGTAAATTCAACAATTAGTTGCAGGAAGCATTTAGAATCCCTATGGGAACATTAATAAATTTTTTTCTTGTATCTTTGTTACGTTCTACTTTCCATTATTCGTTCGTCTACATTTTACGTTCGAAACTAGCCTCTCAATTTTACTTTCCAAAACTTAACATTTCAAAACTTCCTGCCATAGCCACCCCAAGTGCGTTGATCTACCGCCGTACTACGTGCTCAAATAATTACATTTTGACCGTTTGTCAATACCGGTTCAAGAATAATTAGTTTGTTTTTTGCCAGATTTAATTATTGTCATTTAATTCGTCCTTCTCTTATGTTGTCTGAAGTTTTGGTTGTAATACGTTTTCCTATTGGGTATATGAAATGAATGCCGAGGAAACACGTATGGTATTACGTGATTTACTTCGGATAACGTTTGTGTTTTCTTTTGCCTTTGCACTGTTATTTGAATACATTGTAACGTATTGTATGAAATGATTAAATAATATCTTTAATCTGATATCCATGAATTACCCCTACACAGCGACTGGGGTTTTTACCCAGTAGTCCAAATATGTATTGAAACTGTGTAACATGGAGTTTAATTATTTAACGAAAATTTGAAAAAAGTTTTTCCTATATTTGAGATGTATATTAATAAATTCACAGTTTCATTCTCCGTAAATCTAAAGCTTTCTGAAAAAAAAGACTTGATTCCACTGTGAAAGTTTACAGTTATAAATACTTTGTTTGCACTTTTATGGTTTAAAATAAGTTATGAACCTGAATATTATTGAAATATGTATTTAACAGGGATTATTCTAATAAATGATAAAAAAAAAGAGTTTCCTTAATTTTAGGTGAGAAATGTCTAATATTAAAATCTTTTCCTTTTTGGTAGCTTTTAGATAAGTTACTAACCTAAATTACGTTCAAATATACATAAAACATTACTTCTGTGGTTTCTAAGTTTATTACTTTAATAGAACTACAAATCTTATGGCAATGTCTTGCTTACTGTACACTACTATAAATGAAATCAGAATAAATGGTTTGATGTATTTTGCCTATGGAATTTCTATTCTTTTAAGTTACAAGCTATGCAGATTAAAAATACAAAAAAAAAAACTAATAGGTAACGATAACAATAAAAATTTCAAGATACCTGTTTGAAATGCCCAACATCCACCTCAATACATTTTACAATGTGTTTTCTTTGATCACTTTGTATCTCTTTAACAAGTGACATTCGTATACTGCATGTTGGATTGCCCATTCTGAACGAATTAACTTGTACAATTAAGATTAGTGATGTGCAACACCGACTTGTTTCAATAACCGGATAATCCTCAATTGAGAGATTTAAGTAACCCGGTGATGAGTGATTACTTGCTTTAATAGTCGATTACATACAGGCAATTGGGGAAGTACAATTGAGTATTTGTACTCAATGTATATTTTTATTCGACTTAATTTTCAGTTTTAGATTCTGTCGTTTAATGACTTATTACAATTGCTGATATAAGAAATAAATACGCAGAAAGTCAATTAATTTTTTAAAATGTGACAATACTGACCGAACTATCAGTCCATGTAAATTTTTGTATAGGTATAATGTCGATTTGTTAACTCGTAGCCTCATAATGTTGAAAGTTTTAATCGATGCCGAGGTGACTAGCATATATTATCAAGAAAAAAAAAGCGGCTCTTTCTTTGTTTTTGTTAAAACAACCTTTTTTAATGTATTAATTATCAGTGTGATGCGACACCATTTTCTAACTGGAAAAAACATGATTGGTGATGGTGATTATACGATGACTGCCATGCAAATGTAGCGTATAAGCAAAAATATAAGAACCTAGCCTCAAAACTAACTTATTGCACTGTTTATTGAGGCTACCGCTGCCTTGGAAGTTCAATAAAAATTGGAACACCCCCTTCGGAGTTCCTCTCCCAATATTTTGGCGTCATATGAACTCTACATATTCTGGGAGATATGGTGACGCCAGCACGGACAGACGACGACAAAAGCTTTTAACGCGCCTCCAGATGGACTCTATATGGCTTGTACAACCAGTCTCAAGATCTACAAAAACCAAGAATGATTCACGCTCTGGTCTATGTACGAAGCAACCCTGTTCAAGTTGCCTAGTTGTGCATACCCACCATTCGTCTGTACAAATTGTTGAGCCTGGGCGAACATGCTTTTTGACAAGGGGTATCAAAGTTGCAGCACGTTGATCTGGTATATAAACAACATCACCTCGCCGTGTTGAGGTGTCATACATTCCCAAAATCCACTGTTCCTGCCATAAATGAACGTGGTTGTAGTTCTAAAGGGGATCTACGATTCGCCTATCTGGACTGTGTGATCTGAGGTACCCAACATAAATAATTCAGGCTCTGTCAACAGTTTCCAATTGCAAGTTCCCTAGAAAGCGGTACAGTTGAATAACCATTGCTACAGAGATATTGAAGATGACAACGGTTGGCTTCAAGGCGGTTTTGTAGCATAGTTGGTATGTGCGTGACTACTATACCTAAGGTTCCGGGTTCGAATCCCGACACGATCCGCTTGAAAAATGTTAGAGGTGAATTTTTCACAAAAATACGCTCTTGTTCGGATGAGAAGTAAAATGTAGGCACCGTGTATGAGTATTGTCATGTACGTTAAATATCCCAACTTTGTTTGGAACAGCAAGGGTTTGGAAAAATTCAAAATTTCCAGGTAAAGAAAAACTAGCTTCCTGGTCAATGTAGTACTTTCGGGTGGAGCATTGGAAAATCAAAAATAATACTGACCTCACAGTCGATTTATTTATCCAAAGTCACAGTATATGCTTTGTGAATAGAACAGAAACGCCGTTATTTTGAAAAAATGTATTTCTCAACAAACCAAAGCTGCTATGGAATCGTCGGCATAGGTAACAGTATCTCAGGCGGCATTAACGTTACGGACCAACACCATCACAGCTCGGGACCTCCTTTAGTAAAGCGGGGTGCACGTTCTAACAGTCTGGCTACCAACTGTTACATTCCATTCGTATTTCAAAATTTACTACCACCTTACTTTAAGAAGTATTTTAATTTCTACTCATTTGAATTTACGGGTTGCTACACTTGTATGCTTTCAAAGCTGCTTAGTTAAGCAGCCAACATTGCTCGTCCTTTATTAAATTCACGAGTTCCCTTGCCTATATTCTTTCTGGTTCCTTATCAAGACATGTAACTTCACTCATTAGAATTTCCCTGAATGTTGCTAGTTTAATAGTAATTAGGTAAAGCAGCCATGTTATCACAACAGAATAAACATATACACTATTTTATTTCTATTGTATATGGGATTTCCGTGATTATTGCTTCGGAAAACAATTTTACAACTAGATTGGTTAAACGATGTTACTAGATATTTATCGCTTGGTCGCGTTGGTTTTTTTCTACTAAATCGGGCAGTTGGAAATCCTTATGATGAAAAACGTGCTTTTTCTTTTTACGCGACTGATAAGTAATTGAAGGGTGAGATTTCTATAATAGAAATGTTAATATTTTTAGCCCGGATTTTTACTCAATATTCTTCGATTCTTAAGATTAACATTTGTTTTGTTGTACCACAGAAACTTACGTTATCGTTACAGTCTAATTTGTCCGTCCACTGTATTATATGTAGATCAAGTTAGGATGAGATGGATCTTAGTCTTTCTAGGACCATGCGTTTACCAATTACGCCACCGAGACCGATGACGACAATTGGAAAATTTTACAAATCTAAATCGTGTACACAACTATACATCAGCCTAACTTTCAATTACGTTTGGCATTTTTGTCAATCATATCTGACGTCAAGTTTTTGACTTATGTCAGTTATGACAGGAAGCACCGCTCAAAATTACGGCTATAAGCCAAGTATTAAATAAATAAATAAATATTTTAAGTAGTTATTTACACAAGGTAAATTGATAAATACTAACGTATTACAGTTAATAAGATGAAATAATAACTTTGACTTTTATGCAAAGCCCAAATGATCATTTCAAATCGAGCTAGTAACTGAAAGATGGAAAATTTAAGGTCTTGAACAGGACTTGAACCTGTATCTTGGTCTTTCGAGGACCATGCGTTTACCAATTACGCCAGCGAGACCGATGACGACAATTGGAAAATTTTACAAATCTAAATCCTGTACACAACTATACATTAACCTAACTTTCAATTACGACAAAACCAGCATTCTATCGGTATTGTTTCCGACGTGTTAATAGTGAAAAATTGTAAGTGGGTCGCTGAACAATATACATAATTTATGAGTTAATAAACATGTGTTCTAGAAATGGCAAACGATGTTCTAATTTCACAACAAATAAAGAAGGCTTACTTGTGGAATTAATCAATAAACATAAAGACGTTGTAGAAAGTAAGAATAAGTGACAACAGTACGTGAACAGAGAAAGAAAAAGCATGGAAACTGATTCAAGTCAAATTCAACAGTGAAAGTGGTCGGGAACACCTTCCACTCAATGAATCAACCAAAAGAGAAATATGCTAATTTGAAGAAAAAGAAAGGAGAAGTTTTAGCGAAATAGGCTGAATATGCTCAAAATTGGAGGTGGTTCTTTTACGCTCATAGATTTTTTTGAAACTGAAACCACTTTAAAGAACTAATTAGTGAACAGATGGAAGGTTTCACAATCAGTATGACGATGATGCTGATCTACATCTAAGTATTAATTTTTGTACAAAATTCAATTACAATTTATTATTTTAGCAAACTTATCTGAAAATCAGTCATGCATTTGTGCTTTAGACGATGATAAATGGATATATATTAATTTTATCAATGTTTATTTTGAGTTCTTAATTCAAATATTATGATCTAAATATTATATTTGCAGTGAGTAGTACAAAACATATTAATGAAAGCTCATCCCACAAAAGTTGTGATGAAGAGAACGCTAATGACAGCGACTGGTCTTCGTACACAAAGAAAAATTTAAAAATGCCTCGTAGCACCAAACTACAACTTAAGAAAGAAGGAAGTAAGTAGAGTATCGATTTTTTACGTCTACTTCATTGCTAGGAATAATTTTAGACATGACGTCCACAAAAATTTTATTAAGAAGCAAAATAACATCAAAAAATGTTGCAATCAGATATCAATTAATGCAAGAAAAACTGAAATTGATTAAGATGCAGAAGGAAAAATTGTTAGGATAACATACACTACGGACGTAATTGTTGAAAAAGAAGATTTAACTTTGAATAAAAACTAAAGAAGTAGTGTTGTATTGTGCACTTAAATCTTTTTTTATTAAAAAGTACCTACCAAATTTCTAAATTTCCTCTTTTTTTTAGTACATTAACGACTGACTAAAATCCATTTAAAAGAAGTAGATTGATTTATAAGAATTTTGTACAAAAATGCAGAGTAAATTGGAAATTTATTGAATAATTGTGTATTATTAGATTCCTTGTATGTTCGATAATTTTTCCTCATAATGATGCAAAATAATTATTGATCAAATTTAATCTTGTCCTGTTATTTGCACCAACTGCTCTTTAACTGAAATAACATTAATGTCGTTGATAACCTTCACTGCAGTTTCTTGCTCAGCATTAACAGGTGACACATCTTAATTTTCGTTGCAAGCATTGTTATGCAACACTGCTGCTGCTACTACAATAGCTTGAGAAGTATCTAAGTTTATTCGCATACTCATTGCAAGACATGGAAGCGTCTTTTCCAGACCCCATACTGCCTTCAACACAACTCATGTCCTTTGATAACTGTACGTAACAGTCTATATTTAATGTGATGAAATTAATTTCGGATAATCCATCGATTCTTCGTCCATTAATGTAGACTTTTGCATTGTTTCAAAGTTATCACTATCTTCGAGATCTTACTAATGCTACCGTATCTTTCTCTCGAGGTATAATTTTAATTTTACTAAAAATAAACGATAGATTGTCTATTGTCAACCATATTGGCTTTTGTAACCAATTTTTCCAGTGTATATACTTTTAATGAAATATAATATAATCAATATTCAACAACTAAATTGATACAATCAATTATTAAACAACCCAAACGCATAGCAATTGAATGCTCGCAAATATTTCGAACTATTGCGACGAGATTATTCTGATTAAAAACCACTTAAAGTGCTAAATCAATCCTAAATTTTAGTATTGCTATTAACACAACTAAGTTACGAATACCTGTTTTCAGGTTTCAGGTAAACGAATCAAATCTAATTCCTGGAAAAAGAATTTCAACTAACCAATAGACACAACCCCCTGTTGCGATGTTAACAAAAGAAAGTTAATGAGTTCTTTAACAAAACAGCTTGATTTTAAAAGTCTTTTGAAATGTTTCTGCGACATGTTAAAGCACTTTAGCGTCTTTTATAAAAAAGCCAATCACTGTTTCTTAGGACAATGTAAAAACGAAATGCTGGTATATATAATACGATTAGCGTACTATTTACATACGAACACAAAACCCAACCTTTACGAAGTGATGCTATAGTACAGTAATGGCGATCCTGTGACTCGCGTGGTGGTGGGTATAAAAAATTTTCAAGCACTTTATCGATTTGTAATTTGTATCCTCATTTTACAACGAAAAATGCCAGATTTCAAAAATTTAAGCCACCTTCCAAACCTAGAATACTAAACCGGCGAAAATAGCCCTTACGTTAGATGGGAATAAAGGGCAATGCGTGAACGTGTCCTTTGTACTAACAGAGGAAAATTCATCATAGTTTTGTATGGGTATTTCAACTTTTTGCTTAGCAACTCCCATATTGCTTCCCGAATGCGTTGCTTTCGATGTTTTTGTGGTGATAAATTAAAGGTTTTTCAGCTATATTATAGTTTGCGGATAGAGAATACACTTGCACTAACCGATCACAATTTTTCTTCTGCCGTTTTATAAGCTTCTTTATTGTACACCACAGACCTCTTTCTTATATAGTTCCTAACCATGTCTGGGGGTAATTTTGCCCTATGCACCCCTATGTAGGTAAGTTGGTCCTAGGACTAATAGGGTAGTTTCGTCCTATGCACTTCTAAAGAGGTAAATTGGTGCTTATTCTTTGAGAGAAATTTGTCCTATTTATACCACTAATAATTCGATTAATTATAAATTGCGGACCTCTAATGAAGCTATTATTAAAACAAAATACCGGGTGGGCCATAAGTCACTTGACAAAAATGCAATGCGATAGTAAGTGTTAATGTATTATAAAGTATATGTTAAGTATAAATGTTTACAATGTACATATACCTAAAGTAAATGTTCCATGTGTCCTCCATTATTTTCTATACACATATAACAGAAGCGCATATAGTGTCAGTGATACCTGTGCTAGATAATTCTTCAAATAAAGATTCAATACGTTCTCTTAAATGTTGCAGATCAGTTGGTTTATCTGAAAAAACTTTGTCTTTTACAATTCCCCAAATTAAAAAGTCCATTGGGGTGATATCGGGTGAACGCGCAGGTCATTCAATTGTACCTCGTCTTCCTATCCATTCTGTAAAAGTCTCATTCAAGAAATCTCTCACATTGTTCCCGTAATGAGGAGGTGCTCCATCTTGTTGCCAAATTAAATTTTCACGAATAGGTTGTAGTTGTTCGAATGCACGACTGTTTTCCAATTTAACAACTACCTGCTGTAACATATCATGGTAATTAACAGCATTGACCGGAAGTTTAAAAAAAATGGTCCAATTAGTCCACCAGCAAAGATTCCAGCCCACACACATACTCCAGGGGCATATAATTCAGTTTGCATGACTAAATGTGGGTTTTCAGAAGCCCAGTACACGAAATTATGTCTATTCACTCTACCATTAAGTTTGAATGTTGCCTCATCGCTCCACAAAATGAATTTATAAAATGTATTGTCAGTTCCTTGTCTTATGTACCACTCACAAAATTCAATTCGCCTGTCATAATCATCTTCACTCAAACCTTGCAATATAGTAGGCCAATATGGTTTCAGCCCTACCACTTTTAACATTCTTCTAACACTCGTTCTTGATATACCAAGCTCGCTGGACGTTCTTCGGGTTGATTTTGATGGCGATTGCACTAAACTTTGCGCTACAGTCATGGCGTTTTCTTCTGTTGTAACAGATTTTGCCCAACCTGATTGAGGAAGATCCGCTACAGACCCAGTCATTTCAAACCTTTTATTTAAGTTATGAATGGCTTGTCGTGATAATGGTTTTACTGTTTGGCAAATGCTGCACAAATGACTCTACTACATCTTTGTAATTATGATCATGTAACCACCACTGCTGAAGAATAAAAACGCGTTCTCTTATTGGGAGCTTACTATTCATTATTAACTTATTACGTTAATTGATTAAGTTAATTAATTACAAAACTTAATCAACCACAATCACTTCACACAACTCCTTACTTTAACATAATATCAACATAATACTGTTGTTTTGTTGTAACAGCTGACAGATTACTACTAGAGTCAAATTGATACTGAGTGACTGGTAGTGTCAAGTGATTTATGGCCCACTCAGTATAGTTTGCATACAATTTTATTGAACATATACAAGATATATAATTTAATTGTGAATAGATCTATTAACAACATAATCGAATTCCATTCTTACTTCAATGCTGCATTTTCGATACTTTCAAATTAATGGCGGTAGTCGATAACAAACGTGAACGATGCAGTCCGCTCCGATTCAGTTTTCTCCGATGCAGTCGGCTTCCTAGCACGTTTCTCCGATGCAGTCCGCTCCGATTAAGTTTTCTCCGATGCAGTCGGCTTCCTAGCGCGTTTCTCCGATGCAGTCCGCTCCGATTCAGTTTTCTCCGATGCAGTCGGCTTCCTAGCACGTTTCTCCGATGCAGTCCGCTCCGATTAAGTTTTCTCCGATGCAGTCGGCTTCCTAGCGCGTTTCTCCGATGCAGTCCGCTCCGATTCAGTTTTCTCCGATGCAGTCGGCACTTATTCAAGTTTCTCCGATGCAGTCCGCTCCGATTCAGTTTTCTCCGATGCAGTCGGCTTCCTAGCACGTTTCTCCGATGCAGTCCGCTCCGATTCAGTTTTCTCCGATGCAGTCGGCTTCCTAGCGCGTTTCTCCGATGCAGTCCGCTCCGATTCAGTTTTCTCCGATGCAGTCGGCACTTATTCAAGTTTCTCCGATGCAGTCCGCTCCGATTCAGTTTTCTCCGATGCAGTCGGCTTCCTAGCACGTTTCTCCGATGCAGTCCGCTCCGATTGAGTTTTCTCCGATGCAGTCGGCTTCCTAGCGCGTTTCTCCGATGCAGTCCGCTCCGATTCAGTTTTCTCCGATGCAGTCGGCACTTATTCAAGTTTCTCCGATGCAGTCCGCTCCGATTCAGTTTTCTCCGATGCAGTCGGCTTCCTAGCACGTTTAAAAAAAATGGTCCAATTAGTCCACCAGCAAAGATTCCAGCCCACACACATACTCCAGGGGCATATAATTCAGTTTGCATGACTAAATGTGGGTTTTCAGAAGCCCAGTACACGAAATTATGTCTATTCACTCTACCATTAAGTTTGAATGTTGCCTCATCGTTCCACAAAATGAATTTATAAAATGTATTGTCAGTTCCTTGTCTTATGTACCACTCACAAAATTCAATTCGCCTGTCATAATCATCTTCACTCAAACCTTGCAATATAGTAGGCCAATATGGTTTCAGCCCTACCACTTTTAACATTCTTCTAACACTCGTTCTTGATATACCAAGCTCGCTGGACGTTCTTCGGGTTGATTTTGATGGCGATTGCACTAAACTTTGCGCTACAGTCATGGCGTTTTCTTCTGTTGTAACAGATTTTGCCCAACCTGATTGAGGAAGATCCGCTACAGACCCAGTCATTTCAAACCTTTTATTTAAGTTATGAATGGCTTGTCGTGATAATGGTTTTACTGTTTGGCAAATGCTGCACAAATGACTCTACTACATCTTTGTAATTATGATCATGTAACCACCACTGCTGAAGAATAAAAACGCGTTCTCTTATTGGGAGCTTACTATTCATTATTAACTTATTACGTTAATTGATTAAGTTAATTAATTACAAAACTTAATCAACCACAATCACTTCACACAACTCCTTACTTTAACATAATATCAACATAATACTGTTGTTTTGTTGTAACAGCTGACAGATTACTACTAGAGTCAAATTGATACTGAGTGACTGGTAGTGTCAAGTGATTTATGGCCCACTCAGTATAGTTTGCATACAATTTTATTGAACATATACAAGATATATAATTTAATTGTGAATAGATCTATTAACAACATAATCGAATTCCATTCTTACTTCAATGCTGCATTTTCGATACTTTCAAATTAATGGCGGTAGTCGATAACAAACGTGAACGAATCTTTAATCTTGTAGTCCATTCGATATTTATTGGATATTTTTCCAACGTAATCTTTTTCACATATTACATTAACCGATTTTGCAAAGGTTTTCTTGCTGCCGGAAATACGAAAGCGATCGTCTATAATGGCAGCCTTCAGAAAATAGGAATAGCCCGAATTTCCATTACACCCTCATTCAAAGTCGCAGATCTTCAGAATTTAAGTCTCGAGTGAAACGGAAAAACCTGGATGAATATTAATCGTATTTCAAAATGGTACGTTCGACAAGTAGGTTGAAAATTCTACGTACTGTACCAATGCCAATACAACCAACGTCAAAGTATTTTTTAAACTATAAGATCTTCTCCTAAGGTCGTATGAACCTGGATTTCGAATAGAATGTTTATTTACCAGCGCACCAATTGTACTCAACTTTAATGAAAAAATACTACGCAGACAAAACATCCAATAAATGTCTAATGGACTACAACGTGTTTAAAGATTCGCCCATATTTATTATCGACTGCCGCCATCAATTTGATAGTCTCAAAGATGCCATACTGGTCGTACGAATGGAAATGGAAGCTTCTACAAATTTTAAACCATCAATGAAAGCATACACGTTGAGTATCCACGATGCCATGGTTGAGTTACAACCCGGTCACAAAAGTTGCTAATATATTTATTCACAATTAAATTATATATCTTGTATCTGTTTAATAAAATTGCATATTGTTTTAGTAATAAATACATCAGGATCTTCATTCATAATTAGGTTATCATAATCAGTTAAATATACCACAACCCTGTTAGAGTCTACAATTTAGAATTAATCGAATTACTAGGGGCATAAATAGGATAGGTTTCCCCAAAAATTTAAGACCAATTTACCTCCTGTTACGTTCCATTTCCTTTTTTGTAAATTTTCTTGCCTCCTTGATTTATGAACCATTTTGGTTTCTACTTATTTAAATATACAGGTTCGCTACACTTTCATTGTTTTAAGTTTGTAATAGTTCAGTTAAGCAACCAATATTGCTAGTCTTTTTATTTAATTTATAAGTCCGCATTTGATATATTATACTTCCTGGTTTCTAATCTAGGCATACGTTTGATAGGTAACAATTTCCTGAATATTGTTATTTAAATACAATTGAAAGTCGCTTTTTGGTTCTGTTGTCACTATATTTTCGAGTGTTGGTTTTGCAAAGAAGCTTTCTACTAATACGTTGTTAAAAGTTTTCTTTAAAAATTGTATTTCGTGTTTGTCATACCCTAAACGCGTAATTTAAATTATAAATTGTGACTGTTGTTACTTCGCGGTGGTACTATTTATTAATGATAAACCCCACCAAGCAGCTAAATAAGAAAATCTTTATGCTGTTGTCAAGTGGATGCACAAATTGTATTACAATACCTTTTAAATGTACACACGATTTGTTATCTATTTTTCTGATATAATACATAAAAACGATATAAAATATACTATTACAAAATAGAGATACAGTTTTCAACCGATTTTAAAAATATGTTTTAATATTAATTCTTCGTGTTTCTTTTTGGTCTAACAGTTGTTTACGTCTGGCAGAGTTACCAAACCCTTCACAGCCCGCGTGAGTAAACGTGTGATCAACAGCTGACGATTACCTTACTTCTTTACGGTACGTAAGTAGCAACCATTCTAGAAATGTTAAGAGTTTAATAATTAAACCATTAATAAATATTTAATGCTGTAAGATTTATTCATTTGTTAGTGCTAGTTTGGTAATTGTGCCTAAATGTACTATTGTGAATATATATTTTTTGTCTTTATGTATTAGTAGCATCTAGTTGGGGCAATCTCGTCAGCGATCTAACATGTAATTAAGTATGGTTCTGGCGATATTTGTACTTACGTTTATGCCCTATATATATATATATATATATATATATATATATATATTGCTGTGTTTCCCTGTATTAGAATCGTGCCTCACGAATTGGGCGTCAAGAATGCTGTGAATCCTCTCATATCTGCAGGAACTGGTCCTTTAAAAAAAAAACATTCGAGCCCCACAGATTGGGCGTCAAGAATGCTGTGAAACCTACAAAAAGCTATTAAACTTAACTAGTCCGTCATTTTCTTCTCTTAATCGCCTCTTTACTCCTTTCCGCCTCGGCTGCTCACCTAGTTAAAACTTTCATCCTCAATCATAAAAAAAACAAACACATTCCTATCACAAACATCAACGTTAACTCTATTTACATTAATATTCACAATACATTAAAATTTCAAAATTAAAATTCAGCATAAATTTTAATATCAGAAAATTTCAAGATTAAATTTGTTATCATTTTAATGTGCATCCAGAATTAAAGTCCTTGTAGGATGCCTACTAATTAATATAACAATATATGCAGACCTGAGTCTGAGTACAAAGGGAGCATCTTCCACCCCTTTACGTTAATTAACCAGGTTCGTCTAATTGAGCTCAAAGACATACCCAAATTTTCATCATAATCCAGAACATAAATACTAAATACCCTTTCTACTTAAACAAGAAAATGTCACCTTAAAATTAAAATTTGCTGTTAGTACAATTTCACTACTGTCCATTTTAAGTAAATCAATTATAAAGTTATTCAACACACACCAACACATCAAAAATTGAACAACAAAGCATAAGTTACCTGAAGGTTAATGCACTCGGGCTCCAATGTACATCGTCTTCTGTTAATCACACCAATCCAACTGGGTTATGTTTACGTCCTCGGATTACTGGTTGCTTTTAAACATTTTCTCTACACCACCATTCATCTAAAGTTGTTTCAGTGCTTTTCCGGAACTTATCTGTGTATATCAGAAGCTTGTTTTGTGGATCCAGACACGTTTACGAATCATTTAATTATTAACACCCCCGAAAAATAGCAAAAAAATTTATACTTCTTTCACAAATATACGCCAAAACTGCCTACTTTTGTGTATTCATTTGTCGTTGCAAATTTGACTAATTGGTACAGTGATACTAGACTTTATTACCTTGTATCTTCTTTTCTAAGTGCACTAAATTACATTCATTGTAGCACGTAAAGAACAAACTGTTTTAAATCACCAAAATATACGAGCAAACTGTTTAAATTATTTAATCAAAATCGGAAAACTAAAAAGCACTGTTTAACGCATTGAATCAAGTCGAAAATCTAAGAGAGCTTGTTCATATTAACCTGGGTATATATAGAGGTTAGCCTGTCTGTCGGTCTTGTCCCCAAAACGGACAATTCTTCAGAATTTCGCATGCTAGATTCCCATTCCGCAGCCCGGCATGCGATTTTTACGAAATTTGCACTCGCACCAGTTAAATCTCAGAAATTTCGACGCGGCTCGCAACGTCTGGACTGCGGAATGGGAACCTAGCATGCGAAATTCTGAAGAATTGTCCGTTTTGGGGACAAGACCGACAGACAGGCTAACCTCTATATATACCCAGGTTAATATGAACAAGCTCTCTTAGATTTTCGAAGTATGAATTTTTTTTGCTATTTTTCGGGGGTGTTAATAATTAAATGATTCGTAAACGTGTCTGGATCCACAAAACAAGCTTCTGATATACACAGATGAGTTCCGGAAAAGCACTGAAACAACTTTAGATGAATGGTGGTGTAGAAAATGTTTAAAAGCGACCAGTAATCCGAGGACGTAAACATAACCCAGTTGGATTGGTGTGATTAACAGAGGACGATGTACATTGGAGCCCGAGTGCATTAACCTTCAGGTAACTTATGCTTTGTTGTTCTATTTTGATGTGTTGGTGTGTTGAATAACTTTATAATTGATTTACTTAAAATGGACAGTAGTGAAATTGTACTAACAGCAAATTTTTAATTTTAAGGTGACATTTTCTTGTTTAAGTAGAAAGGGGTATTTAGTATTTATGATCTGGATTATGATGAAAATTTGGGTATGTCTTTGAGCTCAATTAGACGAACCTGGTTAATTAACGTAAAGGGGTCGAAGATGCTCCCTTTGTACTCAGACTCAGGTCTGCATATATTGTTATATTAATTAGTAGGCATCCTACAAGGACTTTAATTCTGGATGCACATTAAAATGATAACAAATTTAATCTTGAAATTTTCTGATATTAAAATTTATGCTGAATTTTAATTTTGAAATTTTGATTTATTGTGAATATTGATGTAAATAGAGTTAACGTTGATGTTTGTGATAGGAATGTGTTTGTTTTTTTATGATTGAGGATGAAAGTTTTAACTAGGTGAGCAGCCGAGGCGGAAAGGAGTAAAGAGGCGATTAAGAGAAGAAAATGACGGACTGGTTAAGTTAATAGCTTTTTGTAGGTTTCACAGCATTCTTGACGCCCAATCTGTGGGGCTCGAATGTTTTTTTTAAAGGGCCAGTTCCTGCAGATATGAGAGGATTCACAGCATTCTTGACGCCCAATTCGTGAGGCTCGATTCTAATACATAGATCACAGCATTCTTGACGCACAATCAGTGGGCCACGATTCGAAAACCGTAGTTCCCGGTTTTTGGTGGAATCACAGCATTCTTGAGACCCAATTCGTGAGGCTCGATTCTAATACATGGATCACAGCAATATATATATATATATATATATATATATATTGCTATGTTCTCCCTCAATTATTCGCGCCCCATCGCTTAGGCGACCATATAAATATTGCTATGAACTCCCTCCAGGAACTTAACTGGATTTTATCTTGAACCGACCTTGTATCGACCAATAACAAAATTTGGTGTGATACCGCCTTGCTCGTTATCAATGGCGTATTCAACTTATAGCTCCTCCTTTATTGTTTAAATTATCAAATTACACTCCCATTAACTTTATCTTTTGACTTCGACTAGCGTTTATTTTTAAATTATAAAATGAAGTTTATTCAATTCCATATAATGAAACAAATATTATGTACAGGTTTTTGAAAATTATTAAAATACACTTTTCAATTAATTAATGTTGTAAATTTCATTTATCAAAAATCATATACTATTCAATCTATCTAAAGTCACCAAAGAATCTATTGTTTTTAAAAGAGAAAAAAAAAGCTTGGAACGTTCAAAACCTTTTATCATATAACGCACTTTATACGTATGCAGGTCCTTTGTTTTGTTGACTTCGTCACATTAATTTATATTAAGCAAATTCAATATTTAAATTCAAATAGAAAAATAATGTCTTATAACTAAAAATCTAACCTGGTCTATTCTCTTCGCATCGACGCATCCATTATCAGCTAATATTTTCCATGCATTATACCATCCACTAATTCAGAATTATTATATACCCATTCAAAATATGAACCATTGCATTTAAATTATTGTCATCACCCTCTGGACTACCATTATTAAACTTAGACTTATGCACCCCAAATTATTGTCGTCTCATTTAGACTTGTTCTCACCAGACTCAGAATTTATTCTCATCAATTTCCCCAAAACTTATAATTGGATTATCATCCTCCGCAAACTTAGATTTGGCTTTTATGCTCACCGGCCTCGAAATTGGACCATCATTCTCCCCAGACTTAGACTCTTATTATCACACTTAGACTATTACTCTCTACGGACTCGAAATTGGATCATCATTCTCCCCAGACTTAAACTATTAGTCTCCACGGACTCGAAGCCCTATTATTATTATTATGTTTTAGTTTAAATAAATTCCCCAAAACCTACTTACGTTTAATCGGCAATCGTAATTTTCATCTTCGTCGCACTTATACAATTTTCACTTTAAATTATTCTTACGTATTACACTAATGTTTCAAAGTGGCGCACCTCGGCCTTTGTTGAGTTGAAAACTGAGTTCGTTATCACTGTCCCTGTTAATATATGATTGATCTCCTACTCCGTCAGTGGGTATGGCCTACAAGCTCGTCGCTAATTTTAACCAATCAAGTCTTTGTATTTAAAGTAGTTTCTGATGTAATTTTCTTTGCCTTCAAATAATTGTGGCTTGCTCGCAGGTGCCTCGTTATCAAACATGCGGTGTTTTGACGAATCTAATCGCTTTTCCATGTTGTACATAAACAACTGATGCAATTCGATTTTTAATTTTCATATATGCTTGTTATTTACGCAATTTTTAATCACCTTTCTTTATCAAAATTGTTTACTACTTGTACGCATTTACACTATGCTTCTCGAAGCTCCATTTCTTATTTCCGTGTTATCATAACTGACTTGAATTCTTTTGAATGCGTGTTTAATTACACTTTATTATGTTTACTTATAAAATACGCGTGCTTCCACTGAAAATATCGTTATTTGCATTGCCTAAATTAACTGAAACTCTATCTAAAGGGTGTTAAATATTTACTATCTACTTTATGCATGTATTCTTTATTTCTACGCTAACTATGCGTCTTCGTGTGTCTATTTGCGTCGCTTAAAACTACTTATACTTTATATACAGGGTGTTGACTGCTTACTAATTACAAACTATCGCCATTTCTCAATTTTCTATTAAATAAATGCAGTTTTCTGCTTCCTATTATAATTTCTTATTCCTGCGCGATCTTTACTATAAAGTACACCCTTAAACAACCCCTTATCACAGAAATATATATATAAGTATATATATAAGGTTATCATAAAGTAAGGGATATATTTTAAATTATGATAACTTTTTAACAAATTAAGTTAATAACAAGAACTAAATGAAATCTAATTGCTTATGAAATGGGATTTAGTATGCCCAAAACAGGTTACGGCAATTGCTCAATATGACCTCCATTTTGTTGTTGTAAGATCACCATCCTTACCTCCAAATTGTACACAGCATTTCGTAACATTTCTGGTTGAATTGTACCAATTTGCTCCGTAATACTGTCTTTTAATTCTTGTAGCGTAGTTGGTCGTCTTCTAAACACTAAACTTTTAAATAACCCCACAGCCAGTAATCCGCTGGGTTTAGATCAGGTGATCTTGGTGGCCATGAATTTACGAAATGTCTGCTTAACACGCGATCTTGAAAACGTTGGTTAACAATTCTTTGACTGGTCGAAAATGTGCGGGGTGCTCCATCCTGCATAAAATGATGTTTTCAATTCCGTAGTGCTCGTTTTGCAGCTGTGGAATAACATAATTTTGTAACATTTGCAAGTATCGTTCACCATTTACAGTTACAGATACGGCTTGTCCATTATGCATTTCCTCGTAGAAATACGGACCAATAATAAAATCAGCTGTAAAACCGCACCAAACGGTGACTTTCTTGTCATGAAGACCTTTTTGAACGATTTGTTGCGGATTTTCTGCAGACCGGATTCTACAGTTTTGAGTATTGACTCCACCATTCAGAGTAAAATGTGCCTTATCTGTCCATAAAATACGGGATAACCATTCGGGTTCAATTTCCATTTGAGCCATTACTCGCAAAGAAAAATCGTACCTAGTAGCCAAATCTGCGTCCTTTAATTCAAACAGCATTTTCAGTTTATATGGATACATGTTTAGAATTTTGCGTAAAATTTTCCAAACCGTGGTATACGGCATTTGCAATCGCTTGGATATCGCATTTGCACTGCTGATTGCGAGTGAATTGCTTCTGGCTATGTCTTGATTTTCATGAAGAACCTCTGCAACTTGGACATCACTAATTATTGGTCTTCCTGATGTGGTAAGTCAGTTACAGACCCTGTTCTTTCAAATTTTTGTATCAAATTGCGGTACGCTTTCATTTGACAGGGTCTCGCTCTCAAACCTATTCTCGTGCGAAATCTTCGTAATCCAGCGGTGTAATTTCTGCCGGATTCATAATAGCACTGAACTAAACCAATTCTTGTTTGTAAATCCATGTTATTACAGTTGAGTTGTTTGAACTCAACGTTTACTTGAGTTTTAATTTCAAAATAAAACTTCAAATTGAATAATTTCGTTTTGACACTAGTGTCAACAATTGTTATGACAACGCTTTTGTTTCTCATAGATACGGTAAAATCCCATTCATTAAGCAACTAGATTTCGTTTATTTTATGTTACTAACTTAATTTATTAAAAAGTTGTAATGATTTAAAATATATCCCTTACTTTATGATAACCTAGTATATATATATAATATATTTATAGTTATCTAGGCTTATTGTTGTAGTTAGAATTTGAAATTTCTTTACGCTTGTCGTCATGTTTTCTATATAGACACAATCTGAATTCGTCATATTATTGTATTTTAACCATTGTGTAATTGTAATTAATTAATTGTTTACTGTGTCAATGCGGAATGTTATCAATTACGGTTGTTAAATTCCTCTTAGTGTTGTTATACTAAAGTATGCAACAATATTTAAGGGGTGTATAATGTTGTAGTTCTTTTATTTACAAAACACTCGTTTGTTTATTTATTACTTACATATAATTAATAGTACGCGAGGAGTGAAGAATTCCTACGTTTGTCTTTAAACCAGCAATTTAACATTGTTCGCTATCTAAATTTATAGAAGTTACCTATTAGGTTTATATTTAACATGTGTTTTTGTGTTCAATTATCATTTTAGGTACAGATGTTCTAAAAAGGGCGAACTGGTTCGTGTCCTGTTGTTTCGTTCTTTAGACGCCCCTCGTCGATCTCCGACTGTGTTAGCATGGCATTTGTTTTCTTTTTCTCCCATCCCTGTTACCGTTATTTGGGTGAGCATTTCGTTACTGATTTCTTTCTTACTGGCGCGAGCTACAATTTTTCAATAAGTACCATTAATAATAGAATAT
This sequence comes from Platerodrilus igneus, assembly GCA_036346225.1. Classification (NCBI taxonomy): domain Eukaryota; kingdom Metazoa; phylum Arthropoda; class Insecta; order Coleoptera; family Lycidae; genus Platerodrilus; species Platerodrilus igneus. The sequence goes on along the minus strand of JARFIW010000869.1, from coordinate 6,537,521 downwards.
TTGAAAGCTTAGTTCATAATACTGGTAATACAATATTATGTAAAAATTTATGTGATAGGGAAATGTCAATTTAGAAGCCTTAATTTATGACCGCCCAGTAAGCGGTAAGTAATCAATAAATATAATGTGGAAGTTACGCCTCAGAGACTGTGTAATATATTATTTTATGAAGATCGATGTTAAAGCGAAACTAAATATAAATTTCAACTTAAGTACCTTTTTAAATATAGGCGTAAGCAAATGGAACAAAAACATGACTGATTGATGTGGACCCCTCAAGGCGGCATATGGTACAAGACAGATGATAATTGTAACTTATCAGCCCAACAAAACTACGTAATGGTTCCAAGAATAGATTAAGGAGTATTAATGTATCCTAAATAAATAAAATTGATTGATATATGAAGACACCAGGAACTCGTAAAAGTGTTTGTTGAGAATTGATAAATTACCTAATGAGAGTAAGGGGACGCATTTGGGAAACAATGTGGAGGTTAAGCAAACAGTTGAAATATTCATACAAAACTATAATGAATTTTGCACGTTAGTACAAAGAGCGTGGACAAGCATGGACTTTTATTCCCACCTATCGTAAGGGCTGTATTCGCCGGACGCTCCAGCTGTGGCAAAACCAATGCTAAATATCCCTAATTTTACACGAAAATAGACGTAGGTTTAAAGATGTGTACTTGTTTTCTAAAAGCGTGTATCAACCCAAATATGAGCCGCTACGCAATGCACTTGCACCTTTAAAAAAGAAATTGGTTATCAAAGGTGTGAAAATAGCTAAGATGTGATTGATCTAGAATTCTAGAGAATACTAAGAAAGATTCGACTATTGTGTTGACGATATTCGAGTAAACAAGCAAAGCAAAATAATGTAGTTTTACTCGTTTGGACAACAATAAAGACATAAAAACATCGAATTTGAGATAATACCAACGTTATTGCATTGTGCAAATAAGATGAGTCAAATCTTCGCCAAATTTTTGGAAATCATATAAGCCGTGACATGTGATATCCAAAATTTAAGACCTTGGAATGGTGACAACACAAACACAAAGACTATGTAGTATAACTAACTTCTTCTACACGTTATGTAATTATGTCTGTTTCTGTCTCATACATAGGTGCTAAATAGACCGGTGCCAGATAGGAATTAACATTGAGTTGCAGCCTAATCTACCATTTTAACGCCTTGCATTTACCTTACTGTTTCCAATTAGTTACACTGCTACAGATTTTTATCAGTTGTTAAAGCTTCTGAGTAAACTGTCAGGAGACGCCTAACCCAAACTTTAAAAATTTTCAAACAACATATTTAAGAAGAATGGTTATCTTAGTTGTCAAAATCTATCAATGACAAAATACTAATGATAGCCACCCAAAAATTACAAAAACGTGAAGCATTAAGTTGATAAAGTATTGGGTAGTACTTTATCTCCATCTGTCAAATTTTCAATGACAAAAAATAATATTCTTAGAGAAACCTGAAACACAACCAATCATAGGAAAGTGACCAATATCTCTCTCAGTGCTCATGATTGACAACGTGTAAGAAATTACCGTAAGCTAAATATTGCTTACCAAAAAACATTTTACGGATTTGGCACCAAGTAATATGTAGCATTTCATCCTTGAGAGAACCTGGAACGATCAAAGTGGTAGATAAATATAAAGCGGTAACTGAAAGCCCCAAACAGAAATATGCACCACCAAGTAGCAAAAATAAAAAGATTTATTTTCACAGACGCAAGAGGAGGGTCACGAATATATTAGTTTTTGATTTACACATACTTCGATGAAGTGTATACCGATCTTATATTAAAATTATAATTAACAAGAAGTGCAAGGCTCTCTTAAGTATTGTTTAATTTTCAATATACTCTTCTACCATCGCAAATGGACCTGCACCTTGCCGAAGTTCTAGATTACTAGAACAGGTAAAATGGCTTGCGTGTTCTAATGAGCTAAAGAGCCAAACTACAGGTCCAACCAAAGTAGTTAGTGAGGAACCAGACTAAGACAGGTCCCCGAAAGAGGTCAGCGGCACTTTCGGTACTTAGATTGACAGAGACTATAGGGGTCGGTATGGCAGTCTAAGACACACTACCACGATGTGGAAGGCAACGGGAAACCACCACATTACCTCCCAAGTACACAGAGTACTTAAATTGCAATAACCTTGATGGCATTCTCTGGGGTAAAAGATTCCGGAGTTAAAATAGTTCCCATTGGGATCTCCGAGAGGGGACTACTTCAAAGGATGTGATCGGAAAATTCTGAATAAGAGTTGGGAACATTTTGCGAGTCGGAGCGTGGAATGTTAGAAGCATGAAGCAAGTAGGTAAGCTAGAGAACCTAACAATAAAAATGAATAGGTTAGCACTAGACATAGTACGAATCAGCGAAGTTCGGTGGCCAGAGGCGGGACATTTTTGGAGTGGAGACTTAAGGGTAATTCATACAGGAGCAGAGGAAGGAAAATTGGGTGTGGGGATAGTTATGCGAAAAAGATAGGATGCTGTGTAGAAAATTACTTACAAAAGAACGAAAGAGTTCTCATGGTTAAATTAGAATCTAAACCGGTAAACACAATAATAATACAAGTGTACATGCTCACCTCTAACTACAGTGACGAAGAGGTAGAAGCAATCTACAAAGATATCGAACACATTCTAAGATACGTAAAAGGACATGAAAATTTAATAATTACGAGAGATTTTAATGCAGTGGTAGGTGAGGATAGGGAAGAAACGGTAGTAGGTTTATTTGGTTTAGGCACGAGAAACGACAAGGGAAATAAGCTGGTAGAATTTTGTGACAAGAACAATTTAACCATTACGAACACATTATTTCAACATCATGCTAGAATACGATATACGTGGAAGATGCCAGGAGATAGAGGAAGATATCAAATAGATTACATTCTTGTTAGACAACAGTTTAGAAATTAAGTAAAAGACTGTAGAAGCTACCCAGAAGCAGATATAGACACTGACCACAACACCATAATTATGAAGGCCGCGCTTAAATTTAACTTTGGGAAACTAAAAGATAAAGACATTCAAAAAAGATTTAAAAAAAAGTCAAATGAATTGCTAAAAGAAATCGGGAAAAAATCTGATACTAAGGAAGTAGAAACAGAATGGAATAACATTAAATGCAGCCTAGACATGGCAACCAGAGATATTCTGGGGTACACACAAAAAGATATAAGAAACCATGGATAACAAAGGATATCCTGAATTTAATAGAAGAAAGACGAAAATACAAAAATAAATCAAACGAAACAGAAAAGAAGAGATACAAAGCCATAAAATAGGAAATTATTCGCAAATGCAGGAAAACTAAAGAACAATGGATTGATGAAAAAAGCAAAGAGGTACAACAAACTAAGAAGGAAAGAGAAAAGAGAGATGAAGCATACATACTAATTAGAATCAATTTTAGGGATATAAAACCGTATAGCAAAAATATAAAAGACGCGGGAGGAAACGTCATTATAGAAAATGTAAAGAAAGCGGATAAATGGCAAGAATATATAGGGAATTTATTTGCAAGAAAGAAACTAACTTCATTAGAACGGGAATCAGACATCGAAAATGATGACTTGGGATATTCTATACTTAGAGATGAATTTGAATTAGCATTAAAGAGTCAAACGTAACATCATAGTAACTATATCAAAAAGGAATGGCGCGGATAGATGTGAAAATTTTCAAATAATAAGTTTGACAGTACACGTGTCAAAAATATTTACCAGAATTGTACAAAGACGAATGGAAAAACGAACTGAAGAAATACTAGAAGAAGATCAATTTGGGTTTAAGGCGAAACAGGGGAACATTGGAGGCTATTTTAGCTCTGAGAGTGATAATGGAGAAAACATTAGAAAAAGGGGAAAGTGTGTATATAAGGTTTGTAGATCTGGAAAAAGCATTCCACAATGTAAAATGGAAAAAAATGTTTGAAATACTCAAAAAGATTGGAATGAGTTATAGGAATAGACGAATAGTAGATGGCTTATACAAAGAGCAAACAGCAGTAATAGAATTAGAGCAGAAACGTAGAGAAGTAAACATTAAGAAAGGGGTGAGACAGGGATGTACCCTATCCCTATTAATTTTTAACTTGTACATTGAAGAGGTAATGAATACTGTCAAATGCAGGAAGATATTTGGGATTACTATTCAGGGACAAAAAATTGATGTGATATAAAATGGAAGCGGTTTTAACAGACATATACGGTATGAAAATTGACAAAAATAAAACTAAAGTACTCGTATGCAAAGGAGGGGAAAATAAATCAAAAACAAGGATACAAATATGTAACAAAAACCTACAAGATGTTAAGGATTTCTGCTACCTAGAAAGCCAAACAACGCAAGATGGAAAAATGCAAAAGATATAAAACAAAGATTAGCACAAGGTCGTGCTACATTTAACAAGAAAAAGCAAATACTGTGCTCAAAGACAACAAACATAGAAACAAGGAAAAGATTGCATAAAACATATGTGTGGAGCACAGCACTGTACGACTGTGAATCCTGGACAGTAGGAGAAGCGGACAAGAAAAAGGTAGAAGCGATATTTAGATTACAAGATAGAAGCCTTTGAAATGTGGTGCTACAGACGTATGATGAAGATATCATGGACCGACAAAGTTAAGAACGAAGAGGTGGTAGGGGAAGAAAGAAATATTTGGAAAACGGTAAAGAATAAGAGAGATAGGATGATAGGCCACATACTACGGCATGAGGGAATAGTGCGGAATATATTAGAAGCAGAGATAGGAAAAAAGAGAAGTAGAGGTAGACCTAGGTTAGACTACTGCACACGGATAGTGAAAGATGTAGGCTGTAGGAATTTTAGGTAAATGTGTAGGCTAGCTCAGACTAGAAATCAATGGAGGTACGCAACCAACCAGTCCCAAGATGGATAAACTAATGACGAAAAAGTAATTGTAATTAAACATGGTGATTATTATAAGCAACTACAAGTTTTGGTTGGGCAGTATTCTCGAATAATGTTAATTATGTGAAAGGATTTACTGGAAAACTATTAATTCGGCAAATGTATAGGTGTTGGGGGAACCTTGGCAGCCACAGGCTGCTTAACCCCCTTCACATACCATACATGTGATTTTCCATGCTCCACCGGAAGGTACTACATTGGCCTGGCCAGGAAGCGAGTTTTTTTACCTGAAAAATTTTGAATTTTGCCGAACCCTTGTTCCAATCAAGGTAGGGATCTTTAACGCGCGTGATAACACTCACACACGGGACCTCTATTTTACCTCTCATCCGAACGAGGGCGTATTTTTGTAAAAAATTCTCATCTAACATTTTTCAAGCGGACCGTGGCGGGATTCGAACCCGGGACACCTTGGGCGTAGTAGTCACATGCATACCAACTGCGCCACGAAGCCGCCTCTCCTTCACATACCACTGAATATCGGTGAAATAGGGCATATCATTAGAAAACAATAGAACGGTAACCGCGCTGTATATAGGCTGTGCGAGAATTTCAGGGAACTGTGTAGGCTAGCTCAGAATATAAATAAATACCTGCAGTACTTGTCCAACCAGTTTTGAGACGGAAAACCTAATGACGAAAAAATAAGCGCAGATAAATCTGATGATTGTTATAAACAACTACAGGTGTTGGTTGTGAAATATTTGCAACTAATGTTGACTGTGCAAAAAGAAATATTGGAAAAAATATTAAATCGGCAAATGTTCAAGTGCTGGGGGAACTTGGCAGCCACAGGCTGCTTACTTCCTTTCACAACCACTGAATGTCAGAGAAATAGGGTATATAATTGTAAAACAATAGAACGAGACCGAACTGCATCTAACAAGAGAAAACAGCACCTATGTTGAAAGACAACAAACATAGAAACAAGAAGAAAATTGCCGAAAGTATATTTGTGGAGCACAGCACAGTATGCCTATTAAATACGGGCAGTAGGAAAAGCAGGCAGAAAAACGATAGTAGCCTTTTGGAATGTTGTGTTTCAGATGTATGAGGATGACAGCATGGATAGACAAAGTTAATAACAAATAGGTTATAGAAATAATAGGGGAACAATGATATTTGTGGAAAAAAATACGAGAAGTAGAAGGACAGAATACGTTTTACGGCATTTTTTGGGGAATAGTACGGGATATATTACATGCAGAGATAGGAAAAAGGAGGTAGATGTAGAGCTACATCAGATAGTGATAGATGCAGACTGTGCAAAATTCAGGGAAATGTGTAGGTTAGTTCAGGATAGGAAACAATGAGGGTACGCGTCTAACCAGTTCAGGAACTGAAGGCCTAATGATGATGATACTCTTCTAAGATCTGCAAATTTGGTCCCAAACGGTATAGAGTTTGGTAAGCTAAGATTTAACAGTACGTTCCCAACTTAGCATTTCACCACGGTCATCTATTCGCACTGGTCACCCAACAAATGCATTTATCTTAATCAAAATCGTAACATCGTTAACATTAAACATACAACGATCTTATATTTGTGCAATAAATTACATTACTTTTTATAACAAGAAATAAAATTGTTATCGGATTTAAGCGTAGTTACAACAATATAAATGTTTTATATCATTTGTAAATTTATTGCAATTAATTTGGAAATCATTAGCTAGCATATATAATAAATTCAACTCTGTCGTATTTGCATATCATTATTTTTTATTTACATGTTAAGTAATAAATTAGTTTAACACATTTCTATATAATATTATTATTTATTATTTATTTGTATATTTTTCAAAAACTCTCTGCTTTAATAACTAATCACCCGCACCCACTAAATAGTACTACCACAGCAGGTGATTCAAAATTTTGCCTGATCAGTTGGTAGAAGCTTTTGTAGCATCAATAATATGTAATTAGCCTTTACTATGTGGAAATTATTAGTGTAAACTGTCGTCGACTGAGTAAGAGAATGATCAAGATTTAGATATATAGCTCTGGATTAGAAAACACGATAACAACGCACATAGACAGAATGTCAGCACATTGGGTCGCACACTAAAGTTGTACTAGATACCTTGAAACAGATGCCGGAGATTTTATGCCAAGCCTTCGGGAGCGCATTTACTTTGGCGTTAAGAAGATTTTGGGGAGAGTTCGAAAAAGATTCAACTGGATGATCTACAAGAACGACGTTAATAAGTGGTGCCGGTAGTGTCACACCTGTGCGCCGTTGGGTAGCCGGGGGGTGCCGATGAGGTAGTATAACGTAGGAATCCTCTTTAAAACAGTGCGAGTCGATATTGCCTATCCACTTCCTGAGACTTATTCCGGGAATAAGTATATATTAGTGGCTATGAACTATGTTACATATTGGGCTGCAATGTATTCCATACCCAACTAAGACTGCGACCGGCGCTTTAGTTGTATTAGTTGAGAAACATTTCTGTCATTTCGAACTACTTATAGAACTACGTGCTGATATCGAAAGAAATTTTCAGTAGACGCCATTGTAGGCAGCCTACTGGTTTCTGCTGATGTGGAAAATCAGAACATTATTCTCCCTCCGATCGAAAAGTATGGTAGAACGCATTAACAATACTATGAGGAAGCATCTTTCCAAGATGATCTTCCAGCACCAGCGAACTGGTACAAGTACCTACATGTATTTTTATTGAATTATTGATCTTCGATTCATGAGAGTACTGAACAGACACTTATGTGTGTCAACTAGGTAACCTTCAGTTTAGATATAAGCCCAGAGAGTAAGTTGCCAGCAAAAGTTACATCGAGAAGTTTCAAACGTCATTCATGTAGAGTCAGAAAAGATATTCAGATTGAATAAGGATGAAGATTGGATATGACATGAAAAGCGCGACCGCGTCGTGTAATATCATCTCAGATGAAAGTAGGATATCACCACAATTACAGGGACCATGGGATTTAAAGGTGGTGAAAACAATGTAGGGGGAAATGTAAAAAAGGAGAACAAGCAGCCACGCTCGCAAGTATGAGAAAAAACTCTGGGCCAAGTTATAAGTGGTTCATATCTTTGTTCTACGTTATTAGCAATGCGAGATGAAGGTTGTTCAAAAGCATCTATTTGGATCGGCCAACCTCAATATGTCTCTAAGGCTCTTGTCAGACTGTTTGAAAATAGATTTAATGGTCTGGACCAGCTTCACAGACAACAACCTAATATGGGTAAAGTCATATAACTAAAAGAGGGACATCATCGCATCTACTACCTGGTAACCAAGGAACTGCCCTCGGGCAAGCTGAGTTATAAGTATCTACAAAAGTATCTACCTCGAAGAGCAGATGATAAAATTCAAGGATTAAAGGTTGGCCATATATAAAATTGGTTGTTGGCTCAATAAATTGAACTAGAAGAAACATGCTCGAGATATTGTTTCAGGTAGCCAGGGTTCAGGATCTTGGTGTATAGTTTTAGTCCACATGGCGAGGTATCCGCTGTTAAAAGTATCGATCGTTACTTCCAATAATATGGAAAATACAGAAACGGTTCCAACTGTCATTACTGCCAAACAGACCTTCAGCTTTCGAGTCACTAAATGTTCTAGTACAAAACAGCTTTAAGAAAGTAGCAGTATAACATTGTCGCTGGACCGTCTAAGAATCAAACACATTATGAAAAATCCCTAAATATTTGCGATTAATTGTTCTTATAATATACAGAATAAAAAAGTTACATTGAAATACCGTACACTAATAAAGCTACAACAAGCCTTCTTTAAAAATCAAAAACATTGCGGGTTTACTGAATTAATGTTGTCAATAGGCTACGCCCGCTAAAACCCTTGTAAATAAACTCACATATGCAGTTGGTTATGCCACGGTAATAATGCTTTTTTATATATACAATTTAGCAAAAGTTACAAACAACTTCTTTCAAAATGTTTCAAATGTTTTTCTGGGAATCAAGATATAAATCTAGGTTACCTAGAAAAGCATAATTTTGAGAATCCGTCCTTGCCTAGCAAACTTACAAACTTACAAGGAGAGTGTAGGTAAATAAATGATATCTAACCCCATTGTTTCTATCATAAATCGAAGATACAGCTCAAAATAGATCTTGTTTGGTTTATTTCCCTATGCTAAAACTTTCCTACATTCCTCTAATTAAATATCCTGTATTTGTCGATATTCATTTTCACGGTTTGGCATATTAATAAGTTATACAACCCGCTTATAATACTCTATATATTAAATATTTATTATAGTTAATTGGTTTCGCTTAAATCGTAACTAGATAAGACCACGTGTTAGCTCGAATTATGCTTGCATTTGATTTCAATTTACTATGATCGGTTTTCCGAAAATTCAGATATAAAGCGAATTTTATTATACGTTTGTTGAACACTTGATTTTTATATATCGAATGTGATGTATATATATATATATATATATATATATATATATATTGAAGTGATTAGAGGTCATTTGAAAGTCATCTAGCATCATTTCGTAATGATATAACGCCGCAAAGCCGAGCAAATAAAGAAAAATTTAAGGAAAAACTCGAATTGTGCAAATATTCATGTTCATAAGAAAAGTGTATTTGTTAAAACATCCAGTATACTGAGTATTAATGTATAAAAAAACTCGTGATTAAAAAGGGTTTTCATTTTTAACGACGAAGAAATGTTTTCGAGTAAGAATAATGGTACATTTCGCGCATAAGAAGGTATTTTAATGAGCTTCATCCAAACAGTATTTATTTGGTATCGATTACAAGTAAATGCGCGATAATAATAAAAGATTTTCATATTTGTAAGTAATGGAGCGTAATCATTTAAAATATCAGTCGATATTCAAAGAAACTGGGATAGCGTATATTAATTAAAAAACGCGTAGATCGAATTTCTAGTATAATTCCGAAGGTGAATGAACAAATGAATGTAAACGTATATCCAATTAAGGCTAATAATGCGTAGATAAATTGAATTAATTAGTACCCCGAAGCTAATCGAACGACATATTTCTGAAGGTTGCATTATTAATAAAAATTCTCTATGATGACGTAAATAAGTCAGCCCACTTCTAGCACCAATGAGAACATAAAAAGAACGTCCAGAGTTTACTAGACTATTCTAGATACGTGACGTAACACGACGGCTTGACTGTATAACCAATTAGAAGCAGATTAAAAGAAGTTGATGGGTTGCTATTATAACGTTAGGATGCCATCAAGCATGTAGTAATATATTACGTCGTAAAATATTACAGTTTTAGTTGTTAAAATTATTTTATATATATATATATATATATATATATATATATAGCAAAGGAAAAGTGTTTTCAAATGCACAGAAGTGAGAAAAATTAACTGGAAGTACGCAGAATAAACAAATAATGATTGACTACTGCAAGATAAAGTTTCAATTTGAATATAAGCATATGTGGATTTGCAATGCAATTTTGATGGTATTTAATGCAAAATTTTTAACAATTTGAACGATTTGGACAAGGATGGATGACTCTACGGGCTAAACAGAAACAATAAGAACGATTTGCATGATTTACAGTCTAATAAAAGTACACCATTTTAAAATTAAAAAAAAAGACATTTTTATTTATTAGTTAAGTCCCATGATAAGAGTATTTTGTGAGCTAGGATTTGAAATTAGAGTAGAAAAAGTGCGTACAAGTTTGATAATTTGATTAAAAAGCCGTCAGTGAGGTTTTGTGCCATTATATAAAAAACTTAATAAACCTAACTGATCAGATACGTTTGAATTCGATTTTAAAGAGGATATTGAGTTATCTATCTTTGTACATAATAAGATTTAATTAAGGAGTTATTGGAGAATGAAGTTAAGATTGTAATGTGGATCATAATTATAAAAGAGACTTTGAACTATAATTTTAGTATACGTGTGTGAATACTCAAAAGTTATATATGTTAGATTTAAGATATTGTTTGTAAAGAAAAGCCGTTGTGGCAATATTGAACTCTACGTTTAGTTTTTAATATTTGTGTGAAAGTATTTTTAGAGGTTAAATGTAAGATATAGTTTGTTAGAGAAAAGCTGTTGTGGATATAGTAAATATTATTCGAAAGATTGTTTGATAAAGAATATTTCCAGTCATATAAATTGAATGTCTGGTTCTAGTAGTTTTATTTAAATTGAGCTAGCAAAAATAATAGGGCATCACTTTCAGTAACTACTAGACGTTTATGCAACGCCCAAATAATCATTTCAAATAGAGCTGTTAATTGAAAGATGGAAAATATCTGGTCCCGGACAAGACCTAAACCTGTATCTTAGGCATTCCGGACCCATGTATTTTCCAATTACGCCACCGGGACGGGTGACGACAATTAGAAAATTGACAATTCTAAATCATGTACACAACCCTACATCTACCTAACTTTCGATTATGTTTGGCATTTTTGTCAATCATATCTGACAGTGTCAAGTTTTTGACTTATGTCAGTTATAGCAACGCTCAAAATATACACACATATAAACCAAAGTATGTAAAAAAATTGCCGCTTATAACAAAATAATTTTAAAATTGCATAGCAATTTTTTCCATTCTTTGTTTTAGTATGATATATTTTTACATGCTTTGTTTTATTATAATTTTCTCCATCCAGGGTATTATGCCAAGCGTCACGGTGTGTTATATTTCTGCAAAAATTTTGCAAGTAACATTATCTAATAACCCAAAGGCACAACGTATTTGTTATTGCAATCTATAATATAGCGACTTAATTTCGAATATCATAATTTCGAACGGGCAATTATGAAAATTCTTATGTAATGAAAAACTTCCTTTCTTATTCTGCGTGACTGTAAGTGATTAATATTTTTATTGTTTTGCTATTGGAAACATTTAATGTCTTTAGCCCGTTTCCCGACTCCCAGTTTCTGGTTTCCGGATTTCGTATTTTGGGTATATTAGTAACTCACGCCTAAGTTCAAGTCGTGGATGCTAGCTGTCGGATCTCTGGACCATGCTTATTTGTCTTTTACCGGAAATTTCACACCCTGTTTCAGTGTATTTGACTGGCTACCAGTGTAGTTGAGTCACCTAAATACTGGACAACGTGCATGAGGTAAATATTAGAAGAGTAACAATCTTTATAAAACGACCGCTCTGCTAGCTTACGTTGTGGTTTATTTATTTTTATTATGTATGGAGTAGACGAGTATCAATTTGTATCTAAGGACTACTTTGCTAGCTTACCTTATGGTTGGCTTAATAGTATTATGTAACTATTAGGATGATTACTTGAGGGAATGGTTTGAATACTATTGATTTAAAAAAAATGGATAGCTGAACTATCCCTCCGATACAATAGTTGTGTAGATATTTGCTGGTGGTAATGTAATACATACTTTTCTACTCTCTCGTATGTGAAACAGATTCCTGTGAGGCGAGCTTATCATCTGTACCGTAGTGTTAGTAAATAGATTAGGTAAGGTCATCGCAGATATATGTATGTGGATAAATATAATACTTCTTTTAGTTGATTGTTATTTATATTTTAATTATTGTTTGTTTCTTAACTTTTTTTTATTTCTATACTTTACTGTTGGACTATATGTTCATCAGTTTCGTTTTGATTGACCCCTCAAAATCTTCGACTGTGTTAGGGTCTCTTTCATTCCGTTTTCTTTTCTGTTGCAGTAATTCGAACCTATCGTTCTGGACCGACTCTTTCTGGCCCGCGCATTTTACTGCAACAACTTCTACTGTTTATCCCCTCGCGATGTTTTTTTGCAAATGTCAAGACTTTGGTTTTATTTTATTACTTTAAAAGGAATAATAAGCAATAATAACTTTAAACAGTTACCCATTTCAACGGAATTGGGAGAAATCGATTTTTTTTGGGTTTATTTGGTTGTCCAATGATAACATTAGTAACTTTTGATGAATTGCCCTAAGATTTAGTATACTCATATGGGTGTAAAGGTGACAATATGTTGATTAATTTTTAGGCTGAAAAAAATCCTAAGAAGGCGAAAGCATCCTGGCACGATTTTACTAACATTATATTTTTCACTATTGTAGGATAAACTCGGCTTGAAGGATATTCAAGTATAATTAATTCTAAAACAGCGAGAAAATAACCCTGCTTTTCAAAAAACCCTAATGAATATATTTATATATATATATAATATATATATATATATATATATATATATATTGGGTAGTTAATTACACAAGGTAAGTTGATAAATACTATCGTATTATAGTGAATAAGATGAAATGATAACTTAGACTTTTATGCAAAGCCCAAATGATCATTTCAAATCGAGCTAGTATATATTGATATATATATATATATATATATTGCTGTGATAAGGGGTTGTTTAAGGGTGTACTTTATACTAAAGGTCATTTAGAAATGAGAAATTAGCATAGACAGCAGAAAACTGCACTTATTTAGTGAATAATTGAGAAATGGAGATAGTTTGTAAATAGTAAGCAGCCAACACCCTGTATATAAAGTATAAATAGTTTTAAGCGACGCAGATAAACATAGGAAGACGCATAGTTAGCGTAGAAACCAGGAAGACATTCATTAAGTAGATAGTAAATATTAAATACCCTGTAGATAAAGTTTTAGTTAATTTAGGTATAGCAAGTAATGATATTTTTCAGTGGAAGCACGCGTATATTGATAGGTAAATACGATAAAGTGTAATTAGACACGCATTCAAAAGAGTACCAAACAATTAGATTAATACGGAGATAGAAATAGAGCTTCAGGTAGCTAATATAAATGCGTACGAATATCTAACCATTCTTGATAAGAAAGGAGATTAAAAATTGAGTGAGCAACATGTAGATATGAAAATTAAAAGTCGAATTGCATCAGTTGTTTATGGAAAAGCAATTAGATCTATCAAAACACAGCATGTTGATAACGAAAGACAGCTGCAAGCAGGTTACAATTATTGGGAATCGTGGAGAGTTACATCAGAAACTACTTTGAATGTAATTATTTGATTGGTCACAAATAAGCGACGAGTTCTAGATCATACCCACTGACGGAGTGGGAACGGAATAATATATTAGCTGGCACAGTGATAACGAAGACAGTTTGCAACTCAACAAAGGCCGAAGTGCGTCGATATGAAATAAAGTAATACGTAATAATTTTAAAAGTGAAAGATAAAATAAGTGCCAAGATGAAAACTATAATTGCCGATTAAACGTAAGTACATTTTAATGAATTTATTTTAAACTAAAACATAAAAATAATAGGGCTTTGAAGTCCGGGAAAAACAAACGACAATTTTGAGGTCCGGGGGAAAATCCAGTAATACAATTTTGAAGTCTGGGGGAAGAATAATATAATTTTAAGTTTGAAGAAATTGATTGATAAGAAGTAATGTCTGATATGAAACGACAATAAATTGGGGTGCATAAATTAATAATGGTAGTCCATAGGGTAATGGCAATAATTTGAATGTAATCCTGAATTGGGGGAAGATAATTTTTATGCAAATGGAAGCGTCAATGTGAAGAAGATAGTCCAGGTCAGATTTTTAGTTATAAGACATTTTATTTTTCTATATATTTTCTTATTTTGAATATTGAATTTGCTTAATATAATATGAATGTGAAAAAGTCAACAAAAACAGTTGCATAAGTATAAAATGAGTAATATAATAACAGGTTTAGAACGTTCTACGCTTCGTTGATAAGGATAATAGGTTTTTTTTTGGTGACTTTGGGTTTTGAGTAAATAGTATATGATGTTTAATAAATGAAATTTACAACATTAACTAATTGAAAAGTGTATTTCAAATAATTTACCAAAGCTGTACATAATATATTGGTTTCATTATATAAAATCGAAATTAACTGAATTTTATAATTATAAATTATAAATGCTAGCAGAGGTCATAAGATTTAAATAGTTCAAGGAGGAGCTAAGAGTTGAAAAGGAAATTGATAACAAGTAAGGCGGTAACGTATCGAATTTTGCTATTGGCAGACAAGGTTGCTTCAAGATAAAATCCAGTTAAGTTTCTGGAGGGAATTGATAGCAATATTAACAAGACAGCCCAACGGAGGAGATAATTACAATCTTGTTTATTCATAGTAAATATTAAAATGGTCGTACAAATGTTCATATTCATATTCATACAAATGTTCGGGTTGTGGATCAACACCCCTTGTTGTCCTGATTCGTCTATCACTGCTCTGTTTAGTTGAACCCCTCGTTTTCCATAAATTTTCCATAAAAAAATAAAATCAAAATCAAGCAGTTTCGCAAACTTCAAAAAGACATTTCAAAATACTTTTATAATTTATACACGCTTTATTTCTACAAAATACCAATTTAAGAAGCAGAAGCAACTATATTATACATATAAGAATAAAAGCTGTTATTCTAGATGTCAGTTAGATATCCTCGTAAATTACATGGTAACACGTACTTGACATGTGCCATTTTGCCATAAACTCAATAACAAGATTGTGCAATAACATGAAAACCACCGACAACATACGACGTAGAAGAGGAATTAAAAGATACTAATTACATCCGACTGAGATCTAACAGAACTTAATTGTGAACCGGTAATACAGTATCACCAAGATATAGAAATACGAGCAAATAGAACAGGGGGGAGGCTAAGGGTTGATAAAATGTGAATCAAAAAGTGAGGTTAAATGTTCAGAGCTCCAAAAAAAATTTGGTTGCATTCCCAAAGGGATAATGCGGCGATCCAAATGTAAAATGAAATACATCGGTAAGTGGCAGAGAAGATTAATAAACGCGCGAGCGCGGATATAATGTCGTAGTAAGCGTTTTGAAACAAAGAAGTAGAACCGAGTGAGTCATCCCTTTATTCAATTGGAATTGTGTGCATGTTCAGGGCCAGAAAGTTGCTATGTTTTGCTATATGAGATAATGGCAGAGGCAATACTGAGAGTTGTTGGAAATCCTAGAATTAAAATAAAGTGAGTACTCTTATGAACATTTATGTAACGTTTTAAGGGCAATGCTATGAATTTTTTAATGTCAATGCGCATATTTTGGTAATAAGACATTAGTTAAGTGAAAATAATTATTTGATTGAACTAAGTAATGATTTGAAATGCCAGATTTATTAGTAAAGTTTAGGGTAGTGAAAGCCTCAAATTTAGTAATTTTGAAATCGACAATAAAAAGATACAGAAAAAGTTGGGAGTTAAGTGTTTTTTTGCATATGAATGGTGGTATGTACTGCCTAGAGTTTGTAGGCACATGGGAACCTAGGTTCTCCCACAATTGCTAGTTATTATTGAATACCTGGGCGTCGAGTCAATACGTCTTAAATTATAATATTTTATGAGCTTCTGTCTCTTTAAATAATTTACAATGATGTCTGTTCTTTTCAATACGTGAGAATATAATCACATCCAAGTTCGTAAAATGATTAGTCATGGAAAATATGTTAGTGTTTGTCGAATTTGGTTATAGTGAAGTCCCGGTTTTTAATTGCTAGTTATGAAAGAATGTACTACGTACCTTTCTATTTATTTTGGTATTATACTCTAACAATATGATGCGATGATAGTCCTGTTAGTAAATTGCAAATTGTTTGTATACTTTCATAATTACGGTTTCAAACTAGCTAAAATTGGTGAATATTTTCCTGTATACCAATATATGCATAGTTAATGCGCTAGCGTTACGACTTTTAATTATCACAGTACCATTTACAAAAGCACATGTCTGAACGTCAATTCACTCTAATTGATGAAATATTCATAAAACTATATAACTCAGCAACCCATCAATTTCAAATTTAATCATTGTTTTTATAGAAATGGAAAATACAAAACTTAGGTTGTAGGTATAAATACTTATTCAAAAATCTCTTCACTTATCATAATAGCTGAATTTTACCTAACCCACAAAAAAACTTATTGGGTATTCCGATGCTTTTCTGCGTTTCTATTGGCGGATTCTGATGGTGATTAATTCAACTTAAGAAGCACAGTGAATGTTGCAAAGAACTACGTAGGTAATTCGATGCGAAATAGTGTGTGATCCCGCTACAAAAATTTTAGCAGGAGATCCCGCCGCAACAATTTTAAAAGGAACCAGTTGGAATACAAATCACGGAAAGATCCACATGCCTACTAACAATTCAATAAGCAGATATTACTACAACTAAAGACGATATTATTTCTAATAAACTTTGTAAATGTTGACAATTTAAATACTAATAGCACTTAACTTTATCTTCACTTTAAATTGGTAGTAGAAGGAAGAGAGGAACTGGGACAAATTTTGTTCTGTGGAATTTTTTCTTGCTTCCAGAAACTTTGGAATAAAGGCGTGTATTTAATAAACATAATTTCCTGGGGAATGTGAATCATTTTGAAGTTTTCAAATCGGGTTAATCTTTAGGGAGTACCAACACTTCTATTGCTTGAACTGCACCCCTACATGTGATTTTCCAATTCTCCACCCAAAGGTACTACATTGGCCAGGAAGCGAGTTCTTTACCTGAAAAAATTTGAATTTTGCCGAACCCTTGCTGTTCCAAGCAAGGTAGGGATCTTTAACGTGCGTGACAACACTTACACACGAGACCTCTATTTTACCTCTCATCCGAACGAGGGCGTATTTTTGTGACAAATGCTCGCCTAACATTTTTCAAGCAGACTGTGTCGAAATTCAAACCCGGCACCTTGGTGGTAGTAGTTACACGCATACAACTACGCCACGGAGCCGCCTGCTTAAACTGCCGCGATTTTTTGCAAGTTCAGATTTTTCTTGGTTCCCGAAAACTCTTTAAGACATATTTAACATGTGTTCCATATAGAAGTTTCTGGGCAACTCAGAGTTTTGAATTTTTGCAATCGGACTAATCCTTACCGAATTTCAGTATTTTTATGGCTTGAACTGACGCGATTGTTGTTCGATGGGATTTTTCCAAGTTCCCGGAAGGTTTTATAGACATACAAAACAAGCATTCATTCTATATAAATTTCCAGAAAATTTTGAAAAAATTTTTCAAATCAGCTTTTACCGAGCTACGGCACCCTCAACGTTTAGATTGCGTTTTGTTTCTCGAGTTACAACCCCTGAAATACAAATATAAACATTTTTGAGTGTTGACCAAAATCCTTGTCAAAAATATTTAGTTCTTGAACTAAGAGATTTCAATTTTCATAAAAACTTTTTAACCAATCAAAAATCGTTTAAATTTGTCAGACATGGTAGTAAGCTCTCACTTTTGACATCAACCTATTCACTTGGATAACTTTTAATTTAGACTTAAGTGAGTAAAAATTTTTAAGCATAAGATCAGCTCTCAATTTCAAAAAGTTTTGCTAACAAAAAAGTTATCAAGTTTTGAACTGCTCTCCGTTTACAAATTTCTACACATATGTAACCTAAATTAAAAATTATCAAAGTGATAGGTTGATGTAAAAAGTGAGAGCTGAAAGTTTAAAGGTGTTTTGGTGTCCTTGGTTAAAAAGTGTTTTTGAAAATTAAAAAAAAGTCCAAGAGCTAAATATTTTGGACAAGAACATGCTCAACGCGTTCAAAAACGTTTAAATTTGGATTTCTGGTACTATATCTCGATAAATGGTGCTGTCCTTAGGTGGAAACTGAACGTATATCCTAGGGATCAAAATCTAAACTTTGAGAAGGTTGTACCTATGTAAGAGGCTGGTTTTAATTTTTTTTTATTTTTGCAGAAACGTATAGAATCAATACTTATCTTATATGTCTAAAAAAAAAGCCTCTGGAAACTTGGAAAAATTCAAACGAACAAAAATCGCGTCAGTTCAAGCCATAAAAGAACTGAAACTAGGTAAGGGTTAATCTGATTTCAATAATTCAAAAATGTAGAGTTGTCCAGAAAAGTCTATGTAGAATACATGTCTTATATGTCTTAAAAAATCGTCGGAAACCGAAAAGATCTGGATGTGCAAAAAATTGGTGCGGCTCAAGCAATATAAATGGTCGCAACTGCCTACAGGTTAGTCCGATTTGGAAAATTAAAAAAAAATCAGATTCCCTAGAAAATTGTGAATGAAATGCACGAATGGGCCTCCACAAAAGTCACCGGGGACCAAAAAAAAATGCCAAAGAGCAAAACTTGTCTTAGTTTCCTTCTCTTTCTACTATTAAGTATTAATAATGGCCAAAATTGTAAAACTTTTGCATGAAACTCATGAGTAAAGTAACTTTCTGTTACTTACAGAAATTGTTGTTCGTGCGATCAATTTTCCTACTCATGAAAAAAGTATTAGATGTTGCATAAGCAACTATTCAAAAGTCACCAAAGAATGTTTACTTTTCGGTGCAATTTTAATCCACAAAATTCGTTTCTATACCACCATTCCCGGACTCACACGAGACAATTTTGCCGGATCTATTTTTAATAGTTGCTAAATAGATTTTCAGAAAAATTCTTTATGTATATGATTGCAATGTCAGAAAAAATAGTTTATGCACTTCCTGATCTCTATAATAGAAACCTTGACTTTAGCATTGTCGTTCTGAAATGTGCTCCATTTATTACTACTATTTTTCTCTTATTTCTATTTGCAGTCCGAGGATAAATTTATTTTAAATAAAGTAATAGTATATTACATTACTAGTGTGAAAAGTGGCCCATTCCACACGAGTGTGAAATGACACTTTCCACACGAGTAATCTACACTTTTTTTCTGAAAACCACGACTTCTGTCTTTAAATTCTGCTACTCAGTTGTTTCAAGCTTATGTCTAGAAAAGAGGAGGAGATGCATAGTTTCAATTACCATACATTTTCAAATTTTTATTGTGGCATTTATTTCGATTATACTTTAATATAAGTTTTAAGCAAAGCAGAAACGGTTAGTACTAATTTCTTTATAAGAAAGACTCTCACTTTTCTTGAAATAAATTTGTATAAATTCATTTAGATGTAAGTATAACTGGAAAATGCAACACGTAGATCTTTGTTATTATATTGAATAAACCCAACATTTGCTCAATAACAACAATAACAAAACGTTTCTGCTATTTGCAAAGAGAAACATTTGGTGCGATTAGCAATTAAAAGGGCGGATTTTACAAATGACTTCGACTTTGCCTTAATCTAAGCGCTTGACAAACGAAATCGTTTGTTATGAACTGCATCATTCTAAGTACGTGCCTCTTTGCGAATTTTAATGCTGGCTTATGATGAAATTTCCTTGAACAAATGGTTGTTGATAATCTGAATTACATGTGATATATAGAAGTTGATTTACTTTGAAAAATGAATGCTGCATTTTTGCAAACCATTGCAGATATTTGAAAATAATTGCAAGTACACACGCTAATTTTCGCCCATTTAAATAAAATAGTAAGTAGACCATGCATATTTCAAAAAGTAGTTAGTTAATGGAATGCTTTAGGGCTTCAAATAAGGCTTCAATTAACGATTCAATTGTAGCTTCTATTATTTCTTCAATTACTATTTAAATTTATTCTTCAACTATTACTGCTAATATTAGCTTAAATTTATTTGGCAGATTGCTGCTTCAATTAAATACATTGCTAATTGGTTTTGACTTAAACTTGGTGGTCTTATGTAATTTTATTCTAGAATCAATCCTTGTAAGTAATAGTTAGTTTTCTAAGTTTTAAAGCATTAAGAAACTGTTTGGTCTGGAATTAATTCAAGACTCCTAAATTCAAAAGTAACACTAGCTTCTACAATCTGTGTCTTTCAGTGAACGACATTATGAAAATATTTGGATCAGTTTTTTTAATGTAATAATTTTATTGTAAGAAATAGTAGTTTTAAGCTTTAATTAATTCATAAATTCATTTAGAATATTATTCATAGCAAAGGTCAGTTTACATGTATCTTTGATACAAAGTATCTTTTTAAAGAAATAAACTCTGTGGTTGAGTAGTTTGATCCTGGAAATTCAAGTAACTTTATTCTGATCGTAAGTTGAAACTTTTGATTTTTATTGTGGTTTATACTGCACTCATTTTCATTTTTCGATATTATCATATTTAAATATTTATACTCTAAATTTTAGTAAGGTTTAATATACTAGTTTATTCGAGCAGGAGAGTGTTTATGTTTTACCAACTGAAATAGTCGAGGAAGTGGTTTCTTACATTTTCATAGGAGTTTTTGCGTCTATTGTGTAGGGAAGGATTCTTCAACATCACAGCAATATATCTATATATATATATATATATATATATATATATATATATATATATTTTAAATGGCTAAAGATAAATATAAACAAAGCAATTTCAAAACACCCTGTATCAAGGAAACAACCAGAATTACGTGCGAAATTTAGTCCAGTCCATTGTTAAGTGACAAGTATTAACAAAATTTTACAAATAATGAATAAAATTTAGTTAGGTTCGTAAATAAAAAAAAAGTTAGAAGCCAATGCCATTAATTTATTAATTTAATTGAGTTTAATCGAACGGTTATTTACGTATTATATGCATAAAAGCGTGTAAAAATCAATAATACCAAAGTGAAACGCGTTGCTAACAAACAAATAAATCGGTGGGGTTAAAATTACTCTGAAATCCAACTCGTAAAAATGTTATTTAAAACGTCGGTTAATTAAGCACCTGCGTGTTTTCTAAATATCAAGTTCCAATTATTTTTATAGATAGCAAACAGTTTCAAAGAATATCGGATAAACGGTCGCAGGTGTTCGCAGTAAACACTAATGAGGGGTGATTTAAAACGTATTTTGGGGTCCACATGGAGTTGTAGAACGCGGCACGAATATCGATTTTCTACTACTCAAACAAGGTTAGAAAGAGACGTAGAAAATGCATAAGCAAGGGACAGCGTTGGATAGGCGGGATTTGTAGAACGTCAGTGGATATACGATTGGTCGATATTGTTAGTTAGACATCAGACAAACACGAGGATAGTGTAGATTAATTTTCAGAAAATATCATAACGACGCGCTGAAATTCGTGGACTTAGAAATCTGTTGAGCGCAAAATTTTAAGAACGTGTTGTTGTAAATGAAGGACTTCGGGTGAATGCGGCCAGAAGGTGGCAGCCTAAATTGTATAAATACTTTTCGATAATATAATGAAAGCCCTTAATATTTCGATCGCTTCAGACTACGTATGAAAGCTACCACGAGTTTGTAAGTAGAATAAAATTATTTTATATGATATTGCACGGCGTTAGCCTCATAATTTGTACGCGGTTTGTGTGCCGAGTTTACAATTTTTAATTGAGGTATCACCTATATTTTTTTTAACAAGCTCGTGTCGTGACGTTAAGTAACGTGGATTAAAGTAAATAATTGTGAAAGACGTATAATTAATTTGGATTTGGAAATTAGATACACCGTGAAGACAGCGCTACCACTTCAACTTAAATGGGGTTCTTCTTTTAATAACTAGAAACGGCCTGCAGACCAGAAAGAAGCAAATGCATGGCATCGTCCACGGAGCAGAGATCTTCTAGAAATTTCAGGTAACGCTTTGAAATTGTGTTGTTATAAACTATGAATATTGGGTGACGTATGAGAGTGAATTTTGAAGGTAGTGTGCATTATTGTGCGTATTAAACATAATACGTATAACTAACTTTATTATGGTATTTAGATAGAAATCTGAAGGTGTATATAAAGCTTATTAACGTTCCATCAGGAAGTTAAATTTTGTGAAGAGTACATGGGCTGTTTTTTTTAGTTTGTTGTAAGAGTATGCAAAGTATAAGGACATACATTATTCATAATTAACTGGGTTATCATGAGCTCACCATACTCCAGAGTTTATGTAGATTTAAAATAAATTATAAAGAAGGAATGAGAAATAAGGTATTATTCAGGGCCCATTTACTCCGGGTACATTCTATGTGTTTGATAATTTAAATTAAAATACAGGACATTACAAAATAGGATTTATTGAGGTGTAACTTGATCACTGAAATGTGGATAATATTGAATTTTATTTGTAAATAGTGATAAATAAAAGATTGTATGTTTGTTGTATTTTGTGGTTTTATTGAGAGCGTGCGTGAACGACAGAGAATATGAGAGTGAATCTAGATATCCAAGAGGAGGTCCAACTGAGCTAGCCGGAAGCAGTTGCAGAAAATTGGCAATTCAACCGAGGAAGAGAGGAAAACGGGTAAGAAATATATTTTTTTAAATTATTTAATTTTTGAAAATGTTTCTATTATGTGCAATTTTTGAGTTTTGAAAATTTAACAAAAATTTTCGAATATTTTTTTTGTTGGTGAGCATTTACCCGCGAACCACGGCATTCTTATGACGGTCCAACGTTGGGGCTCGAATGTTTTTTGAGAAAGTACTAAATTAGAGCGGAGAACTACGGCAATATATATATATATATATATATATATATATATATATAAGTAAAAAGGAATTATTGGCAAGTGACTCAAATTCAGCCACGAGGGCATCCTGTCGACGCCTTTCGCCCTAATTGGGGCTCATCAGGACAGGAGTAGCAAAGTTGTAACATTTAACACAAACACCTTATGGGAAGTACAGCATCACCTAGCTCACAATTTGTGTCTTCGTGTCATTTCACTTGCCAATAATTCCTTTTTACTTTGTTTAATTTAAGACTCATTAAACCTACTTTTCTCTTAAATATAACTTTTGGCTATGGAAAAAGGCAGTTGAGCCGGATCTCCTCCGTGTCGACTGTTGTTAAAACTTGCGATGTCAGGTGAAATGACACGAAGACACAAATTGTGAGCTAGGTGATGCTGTACTTCCCATAAGGTGTTTGTGTTAAATGTTACAACTTTGCTACTCCTGTCCTGATGAGCCCCAATTAGGGCGAAACGCGTCGACAGGATGCCCTCGTGGCTGAATTTGAGTCACTTGCCAATAATTCCTTTTTACTTTGTTTAATTTAAGACTCATTAAACCTACTTTTCTCTTAAATATAACTTTTGGCTATGGAAAAAGGCAGTTGAGCCGGATCTCCTCCGTGTCGACTGTTGTTAAAACTTGCGATGTCAGGTGAAATGACACGAAGACACAAATTGTGAGCTAGGTGATGCTGTACTTCCCATAAGGTGTTTGTGTTAAATGTTACAACTTTGCTACTCCTGTCCTGATGAGCCCCAATTAGGGCGAAACGCGTCGACAGGATGCCCTCGTGGCTGAATTTGAGTCACTTGCCAATAATTCCTTTTTACTTTGTTTAATTTAAGACTCATTAAACCTACTTTTCTCTATATATATATATATATATATATATATATATATATATATATACACACGCCAAATCCAAACAATTCCAAATTCTGCTAGTAATCTAAAAAATGAGAGCACAAGGTCTTAGACAAAATTCAACGTGTAACGTTTCAATTTGTACTAGGACGCGGTAACCAATTGAACCAGACGGCTGCATGGCGTAGTTGGTATGCGTGTAACTACTACGTCCAAAGTCCCGGATTCGAATCCCATCACGGTCCGCTTGAAGAAATGTTAGGCGAACATTTTTCACAAAAATACGCCCTCGTTTGGATGAGAGGTAAAATGGAGGTCCCGTGTGTGAGTGTTGTCACGCACGTTAAAGATCCCTAACTTGCTTGGAACAGCAAGGGTTCGGCAAAATTCAAAATTTTTCAGGAAAAATAAACTCGTTTCTTGGCCAATGTAGTACCTTCGAGTGGAGTGTTGGAAAATCACATGTAGGGTAACCAATTGAACCTCCGGCACTGGTAATTTGAATAGAAAGACGCGTTTTACATTTGTCCATCTTTCCCATTGAATTACAGGTCTCGATAACTCGATTGATTAGCACTTCAAGATATAAATCAGAAGGTTACAGGATCGAATCCTATTCGAGACCATAAATTTTCCTTCTTTCGATTGCTAGTTTGATTTTAAATGATCATTTAGACTTTGCATAAAATGCTTTCAAACTTTGTCGCTTCAAGTAACCCGTTAGGATATAGGACTTTTCGGCAAATGCCTACACACGCTTAGGAAAATATATCGCAATATAACATTCAATTTAAATCAACATTCGTTATAAGTATTTCATGTAGACAAAATGAAAATCTTGTATTTTCAAGTACAACTAAAAGTGTCTTTATAATTTCTATTTAATATGCGTGCGGTGTTTAATTCTTTCGGATTTTCATTTGGTCTCACAGAACTCTTAGAAAGGTACGGAGGAACATCAGGGTGCCACGGAACAAATTTTGAAAACAATCCCTCTGTTTCAATTTGCTTATGTTTATACATTTAGAACAAAACTAGCATATGTAGTCAATTTAAAATTTAATTATGCAATTTATTGAATCTTCTTTGAAAAACAACTCAGTTATACTACAGCAGCCCTTGAAAATTGTTATTGGGGCAATTTGCTCTTGATAAAATTGCTCTACATGAATATGTTAAATTTTATATAATTTGCTGAAACTAAAACTATTGATTATCTTGTTTAAAAAATTGCTAGTTCGGAATTTGATTACATTTCTAGGTTTAATGTAGCTATTACTTTGATAATTGTATTTTATCATTATTGATTTACGAACCACGAAGTGTATGATAAACTACAGGTTCTTCCAGGAGGGTAATTTACTGTTACACTACTTTAATATAAATCAACCTTACGCTGGACCAAATCAAAATGCAAAATAAAAAGCTTTCCCACGAGACATAAAGAAGAGGAGAAACCTGTTGTTTGATGACCTTTGTTATTCTTTGCTGAGTAATACACTTTAATAAAATAATTTGATACGGATTGATTGCCGTACTATATAATTTAAACATATTCTGTAAGGGCAATGGCCATGTTAACATCATGTCTCGAATAAGGCTACATACAAAACATTCATTCATTGAATACGTATGTAAATTTTATAGGTAATTCCTTTAAAAACCACTTCAATACAAAATTGAACAATGGGAATGAATACATTATTAATACAAGAAACTCTTTCTAACACAAACAAACCACATCACCCCAACAGGTAACAGATATCCAATATAAGATGCAATTTAACACTATCGAAGCACAAAAACTGGTTATAAATAACAACACACCTTGTAATTTCTTCTCGGTTTCCCAGAACTTTTGTAACTCCGTGAAGTACTTGTCCAGGATAAACACTTTAGAAAGCCCTAGAGTAGCCATTTTGTGTGATTAGGGCTCAAAATATTCAGCCATTTTCCGGACATTACACTAACGAATAACAACACACGCAAACACACACACGTTCTTCCAAAGCACTCTGTAAACTGACTGGCTATCGGCCGCTACCTGCGACCTGTTCAGGTGAACTCCCCGCTCACCTTAAACACCTGTAAAAAGCTTCAGAATTTCGGGATACCATCATACCTGGGTCCGAGATTGAATGACACCTGTAGTTTAAAAATTATTAAATGTAAACTACAAGAATTTTAAAAGGTAATTTTAAAGTGTTTTATAAATATACCGAATGCTACCTGATTCTAATTATAATAGCTATTAACTAGTTATTAAAACATAATTACTGTTTCTTCTTAGCACCTCAATAACCTCTTATGCTATTTCGGTTAGAACGTTTGATCTGTGATACACGGCAGGCAAGTAAAAATCAAATTAAAAAGAATTTCAACGGTCGATCATGATAACTAAGCACGGCCTCGGCTAAACTAATTGTTAGAAATCAGCAAACTTCGCCCACACTTTTTTATTTTAAACGGAATGAATGTCAGGGTTATCATGCTACACATTTATGTAAAACAGTGGAGAATAAATAAATTAATTAGCAAAAGAAATGCAACATTCAAACCCAAAAAACAAGCTTACAGCGTTGACCAAAATAGCATTAGGCAATCAAAATAATTATTGTGCATTGATGCTGAAGACTGAAGGTATTACATGACCAAGAAATTCTTACTTTAATTTAAAGGATTCTGTGGCAGTTATAAAGATACGATAAAAAAATATCAAAAGGAGGAGGAGTAACAGATATAGAACATATAAAGTCAGATTGTAAGCTGGAATATATGTGTGGGTGTACCACTTTCGTTGCTGTGCTATGCCCTTTGATTGGTGTCATTAAAAATTTTGGTGAAATTCCTACGAATGTTTCTTCTTTAATTTTGCTGTAAACCCCTTTAAATTTTCTATAATTTGTTCTGCCTCGACTAGCTCAAAAACACAACATGCCCTACTTCACGACAAGAAAGACTGTTTAACTCTTTTTCTTTCTAGTACCTAACTGTTAAAATAATTTAAATAAAGCAATCCAAAAATTACACAATATAATGATCGATAGTATGTACAGTTTTATGTAAATTCAAAATTTAGCCCCTGAATAGAACATTCACCAAAATTTATAATTTCCTAAAAGCTAGCAAAAATATCTTTTTAACTACTCTTAAGTACCTTTCGAACGTTCAAAGACGCTTTCCCTATTTTTCAAATTCTCAAATGATCTTTTTGATGACTCCTACAGATATATAATATATAGCAAATATTAATTGAAACAGTCTTTAACTAATAAAAATTTTAAGATCTCTAACCTGCATTTTCCTTGCTTGTAACTGGAATTGCCCCATATTATCTGTGGTCAACACCCCTTGATTGTTACAGCTCGACCTGCTTCACTTGATTGGCCAGAATGATGGATTAATGGTTGCTTGTATTTTTTACCTCGGATTTCTGGAGTAACCTTGAGTATCTTTACGTTTATTTTATATTTCCATGTGAGTATTTAAAATAATTTATTTAGACGTATTTTCAGACGTATTGTTTAAATATGCATTTAGAGTATTTATTTAGACGTACATTTAAATCGTTATTCGCATCCGTTTACTCGGATATTTATTCGGATCCTTTTCGGAGCCGTCTAAGCGTAGAACGGCTATTTTTCGTCGTACAAATTTGGCACTTTCAATCTTTCACTGTTAATAAATTATTGACTTTTCACAAATTGTTACTGGTACGTAAATTTTTACTTCATATCGACGTGGTTCGTGATTCGTTCGAGATTCCTATCGTATTTATAAGCTCTACCTATGCATGTTTTAATTGGTGCACATCGCGTTTATTGATAAACGTTTGTAATTTCCACTTATCTCTGTAGAACCTTGGTATTTCTCAAATTTCCTGGTTTTAATTGTTGTTTCTCCATTCAATCTCGCACGTAGACACTCAATATATTATAGTATCTTCTTAGAATTTCCAAATATTCTTTTTTCTCTGTCGCGTATTTTATATTTGTGTCGCTTATCGTATAACAAACCGTCTGTTATTTATTTGCTATTAAAAATATGTTGGATTTCTCCGCAAATGTAATATTCCTAGTCACGTATTTATCTATCTAATAATGTCGTATTAGTATGCGTTTACTTATTCATGCGTTGACATTTTCGACGAAATTATTAAATATCTAGAATGCCAGTTTATCTAACTTTCCCGACAATGTGTTTTTATTGATGCAATACTTTGGCGTTTAAAACCTTATCTTTACTCGTTTCTTGAACTTCAAGCGTTTCATAAGACGTATACATTATTATTTTAGGTAGATAGTGTTTGATTATTGCAAAATGAGCTTCTATCTTATGCATTAAATTAAATATAATTTTATACAGTGTGCTCGCTATTGACCTTTTGTAAAATATTCGATTTACTCCTATAATTGGTGGAATTATTTGTTTTTCTTAACGTTCAAATTATTTACATTTATTCTACAACCCCTATAACTTAATCTACCCTTAAACTACCCTTTTATCATAGCAATATATATATATATATATTACTCATATTTAGACCAGGGTAGAAAATTAAATAATCACATCAAATAATTTTAATCACCGTGTATAAGGAATTTCATTAAATAATACGCGTTATTAAAACCATGAAGCATAAATAAACTCGGTTGTTTCAGTAAAAATAAGAAATTTAAATTATTTATAAGACGCTTTATATCAAAAGAAGCAGTATTGAAAAGCTCTGCGTGTAATGTAATTATTCCTAAACAAATGGAAATTACGTGCAAAATTTATCTTAATTAACTCTATTTAAGTAACCGGTAGTAAAACAAAGTGTACATATAATAATTAATATTTAAAGTTGTATTCGCTAAAATGAAAAGGATAGAAATCAATTTTAATTGGAGTTAATTAAACCGTTAATAACATATAATACCTATAGAAACTTGTAAAAACCCAAGATTAAAATACCACGGAATAAGGCTCTGAGAATTAATAGTATGTTTAAACACCTGGGTTTATTTAAAAGCTCATTCGGCGTAAATTTTGCAGATAATTAATGTTTCAAAGAATCTTGGGGAAAACGTCGCATAATAGTTACGAGAATTGCTAAAGCTGGGTATTTCACACTCCATGTGGACTAAAATAATCGATAATAAAGAATATCAAGTTGCACCAATAAGAACACGGTAGAGAAGGAAAGAAAATGCGTCAAGCAAAGACACATATTGTAAAAGGCGGGATTTAAGCAACGTCACGGGGGTCACAATTGGTTAAAAATAGGATGCAAATATCAGAGGTAGAACAACAATTTCTGTACAAAATTAATTAGTTTTTCTCGGACATGCTTGCGTGCCGTGTGGAAATTTTCTGAGATTTAAATGGGGCGAGTGAAAATTCGTAAAAATCGACGCGTGAGCGGCAGACTGGGAACATGGCATGAGAAATTCTTTAGAATTACCCGTTTTGGGGAACAGACCGATAGACAGGCTTTTTGCTATATATACCGAGATGAAGATAAACAAGCTCTCTTAGACTTTTGACGATTCGATGCGTTAAAAGCTCGTACATACGCGACTTGATTGAAGATATTAAACCGTGCATTTTAGTTTGATTAAATAATTTAAAGTTTGCTAGTATATTTTAGTGATTCAAAATAGCTTGTTATTTACGTGCTAACATGAATGTACTTCAGTGCACTTAGATGCAAGGTAATAAAATTTAGTTTCACTGTACCAATTAGCAAAATTTACAACGACGAATGTATACACAAAAGTAGGCAGTTTTGGCGTATAGGGTGACAGAAGCACGAATTTCTTTGCTATTTTCGGGGTGTTAATAATTAAATGGTTCAAATACGTGTCTGGATCCATGAATCAAGGGTCAGATAAACACAGATGAGTTCCGGAAAAGCCCAGAAACGACTTTGAATGGATGGTGATGGAGCAAATTTTAAAAGCGTAGAGAATCAGAAGCCGTAAATATAATCCTGTGGAATGGTGTGATTAACTAAAGAAACGATACTTTGAAGCTACGAGGACAGTAACCTTCAGGTAAATTATACTATTTTGTTTGACATTTTTGTGTGTATTGAATGACTTTATAATTGATTTACTTTAAATGGACATTAGTGAAATTGTTCTAACCATAAGAGTTTAATTTTAAGATGAAATTTGCTTGTTTAAGTAAAAGGGTATTTTGTTTTGATGTTCGGGAATATGATGAAACTTTGGGTATGTCTTTGAGCTCAATTAGACAAACCTGGTTAATTAACGTAAAGGGTGGTAGATGCTCCTTTATACTCAGACTCGGTCTGCTTATATTGTTATATTAATTAGTAGGCATCCAACAAGGACTTTAATTGTGGATGCACAGTAAAATGATAATAAAATTAATCTTGAAATTCTTTTAAAACTGAAATTTATGCTGAGTTTTAAATTTGAAATTTTAATGTATTCTGAATATTGATGTAAATAGAGTTAACGTTGATGTTTTGGTAGGAATGTGTTTGTTTTTTATGAATGAGGAGGTTTATAACATTAGGTGAGCAGCCGAGGCGAAAAGCGTAGTTTACGGATTTTAAAGGTATCACAGCATTTCTTGACGCCCAAACTGTGGGGCTCGAATGTTTTTTTGAAAGGGCCAGTACCTGTAGATATGAGAGGTTTCACAGCAATATATATATATATATATATATATATATATTGTAGTGGATTTAAAGGATTAAATTTGGGTATAAACAATGCAATTTCAAACACCCTGTGTAAAGAAAGGAACATAATATTTACGTGCAAAATTTATTTCATTTATTTAATTTAAATTAACAAGTATTGACATAATTTTATAATTAGGGATTAAAAGGTAGTAAGTTCGTAAAGAAAATCAGTCTATAAACCAATAGAAATTATTAATTAATTTAATTTTGTTTAATTCAAAGGGTTATAACGTCAGAAAACGCATCAGAGCATGAAAAATCGATAATCCCACGGCGAAAAGCTTTCCTAACGAACAAACAGACGTCGGTTATATAAAATACCTTGAAACGTAAGCTCCTAGAAGTGTTATTTTAAACGATGATTAATTGAGCACACCTGCATGTTGGAAAGGTCACCTTCCGGTTATTTGTGTAGATAACGATGCGATCTTCAAGGAAATATTGTTCAACCGTTGGTGGTTTCGCATAAACGCTGTCAAAAGTTTCTTAAAGAGTGGAAGGGATGAACAATCAATGATATGCTACAGAATGAGACAGGCATAAAAGCATTCTACCATTCTACCATTTCTACCACACAAGCAAGGTTAGAATGCGACATAAAATATGCATAAGACGGGAATAGAGATATTACAGGCGGAGTCTTAAGACGTCACTGAAATGTATGATTGGTCGAAATAGATAGTTTTAGAATAGACGAACACGCGACAGGTGGATGTGATAGTTTGTATGATGTATCGTGTTGACGAGGAATATTTCTAGAAGTTTAAAACGGTTACACAAAATTTGCGGAAATGTTATTTTGCAATTAGGTATTTCGCGTAAAGTGTGGCCGAGAGGGGCCTGGTTTTATAATATAAATACTCTAGGAAAATTAATAGGGCTCTCCTTAATTTTACATCGCTTAACGACGTACAAAAATCAACTGACGAGGCTTGTAAGTATTAAAAATTTGTAAATTCAGTAGTACAGTATTAGATTGTTGTGGTCTTATAGTTAGAAACGCGAATAGTGTCGAGTTTATTTAAATTTAACTGAGGTCTAACGAATACTTTAACAAGCTCGTAAATTAATAATGCGATAATAAACAAGTGTAATATACATGGATTTGGATATTGAAATAGATATTGAATAGGTATCACGAAGCGCAGCTTAGAGTGTGTTCATCTTTAAACATCTAGTGGAGCAGCGCATAACCACTAGGCCGAGGGGTTCAGGAACATAATACATCGTCAACGGAGATGGAATCTTCAAGTTTTCCAGGTAACGCATTAGAATTTGCTGTTTTTTTATAAACTGTTGAAATTATTTGTGATGTGTGAAAGTTAACTTTGATAGTATTTTACAGTATTTTACGTATTGAAAAGGATATATAGCTGACTATTAATATGGTATTTTGAATATAAAACAAAAGGTGTACGTAAAGCTTATTGAATTGCTTGATGAATTTAAATTTAATTGTTAAGAGTACATGGGTTTTTGTTTTAAATTTGTAGTAATTATATGCAAAGTGAAAAGCATACATTAATAAACTGGGTTATCATGAGCTCACCATACTCCAGTGTGAATAGGTAATTAGAAATAAAGATAAGGTAATATTTGGGGCCCATTTACTCCTGTTGCATTAAATGTGTTTGAAATTTCAATTTTAAAAACAAGGACTTTACAAAGATAGCATTTATTGCGGTGTAACTTGAGCACCGAACTGTACATAACCATGAATTATTATTTTTAAATAGTGGTAAATAAATATTGTATGATTGTTGTATTATTTTGTGATTTTATTGAATGGTGTGTAAATGGTAATGAGAATGATAGTAAATTTAGGTATCCGAGAGGAGGCACAGATGAGCTAGCCGGGGAAGCTGCTGAAGAAACTAATTTGATGAAGCAGAATACGGGTAAGGAAATTTTTGTAAAATTTTGTATTTTTGAAAATCATTAATTTTTGAAAACTGGTGAGGTACGGAGCTAAGCTGAGTTCTACGGCAATATATATATATATATATATATATATATATATATATATATATATACACACATAAAGGAAAACAAAGACAATTGCATAGTATTATAAAAAAAGTAAGAAAACGAGGCAATAAAAATATAAATTATGTACAAGTGTTTAAGACAAAATGTTGCACAAGCAGAACAAAAATATATCGTTAAATTATATTATATAAACAAATGTCAAAAATAAAGGAAAAGTGCGAGAGATGTAAAAAGAAAATTAGTTATTGACGATAGCCATGTAGAAATATTAATAAACGTAAAGAAAGATAGTAGGACTAGAAGGTAACCAAGGTAACAAAAAAAGAGTTTAACTTTAGATTTTGAAACTTGTATGAGGATTTTGCTAAGAGAATAAGAATTTGTCAAAATATTAATGAACTGAGTTACGTAAAATAAAAGAAACTGTTAGATATATTTAAAAGAAGAATTTGTTGCAAGTAGAAAAGACTGTTAAAGTTGTGAAGCACAATGTTATAAAGAATAAAAAGAACCTATAAAAAATGAATATGTCGAGTAATGATTTATTTTGTATTTTTGTTTGAATTTCCTTAATGGTTTGTCAAAAAACTCAAGATCCCTATCTGCTTGTAGGTTGACTTTCTTCTCAATATTCCTTTTGTCTTGCAGCATATCCTTTAATGTCTTCTCCATATAGATAAAAACATATAAGACTATTCTTCCAGTCATCCAGTTTCAGCTACCTGACCAAGGTAACAATGACGTTAGACTCTCCTTAAGATAAAACAAGGCAATACTTTTTCACTTGTTATTTTAGAAAAATCGAATGCTCATTATTCTCTTGCGTAGAATTAGGGATGGCAAAGATGTAAAAAATTACATAAAAACCGATGTCCCGAAAACAACCTAAGAAATGTGTACGGTCATAGAGTTAACAGCAGCAGAAGAACATTTTCTTATACATTTGAGAACACCATTGCCTTGTTTTTTATTTTTAGAAGACTATGACGTCATTATGGCCTTTATTAGGTAGTCGAAACTGTGTGGCCGAAAGCCTGGCGTTGTGTGTCTTTTATCTGTATGAAAATCATAAACAGTTAGCCTGGATGTATCCAGAATGCGCAATCCAACACATGTAGGTTTACTATAATATATTAAAAGAGTTTATTGACTGCTTGATTATAATAAACAAGATATTACGGAAGAAGTGTAGGTTTGAATTTTGGCAATAAAAGGTTAATCGAATGGTTAGCTATGATGACGTCAATGGATTTTGGACGGTGGACCTTGAAGTGTACAAAAATGAAAGGGACGAACTTTAGGTTTTAATATGGGAAAATATAGGTAAAAACCTTTTTTTTTGCTAGAATGAAGATAGCGGTTCTACTATCGTTAATATCTGTAGTGTTAAACTTGTACGAATTATACGATTCCGACAGCCCAGGTTTTTGAACACAGAACTGATCGAATTTTTAATTAACGATAGTTTTTCATGTTGATTTAACTATACCAATTCCTAGCACTATATTTTATTTGGAAATAAATACGACGTTTAAAAATATATTTCAACTCCTGCAATTGAATCGATACTAACAAAACCAATATTCAGTTAGCATTATTATTAACACTATTTTAAGTTGCCAAATATACTAAGATTCTTTTCATTACATTTTCAAGTATTTACAGAATAAACAAGTATCTGACTTTCATATGATAGGTTATAAATTAAAATATGGAACCATTCTTTTACACGGAAACGACATTCTTCGAAATTTATAATTCTTATATTCTTTACATATCTGAACCTATTGCTTATAAGACCAACATCTTTTTTACCATTCTATAACCATATTATATACTTTCTGTAATAGTTTTATATAATTTCTATTTTTTTTAAAGCGTTTTTCAATATTTTATATTTGTTATTCTATATATTATATATTTTTGCACTTTTGCCCGACACACAAACAACTACAGGTGTTGGTTTTGAAATATTTCCAACTATGTTGTTAAAGCGTGCGACGTCGTCTCAACTAGAAGCTGATTCTCTAGTCCTTATTAAGGAGGACGATTCTCCACCATTAAATTAGAAAATTGACAGAGTGATCTATGTTTACCCTGGCGCTGATGGTATCAGTCGAGTCGTTTCGGTAAGAACTGCAAATGGAACAATGAAGCGTTTTTTTTCAAAACTGTGCCCACTTCCTATTGTGCGCGAGTGGGTGCAAGCATATTCAAATTGCACTGTGCGCGTTATTGCTTTATTTTTTGCTCTGTTCTACTAAATGGAACAATCTGTATAAATTTAATACTTAAGTTACATGTATTTAGCGTTTTTGTTTAAAAAGGGACCCTTGTTCTTTGTTCATTATTTGTTTATGTATAATTATGTAGTCACCCTGTATATGTTTCTTTGCATTTTTTTTGCCTTTATATTTATGGTACGCCTATAAATGCAAATGTTTTCTACGCTCATGATCGGTCGTCTTGTCTTCGGACGGCTCCGTCAGAGTTCATTGACAGTTCATGTTCAGTTTTCAGTGTGGTAAGACGTTCCTGCTACATAAAAAAATGTCTTGTTTTCTGTGTAAATAGTTTTTCATGTTAATAAATAAATGTAGTGTGTCAGTTGCAATTCCTTTCATTAAAAAGGCCAAGTTTATTGGTATTACAGTCCCCAGTATTCTCACGGCATGCTACACAACCAAGTAGATAATTCCACATCAAGTAACTGACCAGCGCATATCGAAGAACGATCTTGTTTACTCATTTCGTTTTCTAACCGCCAGTGAATATATTGTGCTCATCTTTTTATTTGCAGCAAATAAAGAAATATTGTGTTTTATTTAGCTTTAAGGTATTTTAAGGGTTAAAATTGCCAGTTTATATATAAATACACATTTAAAATTTAGCATTGGTTATTTCAATAAATGCAGGTTTAACGTCACATTCGTAACTTACGTTCACCAGGGTACCACCAGTGCCGTGGTGTCAATATTTTGTATTCATTTTCACACTATTCGAATAGCCATCACTTTCATATGGAGTCGTTTACTAGAACCAGAGGCTATATCAAGGGTAGGCTCACAAGGTTTTCAAAGCATATTGACTTACTTAAAACAAAACAAAGCGCAAATGAAGCTCTCACTTCAACGCAAATTGTAGAATTGCGTCAAAGGTTAAATGATGCAATGCCAATTCTTTCTGAATTTTATCATGTTGACTTCAAGATCTTAGAAGCTGATCCCAATGCGGATTTCGATGAGACCTTTGAATTAATATACTATGCAGCTATTTCACGCGCTGAGAATATATTACAAAACTATGAAGGTGGTATAAGGCATCGTTCTGTTTCCCCACCAAGTAGTAGTAAATCAAGTTCTAACAATTTCGGGTTTTCAATTCGCTTGCCTATTATTTCTCTTCCAAGTTTTGGCGGCGAAAGTTCCGAATGGTTGGAATATCATGAAATTTTCAAAAGCCTTGTTTACGAGAACTCTTCTTTGACCGACGTTCAGTGGTTACATTATCTCAAAGCAAGTTTGATTGGACTGCAAGCCAGATTGTCAAATCACTTAAATTTCGCTCTGATAGCTATTCGTTAGGCTGGAAGGCAATTTGCGATCGGTTCAACGATCCTCGCATGTTAGTGCACAATCATTTTTAATCTTGAGCCACTTTCTAAAGAATCTGCATCAAAGTTGCTACAATTCAACGATACTCTTTTCAAACATTACACAGCTCTTAAGTCATTGTCTTCAGAACAAAGTCTCTTACAGTTCATGATAATTTTTATTGTATCCAAGAAATTGGATTCCCGTACCTATCGTGAATGAGAAGTTTCTAGGAATGTTTCCAAGTCGGAGCTACCTACAATTTCAGAATTCGAAGAGTTTCTAAAAAAGAATGCTAATTTTCTAGAAACATTAGAAGCAAAGCAAAACAAAGTAATACTTGAAAGGCCATCAAGGGCACATTCTAAATCATTCGTTTCAACTACAGCATCATGTGTTGTCTGCAAGGGCGACCATGCATTGTATAGATGCAATGAATTTATAAAGTTATCTCCGAAGGTAGACTTTTAAAGGCAAAGTCGCTTCAAGTTTGTTTAAACTGTCTTTCGAAGAGACACTTCATCAATAATTGCACTTCTAAGTTTACATGCAAGAAATGCAAAGGTAAACATAATACGCCTTTGCATGAGGACAAGCCTCAACTCAAATCTGAAAATAATTCAGAACAAACAACACCTACAGCCATGCCTGTAGAAACAAACCAAGAAATTTCCGCTTTCTGTTCAAACGATTTTCAAGTTTTGTTGCCAACTGCTATGGCTAAAATAACTTCCAGTAATGGTAACACTCACACAGTCAGAATTCTCTTAGATTCCGGTTCACAATCAAACTTCATACGGTCAGATCTTTGCAACAAAATGAATCTTCAAAAGCGTGATGTTGATATCATAGTTTCAGGCTTAGGACAAGCCGCTCCTCGCATACATTCAAGGTGTGACGTCAAACTTCAAGCGATCCACACTAACTTCACTATAGATATTTCTTGTTTGGTTCTTGATGAGATTACAGGTATCACACCTACATTCTCTGTCAAACGTAATAACATTAGAATTCCAGATAACATCAAATTATCTGACAACAGTTATGACAAGCCTAGCACCATTGACGTGTTGTTGGGTTGGTCTGCGTTTTAAAAGCTTCTTTGTGTGGGATAGATTCATCTGGGTATTGATCTTCCAGTTTTACAGCAGACTAGTTTGGGTTGGGTTATTTCTGGCCCTATGGCTACTATTGAATCGCACACTGTTCAGTGCAATTACATTTCTGTTGATGACGCTTCAGCTATTCTCAGTAGGTTCTGGGAAGCTGAACACTATCCTATTGAAAGAGTTCACACACCCGAAGAAAAAGCCTGCGAGACACATTTCCAACAGCACACACGTCGTGACGCTGACGGTCGTTTCACAGTTACCCTTCCACTCAAGCAGTCCATTGAGGATCTGGGAGATTCTCTTCAAATAGCACAAAAGAGATTTCTTTCTTTAGAAAAATGATTACAATCTAATCCATATTTAATTGCTCGATATTCACAATTCATGCAAGAGTACATCGACTTGGGTCATATATCTATAGCTCTTCTGTAATTTCCTATTACCTCCCTCAACACGGAGTGATAAAGGAGGACAGTCTTACAACAAAGCTGCGAGTTGTTTTTAACAGTTCTCAGGAAACCACTTCAGGGCATTCCCTGAATAGTATTCAAATGGTTGATCCAACCATTCAACAAGATTTGTTCTCGATTCTGATTCGTTTTCGCAAGCACGCCTTTGCAATTTCAGCCGACGTTCAGAAAAGGTACAGACCAGTTCTCGTTAATCCTGACCACAGAAATTTGTAGAGGATCCTGTGGCGCTTTTGTTCTTTAGATCCCATTCGTACATACAATTTAAATACGGTTACGTACGGTACATCATCTTCTTGTTTTCTTGCCATTCGTTGTCTCACTCAGGTGGGTCACGACTGTGAAACATCATTTCCTGAAGTCTCAAAGACCATTAAAGAAGACTTTTATGTGAATGACCTTTTAACGGGAAGTAGTACGCTTCAAGGTGCTCGTGATCTTTGCAGGGAGGTAAAACAAGTTCTTGATTTAGGCTGCTTCAAATTACAAAAATGGATTTCTAACCATCCTCAAGTTCTAGACATAGTTCCAAATTCGGACGTTCATCCAGGTGTTCTTGCTTTCGGCTCTCATGAGCACACTCGTACTTTGGGTTTGACTTGGTGTTTTGAATCCGATAATTTCATGTTTACAATTTCAAATGCATCTACATTTAAAGCTACCAAACGTAGCATGCTTTCCGAAATATCACAAATTTTCGACCTTTTAGGACTCCTTGGTCCCTGTATTTTACGAGCCAAAATTCTGATTCAAAGACTTTGGATTGAAAAACTGGGTTGGGATGATCTCATTCCTGAAACCATTCAAGCAAAATGGAGTTCTTATCGTACTGATCTCGTCAATTAAACGATTTGAAAATTTCTCGTCATGTTTTATGCAAGAAATTTACTGATGTTGAACTTCATGGTTTTTGCGATGCATCCCTACATGGATATGGTGCATGTATTTTTGTACGTTCGACGAAACAAGATGGGAGATTCCACGTTAATTTTCTATGTTCAAAATCAAAGGTTTCTCCTCTGAAACCTCTTACAATACCAATGCTAGAGCTTTGCGGAGTAGTTCTGCTAGTTGACCAAGTTTCAAAGGCATTACAAATTCCTATTTCTCATTATATTTTTGGTCAGATTCAACAATTGTTTTAGGATATCTGAAGGCCAACCTTAATCTCTTGAATACATTCGTTTAAATTAGGGTTGCAAATGTGCAACAATTGACGTCGGTGGGCATTTGGCGTCATGTACCTACTCAAGATAACCCTGCAAATATTCTCTCAAGAGAAACAACTCCTCAAGCTCTGAAAAAGTCTAGTTTATGGTGGCATGGTCCATCATGGCTCACTGAAGTTGAATCTTCATGACCTACTTTCAAGTTATCATGTACAGAACTTCCTGAAATGAAAAGGGAAGCTCACTGCATTACAGTCAGTTCGCCTGACCCTTTTCCGTTTAACATTTATTCAAGTTTTAACTCAACTTGTGAGAGTTACTTCTTATTGTTTGCGCTTTCGCAATAGTTGTTTGCAGTCCAATGCAACACGCTTGTCAGGATCTCTTTCAACTAATGAGATTCAAGAATCCCTTCTAGTTCTCATTAAGTTCTCTCAACAGGAATCTTTTCTTGATGATTTACAATTGTTATCACGGGGCGCTCCCCTAAAGACTTTATCATTGTTATCGCTTAATCCTTTTTTGGATTCGAGGGGCATGATTAGAGTTGGTGGAAGACTGATTGCTAATACTCGGCAAGAATAGTCTTGCAAGAGTTCTTGTTACACAAGAGCATAACAGGCTGCTTTATGCAGGCCCTCAAATGTTGCTTGCTAACTTCAGAAAAAGGTATTAGATCACTTGTGGTAGGAATCTAATTAAACAAG
The DNA here is from genome assembly GCA_036346225.1 of Platerodrilus igneus. Classification (NCBI taxonomy): domain Eukaryota; kingdom Metazoa; phylum Arthropoda; class Insecta; order Coleoptera; family Lycidae; genus Platerodrilus; species Platerodrilus igneus. The sequence continues at coordinate 6,497,608 of JARFIW010000869.1, read as the reverse complement.
TCGTACATCAATGTGTACAATGCTTTCGTTTTTCACCTAAGGTAAGAGAATCCCTTATGGGCAACCTACCATCTTCACGTATTAAGTCATCCTTTCCATTTAATGTAGTAGAAGTCGATTATGGCTGTTCCTTTTTTTGTTAAGGATCGCAAGGGTCGTGACTTCAAGACCACAAAATCATATTTATGTCTTTTCGTTTGCTTTGTTACCAAGGCAGTGCACCTGGAGTTGGTCACTGACCTACCTACAGAAACTTTTCTAATGGCTTTTCGTCGCGGTAAACCATTGCATGTTTACTCTGACAATGGGGCAAATTTTACAGGTGCTAACTCGGAGCTTAAAAAGTTGTTTTTAATGGAGCAATGTCATACAATTACTGATTCAACTATTATTGAAGGTAGGGATGGTCTCGGGCTCGGGCTTTCGGGCCGGCCCGGCCCGAGCCCGGCCCGATTTCGGGCTCGAATCCGGGCCGGGCCGTTGACTACTTTATTCGGGCAGGCCCGGGCCGGGCCTAGCTTTTTTCGGGCCGGGCCGGGCCAAACGATTCGGGCCGGCCCGAACTTTTCGGGCCGATAAACGCACCAGTAGATACTCCACGGTCCTTTCACTTATATCTTACATTGAGTAAGTAAACGTTCTTAATTATAGTTTCACGTAGTCTCTTCATGAACCCATTAATAATCAGTTTTTCGTCTTGTTTAATGTAAAGGAGACGTGATATTATAACTCACTTCTTATCTCGAATATTTTTTTCTAGCTCTATTTAATGTTCCTCATGTTGTACTGTAGGCAAATTAAAAATTCCCAGCAACATCAAACTAGGTGATTTACTCATAATTCAAAATTTCAATCATGCGGCGAACGTTGATATTATCAATTGGGTGTATAGTGTATGTCTACCGCCTAAAACACTAGAGAGTTCTTGCAACGTTCATTTTACCAATTTTTTAATAAAGTTTTCTCTTATTTGACATTTACACATGCGCAATTAACACCCCTGTAGTGTTTGTACTTTATTAAAATACAGGACACCTTTGTTTTATTTAAATACAGGGAAGGAATGGTTTTATTTAAGGCGCCTTAATTTTGACATATACCAAATGCCTAACGTACAAACTTACATTTAATTGTCAGCTTTCCGTAATTAAATTTAGAGATATAATGCCCAAATTTATAACACGAAAAAGATATAAAATGTCAACGCTCTAAATATGAGGATGCTGTTTTGTAATGCTTTTCCTAGAAGTAAGGTGTAAAAATCCTTTTGAAAACAAATATGCTATAATGCTTGTCTTCTACATACCACGATTTAAAAATCCAACTTTTTTTAAGGAAACATTCAGTATATTATTTGACTTACAGGTTCCTTAAGTTCTATTAACACCAGGTACCGATTTTCAATTGCTTGAGATATTAACCGATGAAGTTTGGTACCGTTTATACTGTGACCTATAAACAATTTATTTAATTTTTAGATTCAGTAATTCACCAAAAGTGTTAAATCTTGAACTTTGGCACGACAATCAAATTATAGATCAAACTTCAATTCTCTTCAAAAGTTTCAGTTTCTCAAAGTAAAAAAAGGCTATAAAAATCCGTCTGCAACAATTGCTAAGCATTTTGTACCTTTGTTACATATTTCTAGGATTTTTTAAAGAATCAAAAATCAAATGATATGCTACCGTATGTTCCACAAGTATCTTGATTGTAACTCAAAATCATTATACTCTTAAATTAAACAGAAGAGTGATAGTTACTTGTTGAACACAACTGAAAAAAATATCTTTTAATTCACTGAATGAAAGTCGGGCCGGCCCGGCCCGGCCCGCCGGGTCGGGCCGCCAGTTTTTATTTCGGATCGGGCCTCGGGCCGGGCCGGTCGCTTTTCTGCGTCGGGCCGGGCCGGGCTGATTAAAAGCCCGGCCCGGCCCGGCCCGAGTCCATCCCTTATAATCTGGCATTTTATACCCGTCCATAGTCCACACTTTGGTGGTCTTTGGGAGGCCAGCATAAAATCTTCCAAATTCACATAAAGCGGATTATTGGGAATACATTATTTACCTATAAGGAAATGAGCACTTTACTAACACAAGTGGAGTCCGCATTAAACTCCCGTCCAATATCTTATTTATCAGCAGACCCTAGTGACCTGTTGCCACTGACGCCTGCACATTTTTTAATTGGTAGAACTTCTGTTCCTTTGCCAGATCCAGATTTGTCTCAAATACAAGAATCTAGACTTACAGTCTTTTAGAGAATTCAAAGATTCCATCAAAGCATATGGAAGAGATGGAATAAAGAATACATATCAGAGTTACAGCAGCGCTCCAAATGGCGTGCGACGTCGTCTCAATAGAAAATGATTCTCTAGCCCTTATTAAAAAGGACAATTCTCCACCATTAAATTGGAAACTTGGCAGAGTGATCGATGTTCACTCTGGCGCTGATGGTATCAGTCGAGTCGCTTTGGTAAGAACTGCAAATGGAACACTGAAGCGTTCTTTTTCAAAACGGTTCCTACTTCCTATTGTGCGAGTGAGTGCAAGCATGTTCAAATTGCAGTGTGCGCGTTATTGTTTTTTTTTGCTCTGTTCTACAAAATGGTACAATCTGTATAAATTTAATACTTAAGTTACATGTATTTAGCGTTTTTGTTTAAAAAAGAACCCTTGTTCTTTATTCATTATTTGTTTATGTACAATTATTTAGTCACACTTATAAGTTTTTTTGCATTTTTTTTGCTACTATTGATGGCATGCAGCCTATTGCTTATTATCAACTACTTTGTTAAATTCCCCTTTCAAGGCGGGCGGTATGTTTAAGGGTTTATCAATTTATATTAGTTTAATTAGTATCACTCTTTACGCATTCTATGGTACGCCTATGAATGCAAATGTTTTCTACGCTCATGATCGGTCGTCTTGTCTTCGGACGACTCCGTCAGAGTTCATTGACAGTTCATGTTCAGTTTTCAGTGTGGTAGGACGTTCCTGCTACATACCAAAATGTCTTGTTTTTTGTGTAAATAGTTTTTCATGTTAATAAATAAATGTAGTGTGTCAATTGCAATTCCTTTTATTAAAAAGGCCAAGTTTATTGGTATTACAGTCCCCAGTATTCTCACGGCATGCTACACAACCAAGTAGATAATTCCACATCAAGTAGCCGACCAGCGCATATCAAAGAACGAGCTGAAATAATCGCTATTTATTTCCGATAGCCTTATTAGCCGCCCAACAAATGTTAATTATGCGAAGAGATATATTGGAAAGCTATTAATTTGGCAAATGTTAAAATGTTGGGGCATCTTGGCTGCTTAACCACCTTTACATACCACTGAATATAGGGAAAATAGGTTATATATTTGTAAAACAATAGAAGGGCAACCGAACGGCATCTAACAGGAAAGAGCAGCGGCTATGTACGAAGATAACAAACATAAAAACAAATTGTTGAAAGCATATGTGTGAAATGCAGCACAGTACGTCTATGAAATCAGGATAGTAGAAGAAGCAGACAGAAAAACCGTAGAAGCCTTTTGGAATGTTGTGCTTTAGATGTTTAATGATGATTGCACTGACAGACAAAGTTGATAACAAAGAGGTTATAGAAGTAGTAAGGGAATAAAGATATCTGTAGAAAACGAAAAAAAAATAGGAGAAATAAAAGGGCAGGATACGTTCAAAACATTTTTGGAGAATAGGGCAGGATATATTACAAGCAGAGATAAAAACAAAAATAAGTAGAGGTTTACTTAGATCAGACTATTGCACGAAGATAGTGAAAGATGCAGACTGTGGAAATTTCAGGGAAATGTATAGGTTAGCTCAGAATAGGAAACAATGAGGGTACGTGTCTAACCAGTTTCAGGACTAAAGGCCTAATGATGATGACACATTTTGTAATTTTAAATGCTTATTATATTGATATTCAAATTCAGGGGATGTATGTGTTATAACCCTGAACTTGTGTTACGAATTTTATTAATAATAAATGGCGCTCATAACGCATTGCAAAATAGGTAAATTAAATTGTGTTGTTAAAATTCGTTAGGACTTTAGTTAATTATTTGTTTTCCTGAGTCATTATTATATATTGTATACCAGAAACCTTCCTACTTATATTTTTTTTTTTTAGATAAATTAAGATGAGTCATATGATATTTTATATACAAAGTAGTTTTTATATACCTCTTAATACAATTTCTGTTAAAACTAAAAGATACATGATACATTAAACTAGAAGAATTTTTGTAATTATTGTGAATAGAATGGAACATTTGCAAGAGGATTTTCTAATATTGGACCACGGAAAATTGCATTAAATAGGTGACATTGTTCACTGCATCAATCTATAATATATTGTAACAATAGTTTTAAACAGTTTCTAATTGGACGAGACAGAGCCATTAGGCAAGCGATAGTATAATTGATAGCTACACGGGTGTATTTAAAAAACGAGTATAAAGCACACAAAAGCGATAACCTAGAAGATTCTCGTAATTTCTGATAGTATATGCAACTTTTTGCAATTAAGTTTAGAAACTGTACGTCCAAACAGGGAGGCGGTTTCAGTTGAGTTTGAGTTGAAGTGTTAATCCACAAGTAATATGAACCAAATAAATACGCTTAATGTCTATATGAATTAAGAGAGAACACTGAGTTCTTATGTGAATATATCAACAGCGTGTAGATAAATAACATAGTCAAATTTAATAATAAAGAACAGTAAATTGAAATTTGTTGCAATGTACCTACGGTTATAGATTTAATCTAGCTGTCAGATTGAATATAACCGATTCTTCTAACTTCTGGCGTTAGTTTAATCAATAACTTAACTGGTAAAACACTTTATATCAGTTTTTCGAATAGATCTACGGGTCTACACACAACAATTTTTAATAAGACAATGCCCCATCTGAGGAGACTTCTTTATTGTTATAAACATTGGAATATCACTTGGGTGGGCTTTCCAAATAACAGAACGGATTGCGCCCACTTTGAGACATTACAGAATTGTTTATTGTATAGCGATGTCTAAAATATTATTACAATCAATCAAAATTTAGTGTAGGAAATTTAATACATGACATTTTCGTAGTGTGTACCAGTGCCACAATTAAATTTGAAATTAGCATACAACGGTTGATAACACGTCACCACATTCGACATTTGCCTATGCAATGTGTGCCTTCGAGTAGGTTTAGCTTAAAAGCCAGTATTATATTTACTTGTCTAGTAAATAAAACTAAAGTTTAGTACCTATGAATACGAGTGTACATTATATCGTACAATTGTAGAGAACGGCAACAGTGTAATACTTAAGAATTCGTTGTTTGAGCTTATGTAATGAAATAGTAAATTTCCCATAAAGTAATTCATTCGCAGACGCAGATTGGAATAAACAAACGTTTTCTGCATGAATAATGTAGAATACTGTAGGCCAAAATTTTTTTTGAAAACTTAATTTCTGCACAAAAACTCGCTAATTGTATATTAAGATAATGAATAACTATGGTTGATTAAACATTCGATAAGGTCTGTGTTCGAAAATCTGGGCTGTCAGAATCCTATAATTCGTACAAGTTTAACACCACAGATATTAACGATAGTAGAAACCCTATCGTCGTTCTAACAAAAAAAACTGTTTATACGTATATTTTCCCATAAGAAAACCTAAAGTTCATCCTGCTCATTTTTGAACCCTTCACGTCAACCGTTCTAAAATTCCTTGACGTCATCATAGCTAGATTTTCAATTAACCTTTTAATGTCAAAATTCAAACCTACACTTCTTTCGTAATATTCTGTTTTTTATAATCAAGCAGTCAATAAACTCTTTTAATATATTTTAGTAAACCTACATGTGTTGGCATGCACATCCTGGATATACCCATATGATTTTCATACAGATAAAAGACACACAACGCCATGCTTTCTGCCGCCCAGTTTCAACTACCTAACCAAGGTCACAATGACGTCATCGTCTTCTAAAAATAAAAAACAAGGCAATGTTGTCCTTAAATACATAAGATAATGTTCTTTTGCTGCTGATAACTCTATGACCGTACACATTTCTTCAGTTATATTCGGAACATATTTTATATATTTTTTACATCTTTGCCATCCCTAATTCTACGCAAAAGAATAATGAGTAATCGATTTTTCTAAAGTAATAAATGCAAAGTGTGACCTTGTTTTTATCTTTACAAGAGTCTAACGTCATTGTTACCTTGATCAGAGAGCTAAAACTGGATGACTGAAAGAATAGTCTTACCTGCTTTTATCTATATGGAGTAAACACTAAAGCAAATGCCGCAAGACAAAAGGAACCATGAGAAGAAAGTAAACATACAAACAGATAGGGGCCTTGAGTTTTTTGACAAACCATTAAAAAAATTCATACAAAAATACAAAATAAATCACTACTCGACCTATTCTGTAACGAAGACAAGTTTTTGCCAACGGCTTATTAGAACGGTAGAAAACAATGTATACAGATGAGTCTATTTCCAAGGCAGTTAGCTATAAATGGATGAATATTCTGTCTAAAGTTATGGAAAAATATAATAACACGATGTGTAAGAGTATTAAGATGACACCTGTGGAAGAAACTGTATTGTATTGGGGATATAATGCGCATATTAAAATAAAAAGCGGTTTTTGACAACGGATTCTACCCTAACCGAATTACGAAGTAGTTCAAAATTGTAAAAGTGCAACAGACAAAACCAAGTACCTGTATGTTGGACGGAAAATTAATCGCAGGCTGTTTCTATGACGAGAAGATACAAACTACAAGAGCTCCCTACACATACCTATTGAATAACATTATACGGAAACGATAACTTACACGGAAACTTTTAATTGCCTGGCTGGGTGATGGTACATGTTGAATTAAGGACTTGCTGTAGTATATACCAGGGTTTATTTAGAATTTGGAGAATCATTTAGTGTACACTAAGTAAAACGTTTTGCTTATTATATACAAGTATAAAACATACAACGCTATACTTTTCAGCTACCTTATCAAAGTCACAATGACGTCGTAGATTTGCTAGAGAGTTGAATACAAATAATAGCACAGGAGAACTTACCGATGCACCCAAGATCTACACTTCTTGTCAGAAAAAAACGTGCATCGCTCTTGAAGTAATAGGACGAGTACTGTAGAAAGAACATAAAAAATTGATTTTAATAAATGAATAAATTTAGATTGTGGCGTAATCGATGGATAAACAAGCTTCGTTTAGCATATTATTCATCACAGAAACTCTAAAACTCTCAAAACATTTACACTACTTAGAGGGGATAGGGATGGAGGTAGAGTGATATGATAGAATAGAAAAAAATAACTAAATGATTTTTATGTCACTTATGCTTCCAAATGAATGTATCCTGAGCAATAACTTCTCTAATTCTCACTTGGAAATTTAGAGAACCACGTGCTAACCATTTATGCATAAGAGCTTGAAAACACGTATTTGAATGCAAACAACAAATTTTCAATTGCTAGTGGTCCGTACGTATCGCCGTAAGACTGCAATCATGACACCTATGACAGGTGTTAAAAAATAACAAGTTTTAACACGAAAGGTATAAGTGTGGGGAGGGGGGGGCGGTTAACGCCAAGGATAAATTGCACATACATTTCGATTACCAATATTGATTGAGATTTGTTGCAATAATGCTAAGTTAAACAACAATTGCATAATAAAGTGCAAACCTACTGTAGCGGGGCGTGAGTTGTCTCCTCTTGACCAGAATAATGCAGCTGAACGAAAACCAGGCATCTGTACAAAAAAGTAATTGATACCCAAATTAATTGATAGTTTACAAAATATTGCATTTAAGAATTTTATTAAGCTTACTATATGAACCTTCTGTATTTATTTACACAATTTTGGTGCGCTTCTTGAATGCTTTAGAACACTACAATTATATACAGGGTTATTCACATTATTCGCCACGAGGCATTAAGGTTAAATTGCTTGATTTAAAAGAAGTGTGCATTTTGGGATGGATAGAGTCGTAGTGTAGCTACATTTTAAAATTATTTTCGTAATATACAAGGTGTCCAAGAAACGCAAAACGTATCAAAGCTGTATTTTTTTAAATGGAACACCCTGTATATTATTTTATTTTCAGTATCTACTATCAAAATAAAAGCGAGTTTTCTAAGGTTTCTGAAGCTTAAAGCTTACGGTCTTTGAAATATTTTGTATTTTGTTAAAATGTAGCAACAATTTTAACAATTAACTATTCAACATCACTTTTGGTTTTTTAAACAAAATTTGACTTGGGGTTTATTAATTGATCAAGTTTTGTCTAGCACTTGTAAAACATTGACTAATGTATACAGGGTGAACGAAAATCATTAGTAAAAAATCGCAAGTTTTGAACGGTAACAACCTGTTCAATTTCAATAGAACATCCTGTATTTTATGCGAACGGCAGATGTAAAATTTAATTCTCTATCAAATACTATTATACTTTCCTATAACTAACTGTTCACGTTTTCATTGAAAACGCACATTTTCGGAATGCAAACTGATTTTTACAAATGTATTAAATATTAAAAATTCGATAGTCTAGTCACCTATGGAATATTGACGGCAAAAAGATAAGATTGCCAATTTTTTAAATAATAAGTAGTAGTTTAAACAAATAAGAATGAATATAAAAGAATGGTGAAAAGATTTACAACAAACAAATAATAATGAATGAATATAAACGAATGGTGATAAGAAGTACAACAAAACAATAATGGTTTATAATAAGTGTTCAAAATGACGACCATCTAGCTCTAAAAACAAACGTACCCTGTTTTTAAAACCTTCAGCTGTATTTTCCAACACTGCTGGGCTTATGTTTCCAAAAGCTTCTCTGATGCGTTCCTTCATATCATCTGCTGTTGTTGCAGGTGTATTATAAACGATTGCTTATACATATCCCCATAAAAAGAAATCCGGTGAAGTCGATTCGGGTGATTTTGGAGGCCAATTCTGAGAACCATTTCTTCCAATCCGTCGACTTTGGAACTAAACATTTACATATTTCTCGGACATCGCGAAAACATGTGCGGGAGCTTCATCCATTTGAAACCACATTCTTGCTCTTATGTCTTAACAAGATTGGCAACTGATTTATCAAGAAATCCAAAAACCATGTTCCATTTAAGTGTTCTTCAAAAAAATAAGGACCGATTACATATGGGCCTATTATTTCGCTCCACACGTTCACTGAAGATCTGTGCTGATTATTATTTATTTTAAATTGATGCAAGTCGGAATCAGAATAATAATGAAAAATCAGCCTATTCACTGATCCATTGCTGTGAAACGCACATTCGTCAATAAATAAAACAAAATTAAAAAATTTTCATTTTCGGCCACTTTGTCTAAAGCCCACATATAAAACTTAACTCGTTTCTCAAAATAGTTTTCGGAAAGTTCTTAGTGAAGTTGGATTTTACAATCATGGAAAGAATGTTTATTAAGAATTCTTGAGACACTTGTTTGGCTAATGTCATGGTATTTTGATATTTGGTTTTGACCTATATGATGCATTTCTTTTACAGATGCAACAACCGCAAATTCGATGTCTTTGTTTTCTGTCACAAGTTTTATTTTGTTATGTTTCTCATACTGAACGCTCCTTGTTTATTTAAATTGGGCCAACAGTCTTATAAAAACACGCTTTTCTGGATGATTTCTGTTAGGGAATCTTTCGGCATAAACTTGTGATGCCAGTAAATAGTTTTGCTGACATTCTCCGTTCTTCTTTTCGAAAACCTTTCATTTTGAATGATAAAGAGAATAGATACCACAAACTATCACTATAGAACGACTTACAAAAAATCACTGTTGTAACTATTATAATTATTCTGACTCGTCAAATAACAAAATCCCAGAGGTGACTACGGAATTTTTGCTAAATAAATTTGTTAAAATCAATTTGCATTCCGAAAATGTGCACTTTCAATTGAAACGTGAACATAGCTATAGGAAAGCATAATAATTATAGATAGAGCATTAAATTTCACATCTGCCGTTGGCATAAAATACAGGGTGTTCTATATAAATTAAACAAATTGTTACCGTTCAAAGCTTGCGATTATTTACTAATGATTTCCGTACATCCTGTATACATTAGACAATGTTTCGCAAGTACTAGAAAAACTTGATCTACTAAATCCCAAGTCAAATTTGGTTTACAAAAACCAAATAACGAATAGCTCTTTGGTAGGGAGAAGTAGACTGTATATAAAATTAAGTGATAATTTAACAAACAACATATAATTAATGTTTTTAATCAGTTCAAGCGTTTACTCAAAGCACTCAGCTGTTAATTACGAAGCCGTGCCAATGAAAAAACGATGTAACATCTACTCTGCTTTTTGCGGGTGTAGCGAAGCACATTTATGTCAATAGCGGTTCTGAAGAAAAGCGGTTCATCTAATTAGGAGTTTTACTTAGAACGTGTAAAACAGCGATGCGGTCTGTTCGAACGACAAATCGATTCTCTCTTGCTTCGTGGATTTTCCAGTCAATACTGTTCTTGCACATGCGGAATAACACTGAGTTTTATCACTCGTGGCATTTGTTGACGCGTGCTTCAAGTAAAACCATTGGACTTTTACACTAACAAATTTAAATATACCGAGGCGAACGTAAATAATCAACAAACTCAATAGAAAATAAAATTTAGCTTTAATTATTTACAATATAATCCGAACAATATATAATAAATAGCGGTCAAACATCAAATTTGAACAATTTCTGTCTTTACGGCACTAACATAAACAATGCCTTCCTTGGCAAAATGTAGGACAAAGGAAGTACATTCCTTTCGTTAATTAAAAGTAAAGTATTTAAGGAAATGGCCGAAAAAAAATTTCACCGTTTAAATTTTTGTTGGAATCTCCAAAAATTAAACAAAGGTCAAAAACGCAAACACATACAAAATATTCCATTTGAAATTATGAAGTTGATATTGGCTTCCGCTATGGTCGAAAGCACCTACCATCCTAAAAATTTACTTCATAAAGCTCTACGCAGTTTTAGGACCACTAATAGAAGACCTGCGTTCCCCACGTACAAAGATAGAAAACCATCTGTCAATTAACAATCGTAGTATTCTGTAACTAAATGTAGTAAGGGATAGGACCACTTACCAGCAACTGGTATACTTCACATATGGAACCAATCTATCCTCTAATTTGTTGTTTCCATAGCGTAATCCAGAATAGCTTATTTAGCTTGAAATAGAAAAAGATAGGATTTTATCAACGCGTGCGTAAATCAAAAATTGAAGTTATATTTAATGGATACATAACACTAATAATAATACCGGTGGTATAAACACGCTTTACTTCTTTAACAATTCAAAGTGGCTCTCTTACCTTTTTCCAACAGATATTAATATTTATATGAAACACTTATGTTTAGAGCTCTGAATCGAAAATAAATAAACATCAGCGCAGCGTTTCAATAATTTAAAAGCTTGTTTTTAGCATTTCTTACAATGACAACCACTACATTAAATTTAAGCAACCTATCACTCAAAAGCACCCTGGGTAGTTTCAATAATAGCCTATTACTTGTTAAATGCCAGGAGTAAAAGTCACATAATTTATTGCGTTGCCGTAGGGGACGTACTAGTATTACACAAATTTTCAATACAAAATAAACAAACAGCTCAACGAGTAAATCGAGATTACCGTGATTAATCTAAATAGCTAAAGTAGATAGAGCAAATTACCGCATGCACATACGTTCGGATCCTATTTGGGTCGATGGCATAATTATCGGCAGATTCGTAGCGAAGTTTGTTGCTAACCTACAAGAGTATGGGACACATGTAAGGTATTAAGATAGAAAGTGAGGTAATTGAGTTTTACAAGTAATTCGCTGCACTTATTGCACTCACTACAACTCATCTGTTCAGTAACATAGCCATATGTAAACTGCTAATTGCGGAGTTTATTTTTCACCAATTCGTAAAAACTCCTTATTCTATATCGCAGTTCTCTTTGGTTGAGGCAATGACGCACATTACCTCGAAGCGTAAGAAAACGTCTATCCAGCAAATACATGTAAATTATAAGTTATCCCCTAACAGTACATAGGAATTCAAAACCGCATTCTTATGCGTCATAACCTACTTATACTAGCTAAACTACAATGGGACATATAGTCCCAATATACGATTGGAAATCCCTGATATTAAATTATTAAAATAAGGCTTGTCACGCCAAAAATAGTGAAACAATCGCGTCAAAGCTTTAGAAACAAAAACAAAAAAGTATCTTTGTACAAGCGTAATCACGGAAACTTCTATTAAATAATGTCTTAAGGCGCCACCTAGTTTCTAAATCGTGACAATCCTTACGATACTAGGAAACAGAAATAAGTAGTCACCCGATCAACAGGCTACATCATCTACACCCGCAAGAGCCTTGTTTGCCGTCACACCGATCGTACACAATTACTTGGAGAGTATGAGGCTTGAAAACTTAAAACTAGCACATAATTTCACTATAAACCTATATACAAAATTCATTTTCAACAATGCATATCAATGCATACAAATTTTCATAAATACCTTTAGAGTGTTCTATTAAACCAAACAAATTAAAACACTGGCTGCTAGCAAAATAAAGACAAAATAAGTTGCAGCAAATTAGCTAGTACTACTGCATTAACAACGCCTAATTTGTGTAATCCTATCCTACCAAATACAAAGCAAAATGTAGGTTAGCCCTTTTCATTTATAAAATAAATCTAACTTTGATCATAAACACCAAAGTTTCGAAACGTCAAGTAGAGAAATTTTTAAAGATATTTTAAATATATATACATATATATATATATATATATATATATATATATGTATATATATATATATATATATATATTTTTGCTTTGCATCAACGGCAAGATAAGCTACCATCTCATAAATAAATTCAGAGAGAAAGATAGATAACTAACCGTTTATAGTTTAAAATATTATTTAGATAAAATAAAATCTCCAAGATAATTTCAAAAAGAAAGATAGGTAATAAACCATTTGCGGTTCGAAATATCAATTAAGTAAAATAAAATCTCAAAGATAGTTTCAAAGAGAAAAATAAGCACTCAATCATTAATGGTTTAATAATAAGATAAGATCTCAAGGAAAAAAATTCAAATAAAAAGATAACAGTTAATTATTTTGGGTTAGAGGCCCTACTCTTAGCAAGGTCCATCGTCCCTCCTATATATATATATATATATATATATATATATATATATATATATATATATATATATATATGCTATGATAAGAGGGTAGTTTAAGGGTAGATTTAGTCATAGGGGTTGTAGGATAGATATAAATAACTTTCACTTTAAGAAAATCAAATAATTCCATCAATTATAAGAGTAAATCGACTATTCTACAAAAAGTCAACTGCGAGGATACTGTATTTAAAGAATATTTGATTAAATGCATGAGAAAGAAGCTTATTTAATAATAATTTGATACCATTTAATTAGAATGGTAATGTGTGAGTCGTATAATATGTTTAAGTATAATTTACGAGTAAAGATAAGATTTTAGAAGCAACTAATTGCAGCAAATAAAATTATCGGGAAACATAGATAAATTGGCATTCCAAATATTTAATAATTACTTCGAAAATATCAACGCATCTATATGTAAACGCATCTTAATACGTCACTAAATACGTGACTACAAAGAATACATTTGTTCAGAAAACCAACATTCTGTAACAAACAAATAAACACCAGGCGGGTTAATCATATGATAAGTCTTGAACTTTTAAACGACAAACATTAAATACGTGACTGGATAAAAGCAATAATCGGAAATCCTAACAAAATACTGTAATATAGCAGAACGCTTACGGGACTGAGAAAGCATTGTCAACCTAGAATTCAACAGGGATTTTGAGAAAATACCGAGTTCTGCCAGAGATAAGGCAAAGTACAAGCCTTAATCGATAAACACGCCAATGGAAACGATTGGTGGTAAGGGCTTATAAATACAATAGGAAATGAATAAACATTCAGTTCATATTTAACTAAGCACCAATTATGCTCAAATACATCAGAAATTTACGTAATGTAATTAAGTAGTGAAACGTTAAAATTCTAAATAAATAAAATTTGAAAGTGCAAAAATTGTGCGTCAAAAAATTAGCCGATCTACAAATAGACGTAAGTTAAACAATTAATTAAATTTATTTTTAATATTTAACAAAACAGGGCTTTTTTTTATTAAAACGGCTTTTGCTGATGCCATCTTATTGAAACGGCATTTTGTTGATACCACTTTTGTTGAGACGGTTTTTAATGAGTCGATGTTCAAGTCGAGATCTATGCCTTAATGCAAAACCAAAATACGTCTGAAAGTGAGATCAAAAGGGTATAATTTAATTCAAGGAAAAATACCAGAAATCAAAAGTGGATAATTCTGGCCAATAAGTAAAGCGGACACAACAAAGGTGCAGACCACAGACACTATGAGAGAACTCCAGTGACCATTCTAGGTTAGCGATTTTAAACATTTTATTATTTAAAAACTATTTTAAATTTAATACTTGCTATACATTATGTATTTGTAAGAGTCATCAAAAAGGCCATTTGAAAAGATGAAAACAGGGAAAAGCATCTTAGAACGTTCGAACATACTTGAGAGTAATTAAAAGATTATTTTACTGGCTTTCAGGAAAGCATAAATTTGGTAAGTGTAAATATTCTAAACAAGAAAAAATTTTGAGGTTACAGAGCATTGTACATATTATCAATTATTATATTGTGTGATTTTGAACTGTTTTATTTGAATCCATTTACAAGGTAAAACAAGATTTATTCAGTGAGCTAGTCGTGGTAAACAAATAAAATATAACGTACAACATTGGGGTTTAAAGGAAATAAAGTAAATATATCATATCCATAAAAATTGGTAAGCCCAATCGTAGGGCATTTCATAGCAATAAAAATAACGCCCAATAGTAAAGTAAACATCACAGCAATATATATATATATATATATATATATATAAAATAAAGGAACTCCCAAAGAAGTAGAGCGATTCCGTAAGATCCTTAAATAGTATATTATGTATCTGGCAGTAAAAGCAATACATTCCCGGACGACAATGTAAATTGTTTAAAATGAGGATAAAAACTGTACTGGAATAGTGAGTGTACTTTGACACTTGATTTTAAACTGACAAAGTAAACGTTCTTGATCAATTTCAGAAAAAGAAGAAGTTCCGTGAAGCAGTTTTCGTTCATAAAAATAGCGTGAGGGACAAGGTAGAAGTGTGGATGCAGACTCTGCACTACTGTGTCGATAAGAGAGGCTCGGCCCGCTGTTCAGATCAATAACAACACTGTCGATGGCTTAAACGTAAACAGGGGAAGATAGTAGCGATACAAAGCAAGGCGAAGGTTTCACACCCACAAACAACAAACAACAAACAACTCAATGAGTAAATGAATTTAAATAATTGAATAGTAAAACTAATCACTGCTGCATCCTTGTAATACGGCAAATTCCACGTAACAAATGCTATGTATTATTCTTTTAGCAAGTACTTTCGGGTTCTGTTTGGATGGATGGCCTATTTTTCCGCAGATTTGCAGCGAAGTTTGTTACTAATCTATAACGGTATGGAACACAAGTAAGGTATTAAGATAGTGGAAAGGTAAAAGAGTTTCACAGGTAATTCACGGAATTTAACGCACTCACTTCTACTCGTCTGTTTAGTAAAGTAGCCCAAGGTAACCTGCCAATCACGGGGCTCGCTTTTCACCCACTTATAAAGACCCCTCCTATATCGTCGTTCTCGTTGATTGAAATAATGACACATATTACCTCGAAGTGTAAGGAAACGTCTACCTGGCAAAATACATATAATTAATTATAAGTTATTTCCCTAACAGCCCATGGAAATTCAGAACCGCATTTTTATGTGTGATAACGTTAGGAAAAATACTTTCAGTTTAGGATCCGAAATCCCTTATGTTCAATTATTAAAATAAGGCTATGACACTAAAAAAGCGTAATGTTTTCTTAACAATTCCGAGTACAAACCTCTTACTTTCGTTACTACAGCAAAATAATTCTAATTTTAAGTTTAGCTAAAATTGATATTCTGTATTTATAATTTGGGATTGATTGTACAGCAACCAACCAACTCCTTTACTACTTATCTACATGTAATTGGCTTTTGCTATTAAACAAGGAATCAATACAAGTAGCATAGTACAAACACAATTTCAAAATTTTGAAATTTTGCTAATCATAACATTGTCATCAAACGGTATATAAATGAAAAGGGTAAAAACATAAAGCGAACCGTAGAATGAATGACAGCTACAACGGTTGAATATAATTGAAATATTTGAGAAAGTTTCGCGGCCTTCAAGTATAGTATGGAAGCTATATATTTCGCTACATAAACCGTACGACCCGACAGTTAGTTGAGTGTGGGTATTAATCCAAAGGCGATAGGAAATAAATTGTTATTCGCTTAATGTCTGTATCAATTATGGTATAACAGTTGGCCAAATAATACTTGTTTAAATAAATTAATGGTGCTTTCACATACGCAGCTACATTAGTACCCGTCGCTTTAAGAAAAAAATTAAGTGTATTAAATGTTATTATCATAAGTGATAGCTACAGAGGAATTTTGATACATTATAAATTCTCTGTGAATATTTGTGAATAATGAAACTTGTATTGGGCTAAATAGCAACGTGTAAATTGAAGTTTAAATAGATATTACGCAAGTTGCATCAACAATAGCATATTACAGCAATTATTTTACCACGCATTTTTAATAATAGATAAAACACGAAATTATGCGAAATTATTTAAGTACAGGAAAAAAATTGGTATCTCAAAGTCAACGAGACGTTGGGTAAATGCAAATGCTGTTAATAACTAGTAAACAAATCCATCGATCACTCCATAAAACGACATAGCGGTCTGCTGAACGGCCAATATAATTTCAATTAAAAAGGTAGATAATCATCAATATTCACAACTTGTATAAACCTCGAGAAAAATGCACCACAATCTAAAGATGTATAACACATTAGAAAGATATTGTAACAATGTCGCCATAAAGTCTAGAACTGTAAGAAATAAAGCCATTAAGCAATAACCTGATTGATAACTATAAAGCCGTATTTAATAAACAAATACAGAGCGAATGAACGGGATGATTTTTGTAGAATCTAGAATATTCCAGAAACTGCTGGAATAATATGGAAGGTATCGTAGCTTGATACATAAACCGTACGACGCGGCAGAAAGCCAGTTTGGTCTGGATATTAACTCATACATAATACGAAATAAATTATTGGATCGATTGATAAAATAGATACGCTTAATGTCTATATAAATTAAGTTAGAACAGTTGTGACTCTGTAGATAAAATACGCAGTCGAATTTAATAAGGAATATAGTGTAATAATGTTCGTTTAAAAACGTAATTTAGCATTAGTAAATATTGCAATAATTAACGTCGGTGATCTGTAGTGACATCTCGGTACATCTACGATTTTTAAATAATTGTGAATAATTAGGTTTGTATTAAACAGAATAAACAACGGTAAATTGAAGTTTGTTACAGTAGTTAAACACACTTAAAGGATTTCTAATTCTATATAATTTGTATTTTGAATCTCAAAAACTTATATACATTTTAAACGGCGTCTGTGTTTTAATATCTTAATACATATTTATAAACGGTCATGTTCAGGAAATTGTTGGTCAATTTTAATGTCTGCACAGAATGTTGTAAACGTGTTAAACATTTTACACGATTGACGCATAAAAAATGCAATATTTTTAATTGATTGACTCTAATTAGCGGCAAATAGTAAAAGCTCCGGTGATTTAGAGTAGTTGATTATTCTGACATTTCAGTCAGGGACTTAATTTTCATAAAAACTTAATGGCATGCAGTATTTGACATTATTTATTTAGTAGACCTTCTGTTTACTTCAATCTTCTTCACATAAATTGTTCTCTGGGACAGAACGTTTTGTAATAATTTCGTTACATAGTTAAAACTATCCATTCACAGTATTTAAATGCCGCTGTTCGGTACTGTTTTACGGTTTAAATTACCTATTCATAGACAGCAAGGTTTAGTACCTTGTTTTATTTAAAGTAAGTAAATATATTGCTAGCTTTTAAGCTAAGAATATATAGCAGCACAAATTGCAAAGGTTAACCATGCCTGATGTGGTTATATGTAATAACCATTGTATGCTGATATTCAAATTTAAGCTGGTAGCACTGGTATCGACTACATAAATTTCAACTGTTAAAAGTTCCTACAGTCAATTTTGATTGTAATAATATATAAGGCTTCAAATTAATTTTATTGTAGACACATCTTACATACATGTTATTTACAAGAACTTAATTCTCTTTGGCTCTGGCATTATAGATTTTTAATTGTCTATTTCTTATCTAAAAATATAAACTGTATTAATTACATTAACTTTAATTCTTACCAATTGAATTCATTTAGTAATTTGTTGTTTTGAAACTTTATCTTAATTGACATAATATCTATTATTGGTTATTTTCCGCTAAGAAAATAAGTTGGCAGTTTTGATGTGTTGATTTATTTAGAAGAATAAATTCAGGTCCGCATTCAGTGAATTGGTAGTCATTAATAACTTGAATGTATTACATTTTAATAAATATATCTTAAAATAAAAGGGATATATCCTGAAATTGATTTTAAATGTTTATTGAATTGTACCTAACAAGAATTGTATTATGTTTAAAAAAAGGCAGTTACTTAATCTTATTAATTGTTTAATATGTAAAATGCTGCACTGTCTTATTGATTTTTAATTATTGGGATTTAATTTATTTATGTTGCATTCCTGATTTGACTTTGATTAATCTGGGAAGAATGTATTTCTTTTTTGGTTGTTTTGTGAACAGCTTGGAGAAAGAATGGTGTATGCTAGTGCAAATTTTCCGACTATATCATAGTAAAAGAAAGTCAACCAAATATTGGGATTTATCGCCTGGCATAAACAGAAAGAATATTTCAGAAGATTAGAATACTTTTTGAACAGTTGAGCTGGATCTTATATTCAACCTTGCTTATTTTGTAGCACATGGTAGCGTGCATTATTTGTTAATTATGTACTTCTTTCACGCTGGTTTCCAAGATTTTTATTTTCGTTTTTGTTTGGAATTTTGTCTTTGTCTTGGTTGTATGTTGTACGATAAGAAACCATGTATTTGGAACAATTAGTTCTTATGGTTAAAGGTATTCATTGTTCTGTCTCGAAAATTGGCTTCAAAACAAGCACGTTTTGAAATGGAGTTTAAATGCTGCAAATTATGGTTGCAGAAATGGTTAAGGATGCTGATGACGTACCGTCCCGTGTCATTATCGACAAGTCCCATATTTATCTAGATAAGTATAAATAATTAGGATTAGTAGTTTAGGGTGTGGATCTCTAATCAGCAAATTTTTTGTTGAAATTAAATTGGGATTCAGGAGAATATTAAATTAGCTTAATTGTTAGAATATCATTCTTGTTTATTTAAAACGGAAATGAATTGATTTATATATATATATATATATATATATATATATATATATATATATTACTGTATACGGTGTAAAAAAATTGTTTCTTGCTTGATTTTTTTTTATGATTAACTTTATCCTTGTGACTATCAGCTAAAAAATTATACCTTTACATTTCCTAAACCCTAACCTGATATCACAAGATCGAGAATTTCTTCTTATTAATGTAAGCCCAAGGTAAAGTTGGATGGAGAAGGGCTTGAGATAAAGAAAAACTCTTAAGACATAAACGGCTAGTCGAGTGTTAGCTCTGGGTAGATCATGAGCTTGGGTCATGGGTTGTTAAAAGACCAAAAATATATTTAATGAGCGCCACCGTATTTTTCAATACAATAACCAACAAAATTTAACTGTGCTTGTATAAGGGGAATGCGGAAACCTTATCTTAACACCACTAACATAGCCATAAAACCTGAATTTCACTCTTTAAAACACACTTACCAAGACCTCAAACACCAGATGTCACACAGATGTCTCGGCTTGACCTGTGAACAAACAAAGGTACAACATGGATACCATTTGTGTCCTCAAAAATATTTGCCAAAAATAAAATAATAGAATTTAGGCTTCTAAAATATATACCTAGGGAATTTGTTTTCATTACACACAATTTCTAATCGGGGATGACTTGTAATTTTTTTTTTTTGAATTCTAAATAATAAAAAGTCGTTCAAAAACTAAATAGATTCTATTTGGATAAATTTCTGGATTCAAGTAATTATAATATTTAAATTCGTATCTCTATAAAATTTTCTCTAAATTATTTTTCTAGAACAGAAATATACTAGTAAAGTTTTGCATTCAAAATTAGGAAGATCTCTGAATGGATCTTTTCTATAAAATTTAAATATATTGCCTTGGAATTTCTAAGTTACTCATAATACATAAATTTCTTTAAATCAATGAAGTACTTCCTTGATCTTCACAATAAAATTTAATTATCAAAGTGCGATATTGTAGAATGTAATTACTCTAAGTTATTTTTATTTAACAGTAAGTACGCGAATTTCACATGTCGATGAAAAATGCAAGATCATGACCTCAAAATGTTTAAACATATTTTAAATTAAATTAAGACGACATGTGACATCTAGATAGGACAACTGAATCTATGTTTTTTATATATCTGACATAAAATGTCATTTACAACTTTACCAAATGTACACTTTATGTACGTGTAAACATTCTGACACACAATAGATTTGTTATTTAATTTGCTGTTTCATTAAAAGCTTTTTACGTTATTCAAATTCTTAATGTTATATTCTTTATAGCAATTTAATTAATGTTCAAAGTGATTAAATCCTAAAGTACACTCACGTGCTACGAAACTGCTTTGAACGAAAGATATGCGATCTTGACTTCAGCTGTCGGAAATTTCCATAACCATCGAATATCAAAGTTCTTCTTAATACAGCGATTACAAAAAGAAGCCAACCTCTGCTTGATTGAATTTAATTCTCCAACAAAATTTTAGCTCCAAGGTTTACTTGTCTGATGTTATTTATTGGTGAAGTTGAAATATATGGAACACATGTAATTGCCTTCTTAAAATATTGCCTTAAGATACTGCGTCAGGATATTGCATTAAGATATTATATAAGATATTATATAAGATATGTCCTTAAGATATTGTATTACGGTATTGCATGTATTAATGATGTCAAAAGGGGCTTCCATCTCAATCAATTAATCTTCTTTTTTTCTAACACTGTTAGAAGCCACGTGTTTACACACGGCCATCTCGACTCCACTTATTCAGCAGAGCAGCTTGCTCGTTCGAACGCTGATAATGAAGTGAACAAATTGACAACTCGACAGAGCTTAGTAACGAACTTTAGAGCATAAACGTAAAAGAATCTATGTGTTATTATCAATTTTATGTATTAATTTCTATTGGACGGTAATTCACAAATTAAATATTTTAAATTATAGCTGTTTTATTTTTATTTTAAAGAACGAAGTATAACTAGAAAAAAAATACGTTACAACGAGTAAGTGTAAACATGGGTAAATAGGACAAGCGTTTATTTATTTAATGACCCTGTACGTAAAGATCAATAATTTATTTGAAAAGCTTCAATTTGGGATAAAATTACATGTTATAATGTTGTATGCGTCAAGTTAAACAAAGTACATTTATCTAAAAATTATAAATTAAAGTATTCGTAGAAAAGCTACAAGGTAGAAGAGTACAAACAAGCTAAAGCAGTCAAACTTTTCAAGGAATAAAAGCTTGGGTAAATAAATAATTCTTATTAAGACTAGAAACGTTGAAACAACAATTCAGAGTATTATGCTAACGGACAGACTCAAGGTTTATAATAACAGACGACTATTTTAAAAATAGATCGATAGGACTAAGAGACAGAAAATCTTTAGGACGTAACAAAGTGAGATGAAAATAACAGATAGGTAAATGACAAACATCTTTCAAGCGCGTGGTAAACAAGTATATTCGTAGAGGCTAATAGAAGGGTGCAGATGCAACAGGTTTGTGTTACACGATATCGATTTTTCAAATAAGAAGGGAGCATTAACCGCAGACAACATGGTAATAGTGGGACAATAAGAAAGACAAACACAAAAAAAGTTGTTATAAAAGCAGGACTGCAATAACGATATAGACGCGCACATAAGGGGCGTCGATTGAATTTGTTTGAGAGAATAAGAGAGGACAAAATTCATGGTAAATTTAAACGGTTAGAAAACATACGTAGTTTTTTGTGGTAAAAGCGTTGTGGAGTGGACGAATTCTTGGTTTTTGAAAGTTCGTTAGATGTTTGTACCGTAAATTTTTAGAATTTAGTGGCAGTTTGAAGGTTTTCAAAGAATGGTCAACAAAATACGTGCAAACTAAGTGGGGCTTAAAATATATAAGGAAGGCTGGAGTTAGATTCGCTTCTCTTATTGTTCGCTTCTATATTTCGCTCTTATCGCCTGACTTCTTGATGATAATTTGAAGAACATCCTAGTTTTAATACCGCGTACAGTGCAGTCCGCTGAAAGTTATTACACGTGTTTATAACGTACAAGTGGGTGCAGAGTAAGTAAGGCTGAATTAAAATAAATTATAATAATTAAAAGCTGGATGCTACGTAAGTAGAATCATTTGTATTTTGAACGAGGGTGATGGTGGCATCGTTAACTGGACGAGAGGTGTGTTTTGGTTATTGTACGTGCAGTCTGATGGAAGGCGTCTGCTGAGTGGTAATGATTTGGACGAACGAGTAAGATGCAGTAATGCAGGTACTAACAGTCTGGTGAAGTCACCTATGGAGGTGGTAATCTGAAAGAACACTCCAGGTAACAATTTTTGTTTTTTAAACTGTTGTGCTGGTGCTTAGTTATTTTGATTTATGAGTGATTTGGTTATTATTTTGGTGATAATTTTTATGAACAAAAATTTAATTTTATGGGCTCATGTAAAGGACAATTTTCAATTATTAATCTGAGGGTGTAAGTACTCGAACAATATGTTATCAATGTAAGAAATAAACGGGTCTTTGGTATAATTTGACAATGCAAAAATTTATGCACAAAAAATAACAAGGTTTATACTGATCTCAACATATACCGGGGAAGTAAAGTAAGGGTAGATAGAGGATAGGCCCATCTACCTTTAATAAAATATGAAATGTTGAGGTACATAATAATTATGGGGATTTTAGATTCATGTTTTGCCATTGAATAGTAGTACAAAATGTTTTAACGTGAATATTAACTGTAAATTGAAATTATGAGAATTGATCTTTTATGTTAACAGAATAAAAGGGTTGTTTGTTTTTGTCGAAATATTTTTTTAAATTTTTTTATTATTAACTACAAAGGTTGTTGGAAGAATGAGTAGCTGGAGTAAGTATCTAGGAAGACGCAGTGAGCAGAGCTAGCCGAGGTATCAAAATTTTGAAAACCATTTTCAGAAGATACTCAACAAAGAGTTTTTTTTTGAGCATATTTATGACAACCCAACGAAGGGGCATCATTCACTGCAATTTTATGACGCCCGAAACGTGGGACACGATGTTTTAAGGTTTTTTCAATGATCCACTGCAGTATATATTGCTATGCTATAGCCCCACAATTGGGCATGTCATACAATTTGTCGTGTTATTCCCCCCAGCGTTGGGCCGTCATAAAATAGCCATATTATTCGCCCCACGATTTGGGCGTCATAAAATTGTCGTGTTATTCGCCCCACGATTGGGCGTACCATAAAATTGTCGTGTTATTCGATTTTAGGATTAACGAGCCCCTACGATGGGCGTCATAAAATTTGCTATGTTTTGCCCTTATGATTGGTGTGTCATTAAATTTGCTGTAATATTAGCTGTCTGATTCCTTTATTATTTGAAGCCCTTATGTTATGAAATGTTGAATTAGGTTTTTATCCCGAATAGATCTTATTGAATCAATTAAAGCAATTCTATAATACACAATATAATCATTGATAATATTTACCACTCTCAAAATTTTCCTTTTTACAAAATATCTACATATACCAGATTTATAGTTTTCTGAAAGTCAGCAAAAACATCTTTTACTTATTTAGGGAACTTTAAACGTTCCAAGATCCCTATTCCCTTGTCATAAATTGTTAAATGACTCTTTTTGATGACTCTTACAAATACACAATGTGATAAATATTAAATTAAAACAGTTTTCAATAATAAAGTGTATTAAGATTGCTATCTTGGAATGCGTTCTATAGTTCCATCCTAGTCCATGATCTGCATCCCCTTTTTGTGTCTGCTTTCCTTATTAATGTGCCTGCCCCATAAATTGTTTCCAATTAAAATCGTACCAAGTCAGAATATGTCCAAATTAAAAAACTTTCATTTTTAAACTATCTCCAAAATTTGAGTATGTTCAAATTTCGGAGTCCTAAATTAAAGTCGTCTTAAATATCCCAAATTAAAGACATCTCAAGCAAAATATGTCTCCAATTGAAAGTCGATATTAAAAGCACAAAATTAAAGTCCAGATTGGAAGCCATGTTTTATTGATATTAGAAATGAATTTTAATTAAGTCGTTTTACTTACGTCTATTTATAGATCAGCTTATTTTCGTTGCATAAATTCTCACAGTTTTTAATTCTGATTTACTTTGATTTTTGCTTCACTGGTTACGTAAGTTCTTAACACTTTTGAATATAGTCGTTACGCAGTTTGAATATAGATTAAACTGTCGCTCCAATAAATTGTGATAGAAAAATATAACGTAATACCCTTCTATAATATTACAATATTGCCTGCGAGTAATAGCAGTACATCATTGTTAAGTAATGTTATTTAAAGCAGTACAGCTACTAAGTAAAATTCTACATTGTATGCGCCTCTTGGAACGACAAGGGACGCAATTAGAACTTGCCTGGAGTGCAGTAGGCAGTAAACCAGGGGTTGTAAGGTAAAGCATGGACTGTATAGAGTAAAAGAAAGGAAACATAGATTTTGAATACAAAGTCACATAAATACTTAAAAGCACTTAGCGAAGCACAACATCTGGAGCACTAACGCGGCACCTTTCAGTACTGTTTCTGGCCAGAGGTGAATAGGAACGGAATAAGGAAATGATTATGATAGGAAGACATTATAGAAAGTAATATTGAGAATTAATGAAACACGGTCGCGTTCGCGGATGGTTGTTTATCGACTCTTTCTTAATTATGTTATTCCTTATCTTTAATCTTGATAAAGCTTGATAAAGAATACCACGTTGGGAGAGTGAAATGGCTCGAACATACATGTATATCATTTTATTCATATATGATCCCAAAAATTATTTCCTTCAATTATTCCGTACTGCAATATTCATACGTATATATTTCAGTGTATTTATAGGATGAGATAGAGTAGATATGGCAGCTAATTATTTATAGCAGGGTACCGCATGTATATACAATTCACTTAAAATTTTGAGACATTTTCCATAATTATAGTGTAAGAATTTGCATTTTTAAAATAGATTTCTAAGTTATTTTGCTTCATTTTAGAGCAATTGTAAATACCAATTACAAATAGTAGGTGTAAGAAATGTAGATCCTTAACGTGCAGTATAGACATATGCATCTTATTTAGATTAGAGTGTAGGTATAAAACCTTTCAGTTTTCTGTAGTGTAAAAATCAATAATTTAAGACCGTTATCAAGGAGGGTGAACGATTAACGTATATTCTAAGTGTAAATATTCTTTGCATGCATCTTTATTATATTTTAGTAGAAAGCTTTAACATTTGTATATATTTCAAAGTTAAAGCAGAAGCGAAATAGTTATAACGAACGTTATTGAAAACAAGTTCTTAGTAGTAGTTTATTTCAAGGTTTTTCCAATAGTTTTCTAGTGTGGTAAACAGAATAATCGTTGCTATAATTCTCGGTAGGCAGACAGAGGACGTGCTCAAATAAAATTTATTTTCTGCGAAGGTAGTGACGCGTGGAACAGGCAGCGATCGATATAAGATAAAGACAAATTATTGTTAGCATGCATTTGAGTGGGATAAAAGATGTCATATGTTAAGGTTTCGTTTGACTTTGTAAGAAACTGTGGTACAAGGACAGATTAAAGTTTATAAGTACGAGCGAGAGGCAGCATGGGTGTATAGACATCGTTTGAAATGTGTTGAGTAGAGAATAGATATTAAGGTTATAGACAAGATTGCATGGAAGGAACTGAGATAGATTATTAAATCTCACATACAGAAGGGGGATAGACAATAGTTCAAAGAAGGAAAATGCTAGTTAGGGTAATCGTGATTGTAAACAAGGAGTAAAAAGGGAAAGGAGATATTGAATACAGGTTAGACAAGGATACGGCGAACGGGTAGTAGGAATAAAAAATATAGAAAGGGTACAAAGAAAGAAATAGAAAATTTTTGTATGTGAGTTAGACTAAGACAACCTGAATATGCTTATTTTAAAGGCGTGCTTTAGAGTGTAGAACTTGTGTCAGTTGAAGCGAGGGTTTCGGCGAATTTAATATCCGTTGTATATTTTCGTAGTAAATTGCTTATTTGTTTTCAACATTTTTTAAGATTTGACGACGGTTGGTGCACAGCTGCGAGTTTTAAGTAGAAATAGTGAACGCCATCGGAGGAGTTTTCAGAATTACCGACGGATGAAAGTTGTTTGTAAGAGAGTGGTTTGCAGAAATGTGTTGACGGTTTGAAAATTTACCAGAAAGGTATATTTGTTTATAGTGGTGTATTTTAAGATATACATTATAATTTGAATTAGGGCCGCTATACTTGCGGCCACGTCCCCAATGCTCCACCCGGAGGTACTACATTGGGTTTAAACGCGAAAAATAGTCGTGCTCCTAATTTATTCTTACTTCATAGTTGATTCACCCTAAATAAAAACTAAATAAAAATCCAACAAACCTAAAAATCTAACAAACCTAACAAATTCTAACAATCTAACAAACCTAAAATCTGACAAAAACTGGAACAAAAACAAAACAAAAACTAAAAACAGGGTTGTAAATAATGGTATCCCTAGCGCTGACTTTCGAGTGTACCCGATCAACAAGCAAAATGAGAGGGGAGGGATCCGTAATACCGGATAGCAGACGCCGGTTCTGCTTACCAGTGCGACCTGAAGGGTCGTCTTAAAACTATCCAAATCTAGCTAACTAATTTAAATCCATCCCTAGCTTTCCCTATCGTTCCCTAACTGATTTACATTATGATTACAATCTTCGCAATTCTGCTCGTCCTTCCCAAATATATACTGCAACCAAAATGGCGACAGAACGTCAAACAAAACAAATAAGCCACATAATACATGCTATATATAAATAAATATAAAGTGTAAATATAAAATATAAATAAATATAATTATGTAAATATATAAATAAATGTTTAATAAGCGTTAAGCATATAGCAGTGCACAAAATAGCGAAAGCATCACCCTATTTATCAGATGCACTCGCACAAGCATTATGTCGGCTAGCGCCTTTACACACCAAACGTGCTTCTTAAATTATTTCAAAAACTACTTTAATGTAAATCAATGCTTGCGCGAGTACAGCCGCCACAATTTAAGTCCTACCTCGATAATAAAATTCTCCAGCATCCGAAGATCTGGTCGTCTGTAACTTACTTCTAAGGGTGGGACGGGGTGCACTGCTAAAGTCCTGGTGGGTATGCACTAAATGTTCTTGGGGGGATCACAATCACTATCACTATCACTTCACTTTCAAGTCCTGGGGGGATGCGCGGTTGCGCTCTGTTTTATTATCCTTGTTTACTTTATTGATTTAATTTAATGAGGTTTTATGATTTATTTGTTATTGTTTATTTGGTATTATTTATTCCCGATTTTCCGCACATAATTATGAAGATAGGCAGTGATTGTATTAATGGAGTGGGGGTTTCTCGTGCATATTGGACATTTTGGTATAATTATCTTTTTTTTTTTTAATTTAATATCAGGTTTTGGTTATGCTCGTATCCTTACTCACGCCAAGTCAAACTAAAATTTTCAATCCTCCCACCAACCCCACCGAATTTTTACACGCGGTCGTCATTGATTGTCTAATCTCGCGACCCTTCCGCGAATTCTTTTAAGGCTGTCCAGAACGCCTTCTGGCTAACCACTTTCCCGACTTCCTCTAGGCTCTTTGGCCATGCCAGACCTAGGATAGCTAGTTTGCTATCAGCCAACCCTCGATTTCCCGCCTCAAGCGGGCAGTCGAAGAGCACGTGCTCTGCGCTTTCCGCGCCCTCACCGCATTCGCAGCGGTCGCTGTTGGTTAGACCGAACCTTTGTAAATACGCCTTCAGGGCGCCGTGCCCTGTTATCAACTGCACCATTTTGTGATCGAGCTTAACCTCGATCTTACCTCTGGCTTCTATGCTCGGTATGAATTTGTGGGTCAACCTGCCCGTGGCAGCGTTGTTCCACCTCTCTTCCCATTGTCGAATTGATTTTCGCGCAGCTTTCTTTTGATTAAAGACCTCGGTATCGACGAGTGTGATATTCGAAAGTCGCCCGTCGCGGCCTCTTTAGCTAATTCGTCAGCCCTATCGTTTCCTACGTTACCATTGTGCGACCTGACCCAACAGAACTTTAAACGTCGAAACTCTAGCGCCGTACGCGCTATCCTCCAGACGTCCGCTTGGAGATCTGTCGAGGTGTTCATGTTTGTTAAAGCCGTTAGCGCCGATTTACTATCACTGATTATATAATACTCGTCTCTGCCCGTATGGTTTATTACGTAATCGATAGCCTCTCGTATGGCTACCAATTCGCACTGGAAGATAGTGCACCAGTTCGCGAGTTTGGTTTGAAACCGAAACACCTCCTTTCCTGCTTATACACGACAAACGCCGCGCCTGCTTGCCCATCGTCCATACGTGAACCGTCCGTATAAATTCTGATACCCATCGCGTCCTCATCACCTTCGACAAACTCGATCCCTCTAATATCAGCCGGGTGCCCTAACTCAGATACAACAATCTTTCTTGCAATTTCCCTATTACCAAGATTAAGATCTTCGATAATTTCGCGCCCTTTTCCTATATTTATTAATCGTCTATCTCTAATCTCCCTAACGACATATTCGATAGGGAGAGTCCTACTGATCACCAGGACAGCCTCCGTGGAGGTGGTCCTGTACGCCCTCGCCGCTTTTACCGCGGTTATGCGTTGTACGCTCGTCAATTGACGCATCTCCCGGACTTTACAACCTTCTGCCCATACAGAAGCTGCGTACAGTATTGCCGGCTCAATTGCTCCGGCATAAACCGTCCTCAGCGATTCGCCCCTAAAACCCCACTTTATTTTAGCCGCCGCCATCATTTTGTTTGATATTTCGCCGCCCTTACTTTTTACGTATTGTACGTGCGCTTTCCAATTTAATTTATTGTCGATCTTGACGCCGAGGTAGGTAATACAATCTTTAAACGGGATTTTCTCCCCTCCTAGCTCTAACCTAGGAGGTCTCTGTCCTGGTTTCGTGCCGAAATAAAGCGCCTCTGACTTCGCCGTGTTAAATTTTAATTTTACCGCCTGCGACCATTCGTGTAAATTATTAAGCGCCTCGTTCGGTTTTGTGCGCATATCCATTAACAATCTCGATCTTACAATTAAAAGTGTGTCATCTGCAAACCCAACGATTGAGCATCCTGCGGGCAACTTGACCCTAAAGATGCTCTCATACAACAACTTCCAAAATGTGGGACCAGAACATGACCATTGCGGGCATCCCCTTTCCACCTCACGCGACAGAACTTCACCCGGAATTTCAACCTGTGCTAATCGCCCGAGAAATAGCTCTTGACCAAAGACATCAAGTTTCGCGGACAACCCCTACGATCTAACTCGCAAACGATTAATGGCCACCAGGCAGCATCAAATGCTCCTGAAATGTCCAAAGCAACAACGACACAGTACTCTTTGGCATTTCTTGCCTGCTTAATTTCCCCGACAACGAACTCTAACGCGTCGATAGTCGACTTGCCCTCCACGAAACCAAACTGTCGGTTATTAAAACCGCCGCTGTCTCGCACTAGGTGTTCAACACGCGTAGTCATAACGCGATCTAAAACTTTCCCCAGCACCGGTAGCAAGCTAATTGGACGATAGCTGCCCGGATCTGACGCATCCGCCTTTTAGGTTTGGGTATAAATTTCACATTCTGGATTTTCCAGCAACGCGGAAAACGCCCTTTCTAAACAAAGATTAAACAACCCAACAAAGACACACGGGGCTAACAGGCACGCCTGCAGAGCTGCGTCTGAAGTGATTCCATCATGCCCCGGTGCCTTCTTAGGGTTCATCCTCCTAAGAGCCCTGACGACCTCGTGAACTAGGATTGCCTTATCGGCACCTGTTCCTTGCGCCTTTGCAGCTTCCCGACGTATTAAATCGTGCGACCCTTCATCCCCCTCGGGATTATCCGATGGGAAAAATTTCTCTAGTAAATATTCTGCTGTGGTTTTAAAACCTTCCGTGTATTCGCCATTTGTTTTCTTTATATTACTGAGCGCGATTTTTTGTTGTTTTCCTCTAATTACGCGGTATGCGGTTCCCCAGGGTTCTTTCTCTGAGTTTTGCGTGCAGAATTCTTTAAATTTATTCGTTCGCGTTTCTTCTATTAATATTTTATATTCGCGGTAACTTTGATTATATTCTATTCTCCGTTGTTCTCTTATATCTCCCGAGGCGCGTTGATAGCGGCGCCTTAGGTTACGCGTTTCTGCCCGCTTGGTGGTTAGTTCCCGGGTCCACCAGGGTACGCTGTCTTTAAATGTTTTCTTTTGCGGCATGGAATACGACGACGCGTCTACCACCGCGTCGTTCAATTTTTTCGCGAGTGTTTCTACTTCGTCTGCCTCTCGGCAGTTAAATAGCTCATTTTCGAGCGCAGGGATACTTTCGCCAAATTTTTCTTTAAACCGCTCCCAATTTGCTTTTTTATTACAGAACCGCGGAAATATAGTTAGCTGCTCGTTTGCGCTTGTTTTGGTTTCAACGTCCCATGTTATTAATTTATGGTCAGAGAGCGTTTCCTCGTCCGACCTTAGTTTCCAATTACAAATCGTTTCTAACATTTCGTGCGAGACTGCAGTAATATCTATAAAACTGCTGCCTCTATGCGTCTCAAACGTAGGTGAATCATTAGTGTTTATCACACTAAGGTCCCATCCCGTAAAAAGATCAGCTACCTGCGAGCCTCTATCGTCTTCGATAGGGCTGCCCCATAATGGCGACTTAGCATTAAAATCTCCCCCGATGATTAAATTTTTATTCCTACCGATTTTGCGCAAAATGTCTTCGACTTGGTTTACTAAGTCCTCGGTTTGAGGATTTTCCCGCCGGGAATCAACCGGCGGAAGATACGCGCTGATCACGTAAAATGTATTTAGCCCTGATTTAATTTCGACCGTTGTTAAAAATTCGTTGGATAAATTATTTAGTATTATTCCGGCGCACGTCCCATTATTTATTATTATACCGCTACGCGGTCGTTCGCAGTTTGCGTTTAAAACGGTGACCCCCTTCCCAAAACCTGTTATTTTATGGCTGTACAGGTGCGGTTCCTGTACAAGCCCGATGTCGATATTATTTTCGCTAAATAACTTTACGAAGTTATTTGTAGCCCCTTTTCCTTTCCCGAGATTTAATTGCGCGAATTTAATCTTCTTGCTTCTTTTAAATCGTTCTTTTTCTTCACGGTCCATAATCGATGTTGCGTGTGATTGCGTTCTTCAATCTTAGCATCGTGGGGCATCTACTCGACTTGGCGTCGTGGCGCGTATCGACCTTCGCGCCACCGCCAGTTCTGTCGTTTGCCCTAGCGCAAACCACACAGCAGGGGACTACCCTCCGGCAATTCTTGAACTCGTGACCGACTTCGGCACAGTTACCGCACCACTGTACCTTCTCCTGCACTCCATCGATCTATGGCCGTACTCGTAGCACCTGTAGCACTGGGTCATCGAGAAGTGGTCCCGGGCCCAGACTCTTCGCCACCTGAGGTTTATAGCGTCAGCTAATATACGTCTCCGAAGTGTGGGGGTCACTTCGAAGACTACGTTGACGAAGGGATCCCTAGGGCCCTTTCCGCCAAACCTAAATTTCTCCCTCAGGTGGTCTTCAATCTTCAAATCGCCGAAGCGGGGATTCTGGCACGCGATCAACCGCACCAGCTCTTCCGCCTTCATCCCCGCTTCGACCCCGGAAGAACGACCCGTGGGCGCTTCTTCTCGATGGTCTTCGCCACGAGCTCTTTGCAGTCACCGACAACCTTCGACTGCAGTTTCTTCGCATCTTCTCGGTTTGCACACTCGACAACTACACCGCCCTTGCGAGTTCTACGAGCTCCGACCACAACAAAACCATCACGAGCGGGATCGACCTTCTTCTTTAGGGTCGACATGACGTCATCCTTCTCCCCTGGCCTGGCGTCGACCCTAACTGCAAAGGTGGGCGTCGCACCTGCAGCAGCTGCAGCATACGACGCCTTCCGCGGCATCGGCACCTCCTGGCTCCTGGAACACTGCTGCCCTGAAACACAAGCAACCACCGCTGGACTTCCCCCGACAACATTAGCTCTCCCAGAATCACTAGCCACAAGCCGCAGCGCCCTAACCATACCTATAAGTTGATTCGCCGCGTCGAGGAAATCATCCAGGGCGTAGCGAATCTTCTTTCTGTCCTCCACGACGATAGTGGCGGAGGTCGTCGGCACCCTCCCGGAGATGGCCCAGTGCGCCTTCCTCACCCTCAATCTCAGGAGGTCCAGCTCATCGAGGTCGCTAGCTGCAACGCTAACGTCGCTGCTAGTCGACATCTTTCGCTGCGCTACCGAAGTTGAGGGCGATTCAGGCGCCGCAGCCACCCCAGGGGCCCTGACTCCCCGACACGACCGCCGCAGACACAGGCTCCTCTACCTCCTGTACCTCCTCCTGAATCCCTAACCTAACGTCTTTTAAAATTACCTTTAGCTGTTTCCCCCCAACAGCGCCCTCAGCCTCCGACCTATTAGACTCGGACCTATCTCCCCTCTTCTTCCTGGGCAACGGGTCCTCGTCGCGGTGGACCACCATGCTGACAAAACAAACGACAAAAAATAACACCTAAAACGCAGCTCAAAAACCACTTGACCGTTACGACGCTAAAAGAAAAACGCTAGAAGAACGCAAAACGTTGGTCCAATAAAAATGTTTTGTTTAAAGGTGAACCGTAAGCAACCTTGTATTTGTTTAAACTTCGAACCGCCTAATTAAATATCAAACTTTAACAAAAATACAACAAGCACCAAGCGTCAAAATAACAACTAGAATCAAATAAATTCCCTAGCGCAATTCGATTCAAAATGTACCGCGAAGAACACTATTTATTTATTTTAAATTTTTAAAACCGCCAAATCAATTTAAATAAACTAATTACTTCAAAATATTAAAATATCTAATTTACAAACAACAACACTTTATTTTTAACGTGTAATTAAGAAAATAAGGTCGAGCGCAATCGGAATGAGGTAACCGGAAATGACCTTTCACTTTATCGCTTGGTAACTAGCACAACCTGTATCTGTTACACTGCTTAATTACACCAAAATCGATTTTAAAAGAACTTATAAGTACGCGTGTACTTAAATTACGGAAAATTTATATTAAAATTGTTTTAAAATTTTTAGTTTTTGAGATATTTATTTGATTTAAAAAGGCTTAGATTTTTGTTCTTTGGTTATTATTTGATTATACGCGCACTATAAAAATTCACACACTTTTTGGTTGTTTTACCCGGTTTTTTACACGATTTACGTGGTTTTCATTTTAAATTTATTATTAAAAATGTCTTTTTAAGTTATTTCAAAATTATTTTTTGAATATTAGTTTATTAGACCTTTGTTTTATTAACCCGAAATTTATTTAGTTTATTTTTAAAACGCGGATTTGGTTTAAATTACAAAGAAAAACGCGATTTATTTAGTTTTTATTTAGTTTAAATTCTGCTTTAAAATTTTTATTTTACTGCCCTGTATTTAAATTTTGATGGCACACAATTATAAAAATAAAACACAATAAAAAGCAAAGCTTCAAATAAAATAATTCAGCAATAAATAATAAAACCCTAGATAAACACTTACTGTTATTGCTGAAGCGGGGGCTCAGCAGAAACACGTCCGCTCGCTTCAAG
Organism: Platerodrilus igneus; assembly: GCA_036346225.1. Taxonomy (NCBI): domain Eukaryota; kingdom Metazoa; phylum Arthropoda; class Insecta; order Coleoptera; family Lycidae; genus Platerodrilus; species Platerodrilus igneus. The sequence continues at coordinate 6,463,309 of JARFIW010000869.1, read as the reverse complement.
CGGCAACTAGAAAGTATTTTAAGATATACAACTAGACAGAGGGGCAGAATGTCAATATAAACACTGAAGGGGCAGCGAGAGGCTCCCTCTCATGTACTTCTCATCTAAGATTCGAGTAATATTAGTAAGCCAATTGCGTAACTAGTGATTTTAATGAATGAATTCAAGTTAATTAAAACATGCACAAGTTGGTGTATTGTTAAATAAGCAGTTCAACAATTTTATACAGTACTTTTGAGTATACAAAACTTGCTTCAGAACTGTAAGTAGAGATTGCTTGCTATTTTGGTTGTTGATGCAAGATAAGCACTTTTATGGAGTCGTAGGTGTTAAATGGATCGATGTAGTGATGTACTGAGGCTAGTTGGATCCATAGATGAAATCTAATGTTTAGAAATACCGTAATTTGGTGGACGGGAGAATTGGATAGCAGATTGGTGTCAAAGAGGGTATGATTGAACTTAGAGGTTGGTTCCTGAACGTGCAGTCGCAGTCGAGGACAACGTCATCGATGGTTTAGGTGCAGATTCATGTGAGGTGGTGCTCACCAGGCAACAATTTTTGTAAAACTTTATTCTGTTGTGTGCATTTGGTGCGTTGTGACATTTTGGAGTAAATTGTGGTAAATGTTTGGTAGTCAAGTTTTCTTTGGTAGAAAATAGGATAATATTTTTAGGTGTAAGTTGCAGAGCGGCCGTGGCAAACTTCACTGAAGAAGATGAGTTTTGGCGACCAGGAAGGTAGGTCATCTTTAGCCCAAGTTTAGGGGCTTTTTCCAGGTAGACTTCAGAATAATATATATATGCCAACAAGCTTCACTAAAGACACAAATTTTAAAACGACACGATTCCTAGTATCTCTACTAGAAAATAACATAAAAGTTTTCTAAAATAATTTAATTGGGACGATTAGAAGCTTAAGCTTTCATATAAACGAACACCACATTTAAAATTCTTAGTAAATTTTTAATGAGATAGAGGAGAAGGCTGACTTTGAAAAAGCAATTAAATACAACTGAAAATGCATGTGTTCAGAAATAACCTGCGAGTGTAGATTAAAATTTGCGTAAGATTTTAATGAGGGGCGGATTTTTATCAACACAGGTATTAAACAACAAATTAGCGAACCGGTGAACTCAGAAAACCCTGAAGCGTTTATTCTGGCATCGATATATCAATCTACACGTAGCAGAGAATTTTAAAATTGCTTTCGTTAGCTTTTCTTTCTTCTTTTTACTCTTTGGTTATTTTTTTGGTTTGACAATTATCGAACAGGACTCTTTTGTCTAAGTTTAAAGTATAAGCTGTTTATAATTATGAACGAATAGCTTTTCATGTCTATATTATATGTGAGATAGAGATTTAAGAAAGAATAACAGTAGTTTGTACTACGTAAGAATATTCCAGTATGGAATAATCGAAGGAAATAATTTTTTGGGGATCATAACGGCATACTGAAAACTAAAACAGGAAATCAATGGTAACAAATAATCTGTCCAAAACTTACCCGAACAACAATACTAGACAGGAAAATAGAAATAGGACAATATAGAATAAATTTGAAAAGCTGAGAACGTTTATATTTAGATAGATAATGTAATTGATCAGATGAGTAATCATACCAAAAAAATTAATCAACATGGAGCATACAGTGAGATTGCTATTCAACGATCAGGCTTAGCATCATCTGGCTCACATCAAAACTTTCGAGTTTAGGCAAGTGAAGCAAGATATTTAATATTGCAACACTGACGTGGGGCCATTGAAAAGTGAAATGGATACAGTCATTAAGCAAACAATGGTATGATTAATTACTACAAAGGTTGAATGTAATGGGAAGATGCGAGTAGGTTCCAACGATTTTTAAAATAACATAAAAGATATTATAGGTTCGATGCATAAACCGTGCAATCCGGCGGAAAGTCACTCAGTTACTAATCCGAGTACAAGTAATACAAATTGTGATATTACAGTGCGTTATATAAAAACAATTAGTGCCCTCGTAAGATTAAATTAATAATGCATAAATCTAGTATAACGCATGTACTTATATTAATGATAAATATACTGTAACGAATTTGTTTTTACAGTTCTTTATTTGGTTTAATATAAGTCTTATTACTCCCAACTACAGAGAAACCTTAATCTACTGAGTTGCCGCTACAGATACCACTAATGATTGATAATTAGTGCAATATTTCCTAACAATAAATTACCTTTTAACACGATGATTAACTATATTTATTACTTTGCTTTTGTATGCTTTATATTGATTCTCTAAGTGCACCCTTATAGTTGTCAATTAATCCATTGTTAGTTAAATGGCTTTGTCTTTTTCTATTTCAGATTCTTCTGCGTTTAAAATCCCCTTGTTTAAGATAAGTGTTAGAACTTCTAGTAATATTGTGAGATTTTAACATTACAACAGATTTAATGATAATGGATATAAATAAATAGTGTTTTTCAAATAATAGATTATTCATCTCAATTCTTATTTATTATATAATTTAAAAAGAGTATTATGTGGAGCTGGAACATAAAATTCAACAATTTTAGAGGATTTTTCAAACATCGGTACTTAGTTAGTAGTTACGAATCCCACATTAATATAATTAATTAGCTTATATTCTGTAAATATTGGCAAAAGAAACTGCATCAACTAAAAGTTATATTTTCATTTGGACACAAACGTTTAGTTTGTAGATTAAGGCATCTTTCGTGGAAGAAACTACCTCTCTAGATTAAACATTTTGGAAAGTGAATAAAATAGGTATTATATATATATATATATATATATATATATATATTGCTGTGATAAGGGATAGTTTAAGGGTGTATTTTACAGCAATGGTCGTTTAGTAACCATAAATTATAATAAGAAGCAGAAAACTGCATTTATTTAGTAGAAAATTGAGTAATTGAGATAGTTTGTAAATAGTAAGCATTTAACACCCTGTATATAGAGTTTAAGTAGTTTTAAGCGACGCAAATGAACACATCTTATAATAATAGGACGCATAGTTAGCATAGAAATAGGTAATTCATACATTAAGTGAATAACAAATATTTAACACCCAGTATATAGAACTTTAGTAATTTTAAGTAATGCAAACAACGATAATTTTCAGTAAAGAAGCACGCGTATTTAGAAGAATGGTAATTAAACACGCATTCAAAAGAATTCTAATCAGTTATGATAATACGGAGATAATAGATTAAACTTAAGGAAGCTTTCGGTAAGTGCGTAGAAACAATTAACATTTTGATAAGTAAAGGTAATCAAAGATGCGTAAATAAATAAACGTACATGAAAATCAAAATTCAAATTGCATCAGGTAATTTTTGTATAATATGGAAAAACGATTATTTACTCAAAACACCGCATGGTCTGATAACAAAGCATCTGTAGCAAACAACCATTACTCGAAAAGCCAAGAATGTTACATCAGAAAACCACTTTAAGTGTAGGAAATACAAAGACCTCATTGGTTAAGATTAGTAATCCAAGTCCACATACAAAGGGGGATCTACCCATATATTAACAGCGAGCAATGATAACGGAGCTCAGTTTCAACTCAACAAGGCCAAGCTGCGTTACTCTGAATCTAAGAGTAACGCGAGTTAAGGTTCGGGCCTTTGGAGCGGTGTTTTTAAAAACAATTCTGGAGACTTAACAAATTTATTTTAACTTGAAACAGAATTTACAATGAAATTTTGAATAACTAGTAACATAATAACTTTCAACCAAAAAAATATAATAATTGTACTATGTCGAGTAGTCTAGGTAGACAACAATGCAAAAGCTGTAATGCTCAGACTGACTGCCGGGTTCTTGAGCTCCCGGGCTTTTTATAATAACCTGCCCCTCACACGGCTGTGGGAACTTGCAGATCTCATGTCTGCTTTACACTTTGTTACAATGTAACAATCTTATTTCTAAGTAATTGCGGTATGTTGACCGCCTGTGACCTGCCACCTGCAGTATCACTGCCCTCTTGGATGCAAAGTTGCATGTCCGTTCACATGAACTGTCGATAACCTCTCTGGGTTATCCTTGTATTACAATGTTGCAATGAACTTATACTTTACTTAACAATTTCTAATAATTCCTATTAGATTCAATATATTCAATATATATATATATATATATATATATATATATATATATATATATAGATAATTGGGGGATACATAACTCGCGTAATAATATTTTAATAGTAAAATTGTTTAGTGACAGATAGTGCTACGAATATGAAAATCTCTATTGCCGATTAACGGCTTCGGAGGCTGACGATAATAAATTTAAGTTTGACGAAAATAATTCGAGGCTGATGATAATTTCGAAATTTTAAAGGGGTGCATAATTCAGTAGATAATATTTCAATGGGTATATAATAATTCCGAATTAGTGGAGAATAATTTCGAATACGATGTTAATGATCCAAATGGATGGTATAATAATGCATGGAAAATTTTGAGTTGCGAGAAAGAAATAAAGAAGCACGAAGTAAACAGACCAGGTTAGATCTTATTAGTTTTAAGACATTTTTTCTATTTGAATTTAAATATTGAATTTGCCTAATTAAGATAAACTTGTGTAACAGAGTCAGCAACGAACTTTGCATACGTTGAAAGTACGTAATATAATAAAGGGTTTTAAACGTTCCAGGCTTCTTTGATAAAAAGAGTAGTTTTTGGTGACTATAGATTGATTGCAAAGCATATATGATTTTTGAGATAAGATAAGACGTACAATATTGATTGATTAAAAAGTGTATTTTAATAATTTTCAAAACCTGTACATAATATTTGTTTTCATTATATGGAATTAATTAACTTCATCTTATAATTCAAACAAAGAGGTAATCATAAAAGGGTAAAAAAGAGAAAAAATGATCATCGTAACGTTGTGCACTTTGTGTAGAATAATAATAAAAGCTAGCGGTGGCAGAAAAATAAAATTAGTGGAAGTTAAATTTGATTAGGAAAACAGAGAGAGATGGAGTCAAGTAAGAAAACGCCATTGACACCGAGTACGGCGTTATCATATCAAGTATTTATTGGACGGCACAACGACGGGGCTCGAGAGTTCCAGTTAATACATAGCAATATATATAAATATATTATATATATAATAAATATATATATATATATATATATATATAATAAAAGCTCTGAGAAATATATTAAAACGTTAATTAGGAGCACACACCTGCATATTTTTAAAAGTCAATTTCAGTTTAATTTGTTTGGATAAACATGAAAATTCTGCGTATATTGGAAACGGTCGGATAAACCGTAGCTTATATTAACGGGAAGGCTAGATACGGGGTTATTTAACCCAAATAAGAATACACGTGGACTGAAATAACCGATAGTAACGAGTATCGATTTGCACCACTAGGAGCAAGTTAGAAAAGGACAGATAAAATGCGCAAGGCAGAGACACAGATAATGAAAGGCGTGATTTGAGCAACGTCACGAAGAAATGATTGGTTGTAATAAGATGCAGATATGAGAGGTGTAAACGTAACGATTTCTATACAAAATTAATTAGTGTTCTCGGACGTATTTGCGAGCCGTGTGAAAATTCTTAGATTTTCAACTGGCGCGTGTGCAAATTTTTAGAATCGCTGTGCCGGACTGTCGAAAAGGGAACATAGTATGCGAAATTCTGAAAACTGGCCGTCGCGGGACAAAACCGACATACAGGCGAGCTATTATATAAACCCGGACCTTAAACAGTTTCGCTCTCTTAGATTTTCGATTTTGATTCAATACTTTAAACAGTTTGCTCTTATATTTTGGTGATTATTGAATACTTTAAAACAGTTTGCTCTTTACGTGCTACGATACAAGTTATTATGCATTAGTGCACTTAGAAAAGAAGATACAAGGTAATAAAGTCTAGTTATATTTGCGAGTATTACTGTACCAAGTATCGAAATTAGTAACGATAAATGAATAAACAAAAGTAGGCAGTTTTGGGGTATAGCGTGAAAGAAGTATGAATTTCTTTGCTATTTTTCGGGGGTGTTAATAATTAAATGTTATTCGTAATCGTGATTGGATCCACAAAACAAGATTTTGATATACTTAGATGAGTCCTGAGAAGCCCTGAAACAATTTTAGATGAATGGTGGTGTAGAAAATTTTAAAAGCGTTCGGAATCAGAAGCCGTAAACATAACCCAGTTGGAATGGTGTGATTAACAAAGGACGATGTACATTGGAGCCACGAGTGCATTAGCCTTCAGGTGACTTATGCTTTGTTGTTCGGTTTTTGATGTTTTGGTGTGTGTTGAATAACTTTATAATTTGTTTGCTAAAAAATGGACAGTAGTGAATTTGTACAAACAACAAAATTTTAATTTTAAGGTGAAATTTTCTTGTTTAAGTAGAAAGGAGTATTTAGCAGTTTATGTTCTTGATTATGATGAAAATTTGGGTTTGTCTTTGAGCTCAATTAGACTGGCCTGTTTGATTAACGTAAAGGGGTGGGAGATGCTCCCTTTGTACTCAAACTCAGGTCTGCAAATATTGTTAAGTTAATTAGTGGGCATCCTACAGGGACTTTAGTTTTGGATGCAAATTAAAATGATGACAAATTTAATCTTGAAATTTTATGATACTGAAATTTATGCTACAATTTAATAATAATAATAATAATATCGTCTTTATTGATTATTAATAAGTTCTATAACAAAAAAAAAAGAAAGTAGTATAACAGGCGAAGTTCAGCCAAAGGCTGTTCTACCACTTAACCTGCAACTAACAATACAATAAAATTAATTTACAAATAAGAATAGAAACATGTAAAAGAAGCCGGATGTTTGTAATTCTGGTGTGAACGCCACTGCAAACAGTTTAACACTAACATTAAGTTGGTACTTTATGAGCCAACACTGCTAAAGAGTATGAGAACAAATGAGAATACATAAATGTATAGACCAGTGAATTTATTGTGTTGAAAGTAAATACTTTTTAAATGATAGTTTAAAACTTGATACCGATTTGGTTTTCATGGAGTTGTCAATTGAATTATATAATTTAACTGCAGTGTACTGGAATGACCTCTGGAAGAGCGTGGTTGAGTGCCGCTGTACATGTAGCAAGTCACGAGATCTTACCTGGACAGAATGACAACTGCTACGCGGTAGTAGCAAATTTTTTATATAAATTGGTGCCGATAGAGAATTTACAATTTTATGCGTAAAGGTTGCAAGATGCAGTAACCGCCTGTTTTCCATTTTTAACCAGCCCGACTGGCGCAGCGATTCAGAAATGTGATCGAATTTCCTTAAATTGAAAATAAATCTAAGACAATCATTCTGTATTCTTTGAACCCTTGCTGTAGTAATAGAGTCTAAACAGGGACCGTAAACAACATCACCATAATCAAATGCAGACAAGATAAGTGACTCGCAAAGCATTTTACGAAGCTTTTGATTTAACGAATCTTTGTTAACATACAGTTTACGCAGAATTATGTATGATCTTTTAACTAAATTATTTATATGACAATCAAATCGTAATTTAAAGTCAACCGTCGGTCCTAAGTTTTAACGTGATTTTGTATTTCAATTTTTTCGGCATTTACCACTAGATTTATGTTATCAACAACTATCTTCCTGTTTTCTCAGGCCCAAAATAATTGCTACCGATTTCTTAGGGTTAATAGCTAAGGAATGATTTGCTCCAAAATCAGAAAGCTCCTTTAGATCTTCATTGATCTGTGCATTTGCAACTGGTAACTGATTAATTTTAAATGAGAAATATATTTGTGAATCGTCAGCGTAAAATCTAGATTGGTAATTACGAAGTTTACTTGAAGTCAGCTGTATACAGCAAAAAGCAGAGGACCTAAGATTGTACCTTGAGGTACTCCACTAGTTATATTTTTGTTAGAGACGTTTTACCACTAACATTAACCAACTGCTTCCTATTACATAAATACCGCATAAGATGTAGTGAGTTTTTGTCAAATCCGTAATATTTTAATTTTGCAAGAAGTAAATTGTAGTCTATGGTGTCAAACGCTTTAGAGTAGTCCAACAACACTAGAACACTAACCAAATCCAAATCAGAAGACTGAAGAATATCGTTAGTAACTTTGATTAATGCACCGGTGGTACTATGGCCCACTCTAAAGCCAGATTGATTTGCAGGTATGATTTGTGCAAAAGAAGTGAATTTGTGGATTTGTTCATATATAATTTTTCAAAAATTTTGATAGAGGCGGAAGAATACTAATAGGTCTTAACTCAGACAAATTAATGACTTTATTAACTTTAGGTATAGGCGTAATGACAGCCAGTTTCAACATTCTGGAAAATATCTTTTATAATACAATTATTAATAATATTAGTGATGGGTTCAATAATTTTTTTTCGCATAATTTTAACATAAAATAGATATAGAGTCACTTCCAATAGCATTAGACTTAATGGATTTGACAGCTTTCAGAACCTTATCAGTTGTAGTAGTAGAAAATGAGAATAAGAAATTGCTATTAAACTGATTGTTATTATAAAATTGAAACATATGTTGTGGAGGGTTGGTTTTTAGCTTGTTTACAGATTCTATGAAAAATGCATTTATTTGGTCCGGATCACATAGACTTTCTGGTATACAGTTTAGTTTAGATGTTACGATCTTAGAGTCCCTGAGAGCTTTCCAAGTAATATTAGCTGATTGTTTAGCAATAAAATCAAAGTAGTGCCTTTTTCCTCGTCTCATAGAGCTTGTTACAGAATTTCTCAACTGTTTATAATGCTCCCAATCTGATTGTGTTCTGCTATGTTTAAATTTAATATGAGCTTTATCACGCAGTTTCATCATAATTGTGATTACGTTGGTAAGCCACGGAGCTTTTGCTTTGGTAATTCTACTCGTCTTTAATGGCGCATGCATATCAAAAAGATCTATTAATATTTTGTTGAGTGTTCGTATTTGTGTATCTATATCATCAATATAAAAGATCTCTTCTACATTGATATCCTCCAAGTGATTGTTGAAGGCCGTTAAATCAAAGTTTTAAAATCTCGGTGAGTGATGTATTTAGAGATGCGTGCAGGCTTTTCAAATTTGAGCTGTACAACTACTAGGCAATGATCAGATAAGTCATGTACACCTATACAATCCACTGTATCAATTATACTTTCATTATTTAGAAGAATAACATCAATTAATGTTGAACTATACTGGGTGATCCGTGTAGGTTCAATTACGGCTTGTTTTAAATTATACATTTTAATAATAGCATTAAACCTTTCAACATTGGAATTTGTGAGATTAAACAAATTTAAGTTAATATCGCCTCCGCAAAAGATGTGATCAAATTGAGGACAAACTTGTGCTAGTACTAATTCAAAACCTGTGAAAAAGTTATGTGCTGCAATTATTTGTGACCGATATACTACACCAGCAGCAACTTTTTTACTATTGTAAATGAAACTTACCCACAACTGTTCAAAACAGTCATTAGTATCATAATCTGTATTTATGACTTTGCAATTTAAACAAGTCCTAGCATACACAGCAACACCACCACCCTTCCCTTACGATCAGTGTGAAAAGATCAAAATTTTCTAGTTGATAGTCATTAATATTACATCTTTCAGTTAGCCATGTTTCTGTTACAAATATGATATCAAGTTTGTTCTCATCCACCAGAGCAGAAAAAGTTTCAAAGCCAGTATTAAGAGAGCGTACATTAATTGTTGCGAGTTTAAACATAAATATAATTAAGGTATTAAGTAAACAGCTAAAATATGCTAAACTTTAAGAAGAAACGAGCACAAGAGTATACTTTTAAATGTGTAATATTAGGTCGCTTCTTTGTGAAATAGCTGGCATAGCAGTTGTACTACTCCTACAATGTAACAATCTTTAAGGAAAAGTAAATAAATTGTCTATACACGGTTAGGTAGTTCCACAGTAAGAAAAAAAATATATATATAAATTTTAAACTAAATATACAGATTTTGTGCAACTGTATGTATCAGTATGTAATTGCTTCTAAACTACAATGTTACATAAGTTGAATAAATGCATATACTGTTTAATATTAATTTCAAACGAAAATTAAAGATCATTTAAAACATAGGTTCCCAACCTTTTCTGAACCACCGCCCCCTCTACTGGAAAAAAAACTTCCAACGCCCCCCTCCTCATCATAGTGCATTATAGCGAATATTAAAATATTGTTGCATAGTATCTATCTATCTATATATATATATATATATATATATATATATATATATATATATATACATAGATACTCATATACGAACGTTGCACCTTTGACTGCTATTACAAGAGTTCACTAAAGCGTTGGACAAGGTATATATATTAAAAATCGCAAAAGTAAACCTTAATTAAAACGACTATCAAATGTAGTACAAACTTGTTTATTAAAAACTTAAATATGAATACATAATGAAGAGAAAAAGATTAAGAAGAAAAATTAATGAGATAGTTGAGGCTGGTGAAGTTTTAACAATTTGCTAATGTCGGGTTCCAACTTTCGTTAACATCAGCCGCAAATCGCCACGTTCAGTAATGTGCAGTCTGTTCCTTTTCTTAGACAATAAATTAGCTACTGCACTGAACCCACGCTCAGCCAAATAAGATGAAGGAAATGCAATTAAAAATATCTGTACTCTTGACCACAATCCAGGGTAAAGAACTGGTATTGGTTTTGAAGCCAGAACTCTTGATATTCATTTCTGAATTTTACTTTTAGTTCTTCGTTAGTTGTGAGTTCTACGAGTTCCTCTTCTAAATTTGATGATTCTGCTGTATCTGCATTTGCGAAAGGATCTAAAACCCAACCCGATATATTCATGTTTAAAATATCCTGAATCGCTCCACACAATCAACATGAAGAACGTCCAAGTGTTGGCAGTAAGTAAGTAAATCTTCATGTTTTGCAGAGACTGCTGATAATGTGGGAAAGTGGCTGTATTCACCTCTCCTAGATTTCGTTTGAATAGAAGAAGTTTTCCCACAAAAGCAGCTATGACGTTTTTGTTTTAATTAAATTCAATTCGTCACCTTGCAATTGTAAATTGACTTCATTAAATATTTTAAACAAGTCTGTCAAATAAGCGATGTCATTTTATGTATAATCAGGTTTTCGCGCAATTTTTGTTTCTGTTTTCAAGAAAGTCCAGTACTGAATCAAATAGTTGAAAAAACGGTTCAAACAAGTACCTTTTGAGAGCCAACGAACTTCTGTGCAGCAGCAAGCGATTGTAATCTTCATCATTTTACTACAAAGTTGGCTAAATAATCTGTCATGCAATGAATTGCTTCTAATCGTATTTACTGCTCTAATAACGTAATGAAGCGACGAATGCAAACGTTCGTTCAGATTTTTGCAACCAAGTGCTGACGATGAATAATACAATGTATAGCGAGTACATTTGGTACTGCTTGTTTCAAATGAGCTATGAAACCCTTATGACGTCCCGTCATTGCTGGAGCACCATCAGTAGCTGCCGACAAAATATTATGCATAGGTATTTCTTTCTCTTGAAAAACGTACTCATGGTATTAAATATCGTTTCTCCCTTTGTATCAGTTTCCAAATTTTTGCAAATAATAACTCTTGATAAATTTTTTCGTCTTTTATGAACCGAACGTATGATAACAGCAGTACTTCGTTATTTGGTAGAGTGGATTCATCAAGTTGAATGGAAAATTGCAAGTTTTAAGTAATCGCATAATGATATTTCAACGTCTTGAGCCATTTTGTCTATTCTCCTTTGCACTGAGTTATTACTCAGAGGAATTTTTCTGATGACATCTGCCGATGTCTTATGATGAAGAACAGTTTTATTACCTCTCTGACTGCCGGCAAGATAAGTTCCTCGCCAATGGTATGTGGTTTTCCCGTTTTGCGATTAACAATGAAATGTTATATGATGCTCGTAGTCCATCATCTTCTTGTTTAGAAGACGACGCAAATAGGTTTGATATAGTTGGCTGTTTCAAATATTTCTTCTGCAGTTCTTGAAAATAGGACAAATCTTTGTCCTTTTATCAGTATGCATTTTATTTAAATGTTCTTGTAGCCTAGAAGGCTTCATGGCTTCATTTGAGAAAACTTTTTGGCAAAGTAAACACATGGGTAATGATGGGTTTACTGGAGAGTGCGTAAATCCATATTTCAAATACAAAAGACTGTACTGCCGGCATTTCTTCTTAGATTTAGACATTTTGAAATCCAAAACTTGCCACGGTTTAAAATAAATTAACTTTTCAACGAATTTATAGATAATTATAAAATTAATGGTTATAACGACTTATATAACTTATCACTCACGAACATGGATTATTTGCGAAGCACACAAAAATAATAACACATTCCTAGAGCTATCCCTGCCTTTTATACGTTTGATTTCATACAAGCATCAACTTGTATGTTTTATCTTGTTTGCGATGCCGGTGCACTTTGTAAGCAAGTCATATCGCGTCTTTGCTTATCAACTTGCAAAGACTTGTTGCGGACAATATTAAACGGAATTAGGTATTCATAGACCTAATGCTGAATTAAATGTTTTAAAGTATAATTTCTCGATAACAATAACATAGACATTTTAGATAGCTAAATAAACTGTCTATTCATGCCAACTAGGTATTTTCAAAGTATTTTAATATATTTATTTTCTAAAAAGGTAAGTACGTCACGAACGCCCCCCTTGATCCTCCTAACGCCCCCCTTTTGCCCCTGTACTTGCTACCGCCCCCTTTGAAAGCTAAAGCGCCCACTTGGGGGCGGTACCGCCCCCGTTGGGAACCTATGATTTAAAACGTTATCAACATGTATGTATACTACTAGTTTTAACCCATATTAAGGTGTGTTATGAATACCATCCTTAGTTTTATAGAACAGTTTTACATCATGGAACGAACAATTTCTAACACCATACTGCTGTTGGAGTTTCATTAGTTTTTTATGACGCATTGCAGTTAAGTCCTCACGAAGTATATACGGACTACCTTTCAAGAACGCTTTCTTATTGTAAACCAATGTACGATCACGATAGTTTAAGAATTTTATGATTATACCCCGAGGTTTATTCCTTAAGGACGAACCTTGCCCTACACGATGCGATCTCTCTATATCGTTAATAGACAAGGTTAGTTTAAGATATTTATTTATAACTTGCAAAACGATATCATCAGTGGATTCACCATCTGCTTCGGTTATACCAAAAATACGCAAATTGTTACGGCGACTCATTTGTTCCAGAAAGTCTAACTTAGTTTCCAACTGCTCTACACGGTTTTTATTTAATTCACACTCTTGCCTAAGGGAACTAATGTCTATTGTATTTTATTCAGTTTTTCAGTTACAGTATTATTCATATCCGTAACATTTCGCGTTAATTTATCCATGTCAACTTTATTAGCTTGTAAAAGGTCTAAAATTGTCTTTATCATACCTGTATTATTATCGCTATCAGCATTATAATTAAATAAGGCATCAGGTAGGTCTTCCTTTTCACTCTTGGATCTGGTGCTAGGCATCTTTGTCAATTAAAACAGTTCAATATAAGCACATAAACAAAACTTTATACTATCAAATTGAACAAACTCGAATTATTTATATTAGGAGATAAGAATTATAATTAAACACGCACACAATGAAACTTAGATTGTAGTCTAGTAATTTGATTAACCGTATATTATTTATTAATTATTAAACACTAGTTAAAACGAAAAACACCGGAGCAGTACAAATGCACGCCTTACTCAGTCGGCCATCTTATTTGAACCAATTTAATTTTGAAATTTTAACGTTGATGTTTGTGGTAGGAATGTGTTTGTTTTTTTTTATGAATGCGGATGAAAGTTTTAACTAGGTGAGCAGCCGAGGCGGAAAGAGTAAAGAGGCGATTATCAGAAGAGATTCATCAGGGCGAGAATCACAGCAATATATATATATATATATATATATATATATATATATTGTTGTGATATTGTGGCAATACCCCTATGCGCCATTTTTATGAATTAAAAGGTATAAATTTTTAATTTATCAATTTTTGATCTTTATTATATAATTTTGATCGCCCCGGTTAGCTCAGTTTTCGTATTACGCATGGAGCTCGCGACAATACGACAACAAAGATTTAAACCTACCATCTGTTCTCCTTCCTGTTCTAATCTTTAAACCAAAACACCATAAAGCACAAATAAGCTCAAAAAATATTTACAACGTATGAAAGGGTTAAAAATTGTTTAACTGGAATTTTCTTGAATTAATAAATTTATATAATTATTATTTTACCAAAGATGTTCAAAAAGTCAGCAAAATCACTAGTACTCTTAATTACTAACTGAAGCCTATGAACGTTCATTTAACCTCATTTATTTACGTAATTTTTCAACGTATAACCAAAACTAAATCCTGCCGACCCCTTACATAAATTATCATGAAAGCAATTTTAAAGTATTTGAAATTTGTAATATTTAGTTAAATATTAAATCTTACAGTTTAGAAAAATATAAGAAAATATAAAAATAATCAAATATTAATAATAATTTAGATTAGCTGACCTTTTGTTTTGCATCCACTGAAATTCCGTCACTGGTCTAAGCGTTGTGTGCATGCTTTATCTTGCGCCTTAAATGTACTGTATCAAACTCCTTCACCATTAATAATTGCTTTAGCATTGAGTTAACCTTTTCTCATTTTTATATCTGTCTCTGGTAATGGGTTAGAGCTTCTTTACGTATACTTTGGGGTTTCTTTATGATTCTTTAGAGGTTCTCTAGAGATTTTGTAGGGGTTCCTTAAAGTTTCTGTAGGGGTTCCTTAGAGTCCTTTTTATAAAGGTTAAAATTAGAATCTATAGTAAAACAACTTTCAGTTACTTACGTTTTTCTCTCTAGGACAAAACGACAAACCATTAATTTTTCATATTTCATGCGGAATTATTTCACACTGCACAATTACTTATTTCGCGTGTATATTTTTATCTTTACAGACGTGGACTGTGCGTTACTTCATGGTCAACTGATTTGTGTACAAATCCGGTCATATTTAAATGCACCGACTATCTATAAACAGTCGCAAAGTTCGCTGTTTGTATAAACTAGGTTTTCAGATATTCCATGGTGTTATGCTTGTATATTAATATCATTGCGTTCATTCTGTCACGTACGATTTCAAGTTAATAGCATTGATTCGCATAGATTTTCATACTTTTCGATAAGTAAATCGTTGTTTGTTTCCAATAAATCAGGTGTCGTTTTAATTCTCCAGCCACGTAGACAAAATACAATGTATGGATTAAATTATAGGCGTTTTCTATTCTACGCATTGTTAAATCTGCTTGTATTAATTAGGATTCTTGATGCGTTATCTACGCGTGCCGCGTTTCAGCTTGCATTTATTTTATTTAACCACTTGCAAATTTGTTTTATTCAAATAAATCTTCGAAGTATTTTTCATTAACCAAATTAATTACGATTATTATTTATATACAGGGCGTTGTCATTTACTTTCCAGTCTAATCATCGTATTTCTTGTTTTCTTCAGAAAACTGTGTGGTTTTCTGAGCCCTTATGTATTTTATGTGGAGTGCGCTATATTCTTGGTCCTAACTACCCCTAAATGACCCTATTAACACAGCAATATATATTGCTGTGACACGGCCTCGTGTTGCCACTAAAAGAGTGATGTAGTAATGCCGCACTGAGGGCCACTAGAAGGAGTGTTATGAAACAGATACTTGTAGTTTGTAAACTTGAGGCGACGCCGTGGATCAATGTAGTAAGTGTAAGACTACGGATC